>CM054808.1:2020817-2460367 GCA_028984105.1 Lavandula angustifolia | reverse complement strand
TATATACTAACTAGTACTCTAAGTTCCACAATTCTTACCCTAATATTTGGTTTATGATTTTTAAAGAAATTTATCGTTTGAGCGTAGTAATACAAAAAATAAATAAAAGTCAAGGATTATAATTTATTATTTCTCTTTAGAAAATCGAACAACAATTATAACACAACCTCGGTGCGAAAGCTAGTAATGTGCTAATTGCGAGACTACAGGAATATTATTAATCTTCATGTCTCTCTTTTTTTTTTCTTTTAGGATCTTGCAGGTTTAGATTGGGTGTTTTAAGCCAAACTCCTTCTGTTAAGCTCTCTGGCACACACCACATGATAGGCAATTATGATATAGGCCACCAAGTGGCGCTCGTTGATTAATATGATAGGAATTGCACATTACCGATAACTCAATAACCAGTAATATTGTTGTTTATCATTTCCCTTAACTCATAAATACTCTCCTCTCCTCCGCTAAGATCGGGCTCTTGAGGCTTTCCTTTTATCGCTGCTTTTATTATTCTTGGACTTAATTTAAAAAAGGAAAATAATTCATAAACTATAATTAATCTCAAGAAATATGGATTCCACTATTTTAACACACTTCCCCAATACTACTAAGACAAGTTCAATGAAAAGGGTAGTAATTACGAAACATTTTCATATTCTTGGCTCATTTAAAGTGACATGTTTTCAAAATTGGAAAAAATGTGTGGATCTATATTTAATTATTAAAAAAATCAAACAATACCTACACTACATCACACCACTTTCTCAATTGTTGTAAAAAAAAAACATAAACTTTTAAATGGAACGAAGGAAGTATTATTTTTGTAGTAAATGATTTTTCTATGATAAAGGAAACTCTAAATCTTATCTCGAGAATTTGAAATTGTTCATTTAATTACAAGACAAACACACTTTAACCGTTATGACATTTCGAAGGGCGATAAATGATACTCCATCTCGTCTCATTCATACCGTGGTCATGTATACCATTTCAGGTTGTCCTACTCATACTGTCTTATAACTAAAATGGTAAAAAATGAGTCGACCACAATCATCTAAATAAGTAGACTCCATTATTTATTATTTTTACACTACTACTTTAACCTTTACACCCACTATCTTAAACTCCGTGCCGAAATCCAATAAGAGATTATGAATGGGACATTTTTCTTAATTAGGAATGATATACAACGTGTACTTCTTCTTGTTATATCAAATGATATTATATTAAATAGTAATGATATTATTTTACATGACAAAATTATTTTAGTCCCAATTCAAAAGTTGGAGAAAGAGAAAATGGTAGTAGTAAGAAATAATGACAGTTTCCCCACTTGAGAGTTGAGACGCTCCTCCTATATGTAAAACGACAGTCCATGGTATCACGTCGTCTATCGCAATACTTTTGTCAACATTATCTCGAATATCCATCCACCCACTACTACAAAAATCAAACTACCCTCAACGCATTCGCCTCGACAACCGGGATCTCTCTCCCACTAACAATGCCTTCTTTTTTCTTCTAATACATCCAAATTCTTCATTCGCCGCAGCCTTAAAATTATTTCCGCTCTTACTTTTGCTAGATTTTCGTGGTAAGGAAATATGCACATTGTGCTACTCTCATAACAGCTCACCGTTATGGTGTAATATATATTTTTGTTGGATTAGCTTCAATGATCACTCAAGCAAAAGGATGACAACTCTAAGGGATCTACAACTACGCAAATGATACGAAAGGGAATTGTTATTAATACCCGCCGGGGGCCATTCGAACTATAATATTATTGAGGAGTGTAATATGTTGTTAAGTTAAATTGTAATAAAATTAAGTTGATTTTATAATTTACTAATTCGCGTTATAATTTCCGTTTAAAAATATTTTTTAAGTCAATATAATTGTTCATTTACGGATACATCTCTAATAATTAATTCAATAACAATTGATTAAAATGGACATACGAAATATATTTAATCATCTACAATTTTCTCATTTTTATTAGTTTTTTATTAATTTAATTAATTTACATTTTATTCGTAAGGCTTATTTTAATATGGCAATAAATAGTTTTTTAAATTATATCATATATCAAACATATTTTTATAATTTAATATTTAATATTAAAAATAATACAAACGACACATTTTTCATAATAAAGTCTATTAATATTAATTATTGCGAATAACACATTAGCCGACTTTGAATATTAAATTTGACAGCGCTTGGAACTACACTATCCCAACAAACAAAATACAATAGAGCGTTGTGGCGTGTGTTGTTGTAGTTTCCATCTCGCTTTTTCCATCTTCATCCCCGAATACGGCAAAGACGCTCGCCCGAAAAACTTAACGTAACGGCTGAAATCATGGATAGAGTTGCTGGTTGGCTCATCCACTATGTCTTTATGACGAACAATTATCTCAAAACGTTCCTTCTTATCTGGCCGTATACGTGCATCCGCTTTTATACGAATTTTCATCGCTAGACAAGATAAAAACGTCAACAAAACCAAGCATTGCATTATCGAAGGATTATGATCCATAACAACAAAAAAAACCAAGTACACCAAGAATTGGATATGTAACCACGCTATGGCCCCTTAGGTTCTCCATCAATTCAGATTGATGCGCCAGGCTCTTTCTTCAACTTATTAACATCGTAGGAACGTAAAAATACCCTAAAACTACCATTTAGATTTAAATGTTTAAGACAAATCTCGAACGCCTCCTTTCGTTGGCCCCAGCATCCTAAAGCAGCATAGTCACATAGCTACATACAGGACCTCCACACTTAACTCCCCGCACTATTCGTGCCTCAACTCCTCATCGCATAGACCAAGACGCCTAGAATTTGCATACTTTGCTTGCTCGAATATTATAACGAGATCCAGTATGAAGCCGTCCGCCTCTTCTCCATCCCACACGTTGACGGCTAAAACCGTATTGCTCCAAACCCCCCGCGCACGCACTCTATAACGATAGTACCTATTTACCCAGCATTCCGTATAGAAAGATAATAATTTTACAATATTAGATTCACACCTTTATATAGACAACGATAGACAATATATTAAATTTCAAATTTCAAATTTTTAAATTTGTAGGTCCCGCACATATATTCAAATTTGAAATAATCTTTATTACATATTCCGCACTCCGTCGCAAAGACGCTTTTAGCACGAAATGACATCCCCGTTAAATACTGAGAAAATTTTGAAATTTGAATTAAAGTACAAAAATACAACAGTATCAATTACTTTTTGAAAATAACAACCGTATTCAAAAGTCGGAATATGCATGATTATAATTATTGTTTTCGGCGACAAGCATTTTTTATTGGCATGGATATTCAAAAATATTGGTACCTTTCGCATTTATTGGTGGCATGATGAAGTTTCTCATGCAAGTTTTATTAAATGAACTTGTCCTTTAACGTCTAATCTAAATGGTAGTTTTTAAAAATAATATTAATTAAAATTGTATGATAATATTTAGTAAAGGATTTTTTTTATTACTAAAATTAAACGAAGATAATTTAGGAAGTTGTAATCGACATTAGTGTGGCTTTTTATATGTTTAATTATCTTACTTAGATGTATAGATATATATAGATTGAATTTGAAACCAAATTGACAAACTTACGTAGGAAGTTTGATAGCTATTTTATAACTTTACAACTAGGCATTATCACTCTATTTTAGGCTTTCACTTTTCAAAATGATGCTTTTCATTTGAATAGTTTTTGAAAATATTAAATTATTCATTACATATTCAAATTTGAATGTTTGCTTATTCTTTATGTACACTAGGATTCCACTTCATATTGAAAAATGTGTAGCTTGTTTTGATGCTACGTAATTTATAAAAATCATGTTTTTTAGTATTTTATTTTATTTAAGTAGGACTAAACCCTAAATAGATACAATAAACTAGTAATGTATAAAAATAATATATTGGATACATATGTTTTAATATAAAAGCCAGCTTTTTAATATAATTTAAATTTTATATCTTGGAGATTGTTTAATATCGATTACAAAAGTAGGATATTTTTCTTGAAAATACTTAACCGCATTAACAACATGATTTATACTAATAACACCGACATTATCTAGATAATATTGAACATGAAACTTGAAGCGTTCATATATTTTTGAAGACGCGTTCGATGTCGGTCCACCCATATCTTGAATGTCATCCACGCCTTGTGCAGCTGATAGGATCTTCCGTAAATTGTGGTTGAACCTTATTTGTATCGTCAATAGATCCATCGGCCGGTTCATCACTCGTGGTCGTAGGATAGTAGTTGGAAGTGGATCGGGATTGACGACGCTCCATGCGAACACGCCGGCGCTGCATTGTTCTCGGGTGAGATCTTCTCGTGTGCGAAGATCCATTGCATTGTTTGTGTGGTGGAAAATTGCAAGCAACAATCAAAGGACGATTGATGTCGCCGGTGATTTAAAAATGGTGATTTTTGTGTGAATTATGGAGACGAATGAGAGAATGAAGCGATTTCATTTCTGTAATAGAGGCGAATTGATAACTACGAATACAACATTGATCAATGCCCAAGCTTTTAAACCCTTATTTTCTCGGCTTCTCGAGGAAGTCACGGTAGCTATCATTATCACCGGATTGCAAAGGACGATGGATGGGATTGCTCCTTTAATGGTGACAGCTTGCCGTACTTGCAGCTTTGTCGCCCAATTAGCCTTGTGCGCCTAATAGCCGTTTGAAATGTTTTTTCGCGAATCAAGGGAGGGACATCATCAATTATATTATACTTGGAAGCATTACTATATACTCTTGGATTAAAATCCAAGTGTCCTCGAAAGATAGTTATGTATTCCAAGTGAACGAGCCCATTGGGTCTTGCCGGTTCTACTGGGCCTTCAATTATAATTGATTTAGGTCGCACCGGCCCCCAAGCAGGGGGTTTGTCTCATCCGAAACTTCTCCTTAGCCCATTCAAATATTTCAAGCTGGTAATTTGAAGTTGGTTGCATTATAGAAAGGCGTGTACACAGTAATGGAGGTTGAAACAACCCCGTCAAGATTAGCATGAATATTATGCAATTAAGTAGAAAAGTCTCGGGATCTACCGATTTGAGCATTTGCAACACTTCATCTTTACTCCCGTAAGTTACGGCGGTGGAGTAGAACTCCCGTACACTTCCCTTCTTGAATCGGGAGTCTTCTTGATATTCTCCCCAATCAAGAAAGTCGCCCTCCTTCTCGATATACTTCTTAACATCATTACCTGATTTAGCAGCTTGTATATTAGGATGGAATGAATGGGATTCGTCTAAGGAACGTAGGTCGAACACCCTCGGGTTGTATATCTGTGCTTTGCCTTCTAGTTGGATTAATGCATGCAAGTGTGGCTCTCCATTTTCATTCATCTCTAGATACACGAATGAATATCTTATTTGATGGCAGCTCCGCATGTCGAATCCGGATCAAGGCTTCCGCTATTTTAACACACTTCCCCCAATACTACTAAGACAAGAATAGTGGAAAAGGAGAAATATGAAACATTTTCATATTCTTGTCTATTTAAAGTGACATGTTTTCAAAAAATTGGAAAAAAATGTGTAGACTATATTTAATTATTAAAAAATCAAACAATCTACACTACATCACACCACTTTCTCAATTGTTGTGCTGAAAAGAAACATAAACTTTTAAATGGAACGAAGGAAGTATTATTTTTGTAGTAAATGATTTTTCTATGATAAAGGAAACTCAAATCTTATCTCGAGAATTTGAAATTGTTCATTTAATTACAAGATAAACACACTTTAACCGTTATGACATTTCGAAGGGCGATAAATGATACTCCATCTGTCTCATTCATACTCGTCACGTATACCATTTCGTAGTTGTCCTACTCATACCGTCTTATAACTAAAATGGTAAAAAATGAGTGGACCACAATCATCTAAATAAGTAGACTCCATTATTTATTATTTTTACACTACTACTTTAACCTTTACACCCACTATCTTAAACTCCGTGCCTAAATCCAATAAGAGATTATGAATGGGACATTTTTCTTAATTAGGAATGATATACAACGTGTACTTCTTCTTGTTATATCAAATGATACTAGTGTGGCACCTTGTGTGATGTACCTGATAATGTAAGTATCATTTTCTTAAAAGTTTTGCACATGCACAAGTGTAATGTAAGTATTGTCTCCTTATATGTTTTGCATCATCTTCTCAAGTATATTAAACTATGACAAGTCGGCAAATATGCTTTTAAACTAATAAAAGCATGTAATAAAATCAGAATATCATAAAACTAAGTAGTGTTATTAATTAAGGCAATCCGTTACTTTAGTGGTGGCCGCCGATGTGAAGGGCCGATCATCATCTTTATCATCTTTTGTCTTGTCTTCGACTTCAATTTCGTGTTCGCCCCAAATTGTACGTATTTGAGACAACCATTTGTTGAGAATATTGTTACCTTGAATCTTTTTTTTTTCCCACCGTAATGCTCACCGAATTAACATCTTTATGCTATGATTTTTGGTTAGTTGTGCCGATAATTAGCACTACTTTTTTTTAGTTCAAGTAAATACTAAACCATTTAGTTCCTCGCAAATACAAAAATGTCTTGGAATACAATTCCCATTAACTAAGTTAAGATCGCAAGAAATTGTAGGGAATAAAAATTCGGTATGTCAAGAGCATGAATAATATTACTTCAACTCTACAAATTTAACTTTCTTAAGAATATATCAATTCTACAACTTTCTTTCCAATTTCGCACATTGTGTAAAGAGCCGATTGTGAAATGGCGGCTATCGGGAAGCTTAGGGTGATCGAAACCAACACCAATCCGAGGTAAGTGAAGTAGAGCAGGTGCGTAACATGGTCTAGAAATAGAAGAACACCTTGTACCCACTCCAAGAGTATCCGATCATCGGATACGTGATCGCTGTGTACACAACCGTCCCGCACAAACAGATACGGAATCTCGATAACCACCTCGAAAGAACTACCGGTTAGTAAAGTGTGAATATGAAGTTGAGAGTTATCGAGCACAGCACTCGTGCGGCTCAATAAGCCGACGAAGCGTACATTCCAAATGGATATTTCTTCTCAGAGGACAGCTTTGCTCGTGCTAACGTATAGCAGAACCGAAGAGGAATTGTTTATACCGCAGAATAGTGTTGAGGTGTACATCGAACCCAACAAAGGTGAATAGACACCGCCGCCTATCTCTCGTTGAAATACAAAATTGAAGGAGTAAACAAAATGTAAGACTATTGAAGAAACATATTGTGGTACCTTAAGTTTCATTATAATTGTAAGACACATAATAAACAGCTTAGTAGTTGTAAAATCCATGTAAATTTTATTTGCACATTCTCGTCAAGCTAAATTAGCACAAACCGTAGATTTTCATATACGTATAACAAATTGATTGCGCATCAACACCATTTGTCGAGCAATTTTAGCTTAAACTTGGGGCAATACAACAACTTGAAGAATCAATGGATGTCCATGAATGAAAGAATAAAGCTCACCAATTTGTACATACCGGTATGAGCTTCAATGGTGAAACTTAAGTCATCCCCTGCACACAAGGCTAAGATGCAAGATTGAATCCGTCCCTCAACTTCTCGTGATGAGAAGTTGAACCGACAAACAAATTGCTCGAGAGCTTCTTGCATCCATACAAATGCATACGCTTCTCTAGCTTCATTTACGCCATCATGCGTAAATATTATCCTCGCTACATTGATGGGATGAGATAAGCTTCTCGATATAATTGTCCAAGTTTTTCTCGCAAATACAATCGACATAAAATAACTTGGAATACAATTCCATTAACTAAGTTAAGAACAATAAGGAATTGTAGGGATTAAACTTGGGGAAATACAACGAACTTGAAGAATCAATGGATGTCCATGAATGAAAGAATAAAGCTCACCAATTTGTACACTTAATTTGTGCTTTGTCTATCTCGGCTAGCTCCTCATCTTGAGCGCTTGTTGTTGCAGCTTTTGCTTAAACGCCGGATTGAGGGCCTCGATTTTTTAACCAATCAAGTAGCAACCAACATCATCTTCATCATTGGGTATGAGCTTCAATGGTGAAACTTAAGTCATCCCCCGCACACAAGGCTAAGATGCAAGATTGAACTTCCTCCTCAACTTCGCGTGATGAGAAGTTGAATCGACAAACAAATTGCTCGAGAGCTTCTTGCATCCATACAAATGCACATGCTTCTCTAGCTTCATTTACGCCATCTGCAAATATTATCCCGCTATATTGATGGGATGAGATAAGCTTCCGATATAACTGTTCAAGTTCTTCAAAGAAATACAATTGACATAAAATAACTTGGAATACAATTCCATTAACTAAGTTAAGAACAATAAGGAATTGTAGGGATTAAACTTGGGGAAATACAATGGCTTGAAGAAATAATGGATGTCCATGAATGAAAGAATAAAGCTCACCAATTTGTATACTTAATTTGTGCTTTGTCTATCCGGCTAGCTCCTCATCTTGAAGCGCTTGTTGTTGCGCTTTGCTTAAACGCAGCATTGAGGGCCTCGATTTTTTTAACCAATCAAGTAGCAACCAACATCATCTTCATCATTGGTATGAGCTTCAATGGTGAAACTTAAGTGATCGCCCGCACACAAGGCTAAGATGCAAAATTGAACTTCCTCCTCAACTTCTCGTGATGAGAAGTTAACCGATAAACAAATTGCTTGAGAGCTTCTTGCATCCATACAATGCAGAGATGCTTCTCTAGCTTCATTTACAGTCATCTGCAGAAATATTATCCTGCTACATTGATGGGATGAGATAAGATTCTGATATAACTGTCCAAGTTCTTCTGCAAATACAATTGACATAAAATAACTTGGAATACAATTCCATTAACTAAGTTAAGAATAATAAGGAATTGTAGGGATTAAAAATCCAAGATGTCAGAGAGCATGAACATTATTACTTCATCAACATAAAAGGCATAATGTAAGTACCTTTCTATCAAATAATTGAAACATAAGTTTCTGTTAAATTTTCTTAAAAAACAAATAGAAATCAAGAACTGTTATATAGAGTTCAACAATTAAAATTATTTTCATAGCCTGCAAAACACACATATATAGATGTACAACAAAATCCACTCCAATTCTTAGTATATACATAGGAATCAAAATATAGAACTAAGTTTTGTAATTTAGATTTTAAAGGAAAGTAAACAACAAAGATTAAAGGTTAAATAGTGGTACTAACATCATGTCGATTACTCGCAAAATTAGGATTTATTGGCGCATTGAATAGCTAGTTCCATTATGAGAATCACAAAGCAGAGATAGATAAATGGATAAAGATCAAATCTTCAAAGAAAAGCAACTAGTTCCATTATGAGAATGAGAACATATCAATGATTCTGATAAAGATCAAATCTTCTACGGGTGGGATCTTTGTTCATCATCAAGTATTCAAAGCGGTTGATGGGCGGGTTTCACAAGTTTCGTAGACTTCTTTGTAGACCACGCTTTCTTGTTGATGTAGAAGGCCTACCGTCATTACCGCATATTATAATTTTCAATCCTTTGCGGTTGGTAACTCTTGACATTGCAACATATAACTCGCCATGTGTAAATACCGGTTTTTGTAAAAATAAACCAACACATTCCAATGACCGTCCTTGACTTTTGTTAATAGTCATTGCATAACGACGATTATGGGAAATTGTCTCCTCCGAAATTTAAATGGGAATTTTGTATCTCGAAGGTGTGAGCGTAATTCTAGGAATTAAAACTTTGTCTCCTGCATTCATCCCAGTGATCACTTCAGCTTCCAGAACATGGTCTGTAAGTTTTGTAATGACCATTCTAGTTCCATTGCATAAACCATTAGCTGGATCTGTGTTTCTAAGCAACATAACAGGTGTGCCTATCTTCAAGTACAACTGATGATTAGGCAAACCCGAACATTTTAGACTATTTAGAAACTCAGGTGTATGAACATCTTCGAACAAAGAATTGTCACTGATGGAGTTGGACATTTTGTCTGAGCTTAAATATAATCGTCCTTCACTCGGCAAATTAGAAATGATCTGTTGGTTAATAGCTTCGACCATTTCTAATGTTGGTGCGAGAATTGCCCTACCTCTCAAAAATTCTGGTTTTTCTATCAAGTCAATATTACTAAAATAAACATATTGTATGATAGAAGTAATAGGATCACCTGTATATTTAAGAAGAACATCATCAGGTATTTCAATTGTAGTTTCTCCATTATTTAGATTACCATATTCTCCATCACCAATTGTGGTTAGCCAATATGAAAATCTGGATAATTCATTAGTCTCAGCTTCAGAAGATGTTGTGCGTAGCCTCATATTTTCTGTTAGCTTCAAAACTTTGCAGTCGTCCCAAAGATATGATGAGTTAATTGTAGCATGTACAATATCTTGCCTACTGCCTTTGTGAATAACTGGTAATATTTGTCTAAAATCACCTCCCAAAACAACCACTTTTCCACCAAATGGATGATGTAGACTATCAACATTTTCAAAACGCATAAGGTCGCGTAATGTCCTGTCTAATGCTTCAAAACAAAACTTATGCATCATTGGTGCCTCATCCCATATTATAAGTTTTGCCCTAACCAATAAATTACCAAGTAAGCTACCTTGTGTGATATTACATGTTGAGTCTTCAGTAAGATCAATTGGTATCTTAAATCTCGAATGAGCTGTTCGGCCACCTGGTAGTAGCAGTGCTGCTATGCCACTTGAAGCAACATTTATAACAATATCACCACGTGAGCGTATTGCAGCAGATAAGCCTTTCCAAATAAAGGTTTTTCCGGTCCCACCGTATCCATACACAAAGAAAAAGCGACCACATCTATTATCTAATGCTTGTAAAATCTCATGATGCACCTTAAGTTGCTCTGTTGTACATTTTAGTACGAATTCTGCATATTCAGTGTGGAGGCTTTCTCGATTATATTGTAACTCTTCCAAAATTAATCTATTTTGATTTACCTCGAAAAAATTCATTTCTGGGAAACAAATATCTGGGAATTCATGTAAACTCTTACCCATAGTTTGCAATAAATGCTCAATCTCCACTAAACACAGATTCTTGACTTCTGCCTCGTTGAGTTCCAAATCTGCATTTAAACAGATTTTTATTCGTATATCATAAAAGAAATAAACTTTATATAATTCACTACTACATACTTATCATCTTCCAGACGGATATTAAGCAGCTTTAACTGAGATCCATTAGATGTTTTAATATCCTTCATCGGTTCAACTTCAATCAAAGCACCAATAATATCTACAGTAATATTGTATATAGTCAAAAAAATTAAGACCTCACTGCGACATTACAAATAATCAAGCACAAGAATACTTACCAAACAGGGGTTCTTCATCAACGTCTTCCAATTGTTGAACCTCTTGAAAAGTTTTAAACCGTAACCGTTTATAAGGGAATTTATCCAAGAGAAGGCACGCCAAGTGTGTAGAATCTATGAACATAATCTTGTATCGAAACGTAGACACTTTAAACTTCTTAGTATTGACAACCAATTTGAAGTTTTTGAGACCCAATAGGTTTCCTCGTCCGTAATGTGGTTCGCAGAGCGCCCGATTAGATTTTTAGAAACCGTGGCTTCAATTCTATTCTCCCGCAGTATTAAAAATATGGGAAATCGTAATTAAAAGAAGAATTTAAAAAAAATATTTCGATTGGTCCATCGTAATAATCTTTTTATGGAAAACATCGAAGGGCTAGAAAGAAAACAAAGAATAGAGATATAAAGGGGGGGGGGATATCCAAAGCAAATTCTAGTCTAATTCAATTAAACGTAACCTATAACGATTCTTATTCTACCACTTTTGTACTTTATGAAACCATATAAAATTTGTAAAAAGGGAAACTATAATAAGTATTACATTATATCTGACCTTCAAATCGTGGAACACGCACTCGAGACTTTGAATTTCTCTCTTGTTGTAAGCCGATACCGATAAACATGTACCAAAGCAAAGATGATTCTCGTAGTCGAACTTGTTCGTATCCGTTAAATCCTCAATTAGACAATTTTTCGCCATTTTTAGTATTCGAAGTTGAGAGAAGAGTGATCGTAGAATTTGTTAACGAATAAGCAGAAGTACTTATTTATGTGAAAAGAGTTAAAGTTTCTTCTACTTTTGGAAGCACGATCTCCAATGCATAATCTTCAATTGTCAATGAATAGTTATTATATCAATTTGACGGAAGCACATGCAAGGTAAGGTATATAGTAGGTGTAGGTGAGTATTTTCAAATCCTATGAACAGGCTATATTAAAACCAACCTTTTATCTATTTCGATTTTAATGAATTATGAATATATAGTGATATTTACTTCTTTTTTTTAATGAATTATGTATAGATACAATTTGGATTTTAAGGTCTTTATTTATTTTCTTTTTTTGTAATGAATTATGTATAGGTACAAAGCATTTATTTATTTATCTATAATATATATATATATATATAATATATATAATATATATAATATAATGTAATAATAATATATAATAGATGTAATAGACTTGACAGGGATGAAGAGTAGGTTGGGGTACAATAGATTTGACAGGCTATGTATACATACTATTTGGATTTACTTTTTTTTAATGAATTAGAATTATGTATAGATACAATTTGGATTTTAAGGTCTTTATTTATTTACTTTTTTGTAATGAATTATGTATAGGTACAAAGCATTTATTTATTCTCAACTTTTGGTTCAGAATGGTTCCTGAATCAACTGAAGTATTCCTGAATAGTTCAAAATGGTTCAGTATTTAATAAACAAAAAAAAATAGTGTTGTTTATCAGCACATAGCATAAAGATGTTGACTCAGTTGATCATTCAGTAGTGCTGAATGATTCAGCTCAGCATTCAATAATACAACTAAAGTAATAATTATTTATTTATATTCTCATTATTTATATTCTCAGCATTCAATTTATTTATTAAATATATTCTCATTATTATTACATTCATATCCGTAATAATTTCAACATAAAATAATAAATGCAACATAAAATACTTATAATGCACAAGTAAAAAGGAACACCGGCTGACGAGGAGATTGGTCATCGACTTCACCGCCGCACCTTTATATCCCGAAAGCAAGACAAGGAAGCCATTGACAATGAGCAACGGAACACCATACAGACAGATAACCCAAGCAAGTCCTTTAGCTACGGCCAAACGGTATAACCCGAAAGTGACAGCTAGGATGCCGACGTCGGAGATGAGGATTTGAGCGCGCTCTCTGTCTGAGTAGATTGGGCTGTTGGGGTCGTACTGTCATGCAAACCGATCATAAGGCGTTCCAGAGGCGTTGAAGAGGAGATACATAGGCCAGCCTAGAGTGAGCTGGACTACGACAGTGAGGACTCGGCCAGGTGGGTTGTTCATGTACTTAGCAGACCAGCTGAGACCAGACTTGACTTTAGGGACACCCCCATCCCATTGTACCTATACATAAATCGCACTAAAACGAACGGTTTCAAAACGCGATTCTTGCTAAAGCAAAAGGAAATCAACAGAGTGTCAGAGTACATCAGATCCGTTCTTGAAAGATTGGACGGCGGAGAGGACGCTCACGGCGATGCAGAGGACGGCGGCGAGAGCAGTGATGAGGCTGAAGCACCGACACGCTATCAAGAACCCATCCGGCCTCCACCGGACTCGGCCGGCGGCCGCGGCCGCGGCGGGTTGAGGCGAGTCGGCGATTTGCGAACTCTGCGCTTCCATTTTCAGCAAAGATTAGGGCTGGAGCAGATTCTTACACACGAAGAAGGAAACCCCCAAAAATTTGATGCTTTGATTGAGTATCCGAAGCCGCAGCGGGTTGAGGCGAGTCGGGGATTTGCGAACTCTGCCCTTCCATTTTCAGCAAACTCAATCAAAGCCACGTCTACATTCGAATTTAATTTCTTACACGATTCAAGAATATTGGAAAAATTATAAAAAACCCTTCTTGGTGAAATCCTTCAAACCGTACAACCCAAATGCTACTGATCTCCATGTCTGTAGATCACAGCACCGAAACGACACCGAATCAAAGGAAAAGAAACAGGGTAACGTCAAAAGAAGCATAAAAATACGAATGAAATCTTGGGTTTCTCTTACCTTAAGCAAAAACATCGTGACCGATGAAATGGATAAACGAATTTGAATTTGAAATTATAAGAAGACTGTTGGAGTTGTTAATTGAGAAATTTACTTTACTGTAGTTGTATTAAGTAGTGATGAGCATTCAGTAGTGCTGATTTTTTAAGCTGAGCATTCAGTAGTGTTAAATCTTTTCAGCTGTGCAGTAGTGCTGAATGGATCCCCAGACCATTTAATAGTGCTGAAATGTTCAATTCACTGAATGTGCTGAACCAATCCTACTTTTTTTAATCAGTCAAACTCATAATTCATTATAAAAAAAATTAAAAAAAATCACAATATATTCATAATTCATTAAAATCCACCGTAAAGATCTTAAAATCCAAATCGTATCCATACATAGCCTGTCAAATCTATTCTACCCCAACCTACTCTATTACATCCATTATACTCCCTCCGTCCCATTGGAAGCGTCTTGTTTTCCATTTTGGGCGTCCCATTGGAAGCGTCTTGTCTATGTACAATGGGATGTGTTGGAAAAATAAGTTAAAGCATTTATTTATATATAATAGATTAGATTTGACAGGGATAAATAGTGGATTGCAATGCGATGTGGTGGGAAAAATAAGTTAAATCATTTATTTATTTATATATATAATAGATTTGACAGGGATGAATAGTGGATTATGGTGGATAGGAATGAATAGTGAGTTGGGTGGAATAGATTTGACAGAGATGAATAGTGAGTTGGGATTGTGTTTAAAAAAACCTTTGGAATTATTGTGGAAAATAAGTAAGTGGAGGAAGTAGAGTTACGATGGGACGGAGCTGAACAGTGTTTTTGGGTGAGGTGTTAATACGATTTGATTGGGATGAACAGTGGAAGGGGAAAATAAGTAAGTGGAGGAAGTAGAGTTACGATGTGACTGAGCCGAACAAAGTTTTTGAGAGCGGGCATTAATACGATTTGATTGGGATGAACAGTGGGAGGTGGTCTTCCTTTAATAGATATAATAGATTATATTAAATAGTAATGATATTATTTTACATGACAAAATTATTTTAGTCCCAATTCAAAAGTTGGAGAAAGAGAAAATGGTAGTAGTAAGAAATAATGACAGCTTTCCCCACTTGAGAGTTGAGACGCTCCTCCTATATGTAAAACGACAGGTCCATGGTATCGTCGTCTATCGCAATACTTTTGTCAACATTATCTGAATATCCATCCACCCACTACTACAAAAATCAAACTACCCTCAACGCATTCGCCTCGACAACTGGGATCTCTCTCCCACTAACAATGCCTTCTTTTTTCTTCTAATACATCCAAATTCTTCCGCTGCAGCTTAAAATTATTTCCGCTCTTACTTTTGCTAGATTTCCGTGGTAAGAAATATGCACATTGTGCTACTCTATAACAGGCTCACTGTTATGGTGTAATATATATTTTTGTTGTCTTTTCTGGATTTGTATCCTTGAAGAAGATGAACACAATGTAAATAAAAAGATAGAGTAGGTAGGAGAGAAGGTAGAGAAATAGGACGAAAAAGATAAGAGTTGGTAAATTCTGTTTGTTCTTTTCCACCCATAACTTCGTACATATAGTTCATCAAAATAGAAGCGTGTTTTTAACAACTTAAACAACAAAAGCGCTAAAGATAATTGTGAGCTATCACAGCCGCCCACTGCCCCTTTTGATCCGACGGCTCGATCTTAGCCACTTAACACTTCAAACTCCTCTCTCGCCTCAAAGAACTCCATTTCGTCTGTAATCATCATCGAACCCTCTTCATCCTCTATCATCCAAACCTTGGCTATCATACAACCTCCTTCTTCCGCAGGTTCGCCCGATAGATCAGTAATCGCTCCTTCCTCCGATCCTGTTAAGGGACTTGTTACAGTGCCCTCCTCTTCTTTCGAGCCTTGGCCCCAAGGCGGTAAATCTTGAACGACGGTTCGAAGGTACGATTCTTCAACCCACGCTTCCAAACTAGCTTCCCCGTTTTTCCATTCAATTAAGTATGTATGAATCTCCCTCCCGATCCTATTCATCTTACTCCGTCTTCCCTTTTACATGCGGAGTCAATTGAAATTCCCCGAGGAGTCAATTTCTCGGTAAGGACCCCGCAACCGACGGTCCCGGGTTTAACGGAGCGTTTCGTAAGAGCACACATGGAATTTCGGCCGGACCTTGGCCCCCCGGAGGAAGATCCAAACGGTAAGTGCATTCCCCCGTCTTGGCTAGAATTAGGTATGGCCCATAATATCTAGGAGACAATTTCTCGGTTTCTTCTCATCACAACCGTATTTTGCCGAAAAGGTTGGAGCTTAAGGTAGGCATAATCACCTACCTTGAACCGCCCGATCTATGCGCCTTTTATTTGCATTTCGTTCCATTCTTTCCTGCGCATACTTGAGGTTTTCCTTGAAAGACTGTAGCAATTCTTGCCTCTTTTGGATCATTGACTCACTGTCTATCGATTCAGTCGATGGGAAAGGACCCATGAATAGGGCCCGGGGGTCAGAGCCATACATAGCCTCAAAAGGGGTCATTTTGAGGCTAGTGAGGTAGTTTGTATTGTACCAATGCTCATCAATGGTAGCCATTAGAACCATTGTTTTTTATTCTCGCTTCACCATACACCTTAGGTAGGTTTCTAGGCATTGATTTAGCCTCTCCGTTTTCCATCCGCTTGTGGATGGTATGAAGAGGTTAAAGCTAGTTTAACACCCATAAGCTTGAATAACTCTGTCCAAAAAGTGCTGGTAAATATAGGATCTCTCGTCACCGATAATGCTCACCGGTAGGCCATGCAGCTCACAATATTACCCATGAATACCCGAGCTATTTTGATAGCCGTGTGTAAGGGTGACTTAGGCCAATAAAGTGCCTCGGTTTAGTGAGTCCGTCAATGACCACTAGGATAACCTTCCTTCCCCGGGACTTGGGTAATCCTTCTATAAAATCCATACAAATACGGGTCCAGGGTTCTTGGGGAACGGGAAGGGGATGTAACAATCTCGGGCTCCCTACCCTTTCGCCTTACACTTATTGCAAATATCACAAGCATTCACCCAATCCTTCACTTCCTTCTTTAATCCTACCCAAGAAAATACATCCTCACCCTCCGGTATGTCCCCTCCGCCCCCGAGTGTCCACCAATGGCGTAGTCATGAAGTTCCTTGATTATGCTACCCCTCAACGGCTTTTGATTGCCTACTACTACCCTTCCTCTGTATCTAAGAACTCCTCCTTCCAATTTGTAGTCCGGATAATCCTCTCCTCCCACAGCCTTAGCCTCCACAATTTTAGAAATCTCTTTATCCCCTGCATAGCTTCTTGTCACTCTTTCCATCCATGAAGGAATGACTATGGAGATGGATAGGCATTCTAGTTCGTGAACAATCCCCCCCCGGATAGAGCATCTGCGACCTTATTCTCTCTCCCTTTTCTGTAGCAAATCGAATAATCATACCCCCAATAACTTAGGAATCCATCTTTGTTGGAGAGGAGTAGTAATTTTCTGGTCCATCAAATGTTATAAGGTCTGCTGGTCTGTTTTGATCACAAAGTGTCTACCCTGTAAATAACTTCTCCACTTTCTTATTGATAGCAATACAGCCAGGAATTCCTTCTCATATGTGGATAAACCCATGTGTTTAATTCCCAGTGCCTTGCTAAGATAAGCAATGGGCTTCCCCCTTTGGGATAGGACTGCTCCAATTCCTGTCCCTGAAGCATCTGTCTCTATTGTGAACTCCTCATTAAAATTAGGCAAAGCTAGCACAGGGGCTGATATCATCACCTGCTTCAGCTCCTGGAAAGCCCTCTCTGCTGCCTCACTCCATAAGAATGCCCCTTTCTTAAGCAGATCAGTCAGAGGTTTGCTTATGATTCCATAATTCTTGACAAATTTCCTATAGTATCCAAATACCCCTAAGAAGCCCCTCGGACCCTTTATGTTTTTAGGAGAGGGCCACTCTATCATGCACTTAATTTTTTCTGGATCAGTAGCCACTCCTTGCTGAGAAATAATGTGGCCTAGGTAAGTTACAACCTCATCCCCAAAACAACATTTATTGAGTTTTGCAAACAGGGTGTTTATCTTCAGGATTTCCAGAACCTCTTTGACTTCCCTCAAGTGAGATTCCCATGTAGGACTGTAAATGAGAATGTCGTCAAAAAATACCAAAACTGACCTCCTTAACTTCTCCTTAAAAATTTGATTCATCAATGATTGGAAGGTAGCAGGTGTGTTGCATAATCCAAAGGGCATAACCAAATATTCAAAGTGCCCATGGTGTGTCCTAAAGGCAGTTAAGTGCCTTGATTATGGAGCCATCAAGATCTGGTGGTAACCAGATCTTAAATCTATCTTGGAGAAGTATTTTGCCCCAAACAACTCATCAAGCAGTTCATCAATTAGGGGGATAGGGTAGTCATGTTTGATTGTCAGACTATTTAAGTATCTATACTCTACACACATCCTCCAAGTTCCCTCTTTCTTTTTCACCAATAGGACAGGAGAAGAGAATGGACTCTTGCTATGTTGTATCTCTCCATTGCTCAAAAGCTCTTCCACTGTTTTCTCTATCTCATTTTTTTGGTTGTGGGATACCCTATAAGGTGCTTGCTGCCTGGGACTGCTACCAGTTTTTAGCAGTATCTGGTGTTCTACCCCTCTTTGTAGGGGTAGGCCTTTAGGAAGATCAAATACTACCTGAAATTCCTTCAGTACTAATGCCATCTCAGACTCTGCTCCCCTTCTCATCTAACTGCCATAGTATTGGGTCTTCCAAATTTGAAAATTTCTCCTGTAAATATTGATACATGTCCCTAGATGAAATTTGGTTACAACAATGCTTCCCCCTTGCTGCAAACAACTTAACTCTTTCCCCCATATGTTTGATAGAAAAAGACATTTCCTCATAGTCTAATACTATAGGAGAACCAGTTTTCAACCAATCAGATCCCCAGTATCATGTCATAACCCTTTGTAGTTAATACCCTGATGTCAAATTTGAATTTGTGGCCCTGCATACTCCAAATAAATCCTCTGATTCTCTCTTGACTGATGATTTTATTTCCATTAGCCACCGTCACTTGTACTGGTCTGGCCTTTTCCACTTGACAGTTGAATTCCCCTACAATTGCAAAATTCAAGAAGCTCAAGGTACTTCCAGTGTCCACTAATATTCTCAGCCTTTTCTGATTAACCATTCCCAATAACCTCGTTATGTTGCTCCCTGATTCCTCCACTATAGAACCAAGACAGATAATGGCCATCCCCATTTCCTCTTTGGCATCCCCAAATTCTTCTTCTTCCTCTACTTCTTCCAGACTATGCAAATAATCAGCTTGTTCTTCACTAGACATGATCATGAAATTAACCCTCTTATTGCATTTGTGTCCTGGCACAAATTTTTCATCACAATTATAGCACAATCCTCTCTCCCTTCTTTTATCCATTTCAGATGGGGTTAGGAGTTTGAAGTCGGGCCTTTGGGTAGGGCAGGGGGGTTTCAATAGTGGTGTTCTGCTGCTTCCCGAATTCTCTAACTTTTTGGGGTAGTGTCTTGCATTCTCTCTCATCTTCTTTGCCAGTGATTCATTATTAAAACACTCGCTGTCTTGATAAGTGTATGGCCGCCTCTAAATTTGATATGGAAAACATCCTTATCGCGCCCCTAGTCTCCTTATCTAATCCACTTAAAAAGCTAGCTACCCAATATTCCTCCCCAAATTGTCCACATTGCGAATGGATCAGAAATGACTTCAGTTGTTCAAACTTCTCAACATATTCTTCAAAATTTCCCTCATTCACCAGCTTTTTAAACTCCCCAATAATGGTAGATTCTTGTAGATCTCCAAATTTAACAAGCTTACCATCCCTATGAACTCGCTCCCGCTTTAATTGCTCTCCCTTGATTGTCAAATTGTCATACCACTCAACGCTTTCCCATCAAGGTGAAGAGAAGCATAAGGTACCATTTGATCTTCAGAAATACTATTGACTATTCCCCAAAATGTTTTACATCTTTGAATCCAGCCCCTCGGGTTTCTACCATCAAAACGAGGAAAATCGATCTTTGCCCTAGAAGCCATTATTCCCGAACTCCCTAGATTTCCTCCTCCTCCTCTCGCTCCGTCCAGCCTCCCTTCTCCGAGCTCTCTTTCCCCATGGTTATTCTCCCTAGTCATGCAGTGAGGTTGCCTCCCCCCACCCCTTTGAAAGCCTGAACTCCCTCGGCCTGCAAAACCATGTCCAAAACTAGGGGCCATGCCCCATTGTGAGCTTCCCGCCCCTAAGATGGATTTCTTCCTCTCTTCCCCTCCTTGGTTACCCATCTGTCCTCCACTAAACTCCAACATTCCTCCCTCATCCCTTCCCCTGAACCCTGTTTGTTCCCCTTGAAATGTTGCGGCTGGTGAGGTTGCGTGGATGTCTTTGGTTGTGTGGATAGTCAGGGCTCGGACCGAGGCTGTGGTTTGTTTGGTTGTGGGTTGGTGTTGTGAAGTTAGGGTTTGTTTGGTTGTGGGTTGGTGTTGTGAAGTTATGTGTGTTTTGTTTAGTGTTTTCTGGGGTTTGGAGGTAGTGTTGTCCCTGCATAAAATTGTGGTTGGGGTTGGGAAAGGTGAAGTTGGGGTTCATGAAACTTGGGTTAGGGTTTTGAAAGGTAGGGTTTTGGAAATTGATGGAAGGTGGGGTATAAGGTGAGTATGGATAGTTAGGGTATGCCATGTTGGAGGCCATAGTATTTAGGGCATTCACCAATGTTTGGTATTGATTATTCATTGTTGTAAAGCCTTGGTGAATCCAGTCCTGATGTAGATTTGTTGTTGATTCGCAGGTGGCCGGATCCTGCAGCTGTGGAGCTTGTTTCGGCTGTTCTCCATCGTCCGATGGTCAGTGGTCAATTTCGCCATCTTTGGGTGGTGGATTCGCTGAACATGTGCTCATGATACCAGTGTAACAGGCTCACTGTTATGGTGTAATATATATTTTTGTTGTCTTTTCTGGATTTGTATCCTTGAAGAAGATGAACACAATGTAAATAAAAAGATAGAGTAGGTAGGAGAGAAGGTAGAGAAATAGGACGAAGAAGATAAGAGTTGGTAAATTCTGCTTGTTCTTTTCCACCCATAACTTCGTACATATAGTTCATCAAAATAGAAGCGTGTTTTTAACAACTTAACAACAAAAGCGCTAAAGATAATTGTGAGCTATCACAACCGCCCACTGCCCCTTTTGATCCGACGGCTCGATCTTAGCCACTTAACACTTCAAACTCCTCTCTCGCCTCAAAGAACTCCATTTCGTCTGTAATCATCATCGAACCCTCTTCATCCTCTATCTTCCAAACATTGGCTATCATACAACCTCCTTCTTCTTCCTCGGGCTCGCCCGATAGATCGAGAATCGCTCCTTCCTCCGATCCTGTTAAGGGACTTGTTACATACTCTCTCTCTCTCTGAGCTAGCAAACTGTTCAATAACTTCACGTCCTATTTTGGTCCTTATTATTCACCTTGTTTTCAATTTGGAAAAAAAAGGTTTGTAAAAATATCAAATTTTAAGCCTCCTTTAACTGGTAATGGTGGAAGTTGCAAATGCTGCTGCCTTTTTTAGTTCTGTTATGTGGTTTAGAAATTTGAAGCTTCAATCTTTTCATGAAAAAATGGCAAATGGCTCGTAAAATATGTATGTGAGTTATCTTTTTCAAATTTCATCCCGATTCTTGATCTGATGTTTTTTGGTTAGAAGCTTGTTTTCTAAGGGTGTTGGGTAGATGGAAATTACCCATTAGAAAGTTTGGATTTTCCTTTTTCGTCTTCTTTTTTCATGTTCTACTTGTCTCTCTCTCTCTCTCTCTAGAGTTTTATCCGAAGGCAAAGAATCTCTCAGCTTGTATAAGTGTGAACAGAAACATAACGTCTTCTTGATTGGTTTACATTGGACTCAGTAATCATAACTTTACTTTGTTCTGCAATAATGTCAATCTTGCTTATGTTACTGATTTAATTTAAAAAATCGACACTTTTGACTTGTTTCATCATCTGCATTATTATTATTATTCTTCACCGCAAGAGATTATTTTTTTCCACACATGGCACCATTAATCTCGGCTGCAATGGAGGATCTAGTAGGTTGCCAAAACTGCCCCTGATGAAATGATATTTTCCTTCGTGTCCCTACTTGTCCAAACATCATATGCCAGCAGCCAGTACCCCAACTTGTCCTTCCCATTAGTAGCTGCTATTGCCTCGTGACTGCATTTATACTGAACATGTTGCACGCCTCAAATTCTTGATCATTCAGTTCCTGCGAGAACGATTTATTACAGCCCCTTTTGATCATTCAATGCTGTCCGTGAATCAACTTAATCTATCCGTTTCTGGTTGTCTCATGACTAGGTAGATAGATGCATTTTGATAAGAGTGGCTGTCTTAAATGTGTATGAATCTTGATGTCCTACTGCATTTAGTTTCACTGGATTTCTGTGCTTATTTCTTATCCTATTTTCTGGCTCTTAGCTTGTGAAAACTGCTCAGTTTTGCAGGTGATAGGAAGCATTTAAGGAGGGTGAAGGCCTTTTTCTTACTACACTGATTTTTACTCTCTGACCAGTCTGCACTTAAGAATATGCAGACCCCCAAAGCAAGGTAAGCAAACTTCTTTGCTTGTTCGAACATTCAAGATTTCTGTTGCTTTTCCAGATTGTTCATGTCAGGGTTTGAGGGTTGTGATTATGCTGCAATAGTAGTTATGTTATGTTGTTGAGCCATGGATGTGCATATCTGTAGAGATTGTGATTTTGCTCAATTTTCATCTCCAACAATTTGTTAAAGATTTAATCTTGATCGAGTACAGAACCAGAGGCTCAGGCGTGCCGCAGAAGAGCTCTCCTCGATCTAATTCGTCTCCGAAGAACAATTCCCCACAAGCTGCTGCTGCTGCATCTCCCAAGAAGGCTTCTCCAAGAGTGGTGAAGGCGGGTCCGCGGTTTTTAGACCCTACCGCGTCTTCATCGAACCAAGCAAGTAGAACACCAAAGGAAAGAAGTCCTCAAGTAGTTGATCACAAATCCCCAAGAAGCCCACTCTCTGAGGTACAAAAGACAATCTTTTCTCTACTGTCTGGCTGTTGAATCATAAATTGCTAGAGAGCCTTGGCATTTTTAGTCCCAACACGAGTTTTCATCTGCTTATGTTTAGTATGTATATGATCGGTCGGTGGAAGTTGTGAAGTTATTTGTGGTTGAGTATTTGTTGAAGGTGTCTTTACTGAGTTAGTTTAACTGTAAACTGCCAGAAGAAGCGCCCCAGTAGAGTTCCTGAGCTCGAAAGTCAGGTTTCTCAGCTTGAGAATGATCTGAAGATTATGAAGGATCAATTATGCTCGACGGAAGCTCAGAAGAAGCAAGCCCAGAAAGATGCAGAGGAATCTAACCAGCAGCTCTTGTCCCTCTCTTTGAAGCTTGAGGAGCTGCAGAAACAGCTCTTGGAGCCATCAGCTTCGCAGGAACAAAACCCGGCCTTACAATCCGAACTCGAGGTTGTTAAAAATCAGAACTCTGATTCAGCTGCATTGGCCTCTGCACTGGATGAGATCAAGCAGCTTAAAGTCCAGCTCGAGATCAAATCTGAGTTTGCTCAACCGAAGCATTCTGGAACTGAGCTCCAGAAATTGAAAGAGGATTTGTCTGAGGCACTATTGACTGTGGAAGATATGAAACAACAGCTAATGGATAGCAAAGAATCTGAAGCTGAGGCCCAAGCACTTGTAGGAGAAACTCTTGGCCAACTGGAAACAGCCAAGAAGACGGTGGAGACTCTTAGGTCGGATGGACTGAAAACCACGGAAGCTTATAATGCCTTTGCTTCTGAGCTGGAGCAGTCGAGGGCTCGTGTTAGCTTCTTGGAAGATCTAGTGAGCAAACTCAAGAAAGACTCTCAAGGTGAAGCTGAAATTGAGACAATGGAGAAGAACAGATCTCATGAAATTAATTCTTTGAAACTTGAAGTTGAGCAATTTAGATCGACTCTAGAAGCTGCTGAGATAAGATACGATGAAGAACAGAGGCGTAGTGCAGAGCAGATGCGAAATGCTTCGGAGATGGTAGAGAAGATCAAATCTGAATCAAGTGAGAGAGAGGCCGAGTTGGAGTCAGAGATGCAGAAAAGCAAATATGAAATGGAGGAGCTAAAGGTGAACCTAATGGACAAGGAAACCGAACTGCAAGGCATATGTGAAGAGAACGAGGTACTTATCATAAAGCTAGAGAGCTCCGTTTCAGGGCAAAGAGAGAACGAGCTCGAAAAGAAGCTCCACGACTTAAAGGCTGAGATAGATAATCTGAAAGCCGGTTTGACAAACAAAGAGACAGAGTGGCAGAACACATCAAAGGATAATGAATTCGACTCATCAAGTGCTGCAGAGAGAGAGGTGAGCTACATGACCGAGGAAATCGAAAAGAGTAACAGAAAGACAGCAAGAGTGGGTGAGCAGTTACAAGCGGCACAAGCATCAAAAGCAGAGCTGGAGGCTGAGCTGAGGCTGCTGAAAGTGCAGTCTGATCAATGGAGGAAGGCTGCAGAGGCAGCTGCAGCTATACTTTCTGCAGGAAATAATGGGCAGATCATGGAGAGGACAGGATCAATGGACAGCAACTACAGCCCACGAACAGGAAAGATTGCTTCTCCTTATGGAGAGGATTTTGATGAGAATGATTTGATGAAGAAGAAAAACGCCAACATGTTAAGGAAGTTTGGGGTGTTATGGAAAAAGCCACACAAATAGGTGGACTAATTAATTACTAAGGCAGCTATGACTGTCTGCTTTGATCAACAATCATATCATATATTGTAACATCTAAGCAAGCATGACAGCATCTATATATATATATATATATATATATATTACACTGCCATCTTTAGTGAAAAGGATGTTGTACAATCTCCTTATCATTTTTATATTAGTTCTTGTACTTCTGTAATTAGTATTAGAGTTCGGCGGCCAAATGCCCATTTGAGAAAAGACAAACACATTTATACCCAATCCTTATATTTAACTACACTATATACCCAAGAAGACGAAAATACCCCTACTATGGAATGGTCCGATCACAGTGAACAAAGGGCCCGATCACGGTCCGATCGATCGGACCATGACCGAGCATGGTCGGTCGGAGCCGATCACAAAAAAAAATTGTGCTAATGTTTGTGATCGGTCAGGGCCGATCACAAAATTTGGCCCATAGGCACATAAACATTTTTTAGTAATATTATACTAATTTATGCCGATGCATGGTCGGTCGGTGCCGATCATAGTGCTTCGATATTTTTTGTGCCGATCACAATTTTTTTGTGCGATCCGACTGATCGGTCATGTCTGACCGGTCGGACACATCCGACATGGTTCGATCATGGTCCAATCATGGTCTGACACTTTTAGGTGAGAGAAGTGAAAAAGTGGGGGTATTTTAGTAAATTTGGGTATATAGTGGATAGTTTTTATAAAGTTGGGTAATTTTGTATTTAATATAGTGTAGATGGGTATATTAGTATAATACTACTTAGTATTACTACATTTATAAGTTTGAATGTTTTTCAAATGCCAAATTTTTCTCAAAATGTGACACCAACTCGTTCTCTTCCCTTCTAATGAAATGATTCTAAAACGAAACGAGAAGAGGTTTCTTCTTCAAGTTTAAGTGTATAAAAATAATATTTTCAAATAAGAATATTAGTATATAATAATTACTTAATACATAATAAAAATAATATATAAATAAACTTATAAATCTTTCTATTCATTTAATTAAAATTTCATTTCATCAAATTTTGAAAACTCTCTTTAAATTAATAAATATCAATTTATGGAGTAATTAATATCTCTAAAATAATAAAAATTTACGATCCCAATAATATTAATTTAGAGATGTTTAATTATAATATAATAAAATATAATTAATATATTAATGAGGAAAAAAATATAGAGATACATATTTTAAGGATGCGTACTTTTTAGCCAAAATTATTTTCGGGCCTCTATTTTTTGAACGCAACCAAACCCTTATTTCGCATTCCCAAGTCGGCCTATCAAGCTGAATCCATTTTGCTAGCTCTAATATACATATATAAATGGTCATAATTATCTAAGAAAATGTTTGAAATATATATAAATATGATATTAATCTTCCAAAAGAGAAGGGATATTAATAACTTGTGAATCTTGAAATAATATATTACCCTTATATTACAAGGGGATATGGGGGCAATGGTGAAGAGAAGTATAACCAGAAAAGATTTGAAGAGAAGATGGATATGAATCAAAGAAATGGGAAATTTTCATTAGAATCACTCATGTACATGATGTAGTATATTACATGATGTAGTAGATATAGACTTCTAATACACGTGTTTTGCACATGACTTCATTAAACTCGTTTCCCAACTACTTCTAACTAACTTGAAACCGATCGTATAACCACTTAACCGCTAGCAACTACTCCAACGAACTTATGCAACGGTCTTGGAATGATCTAGAAGTGTTAGCCTTGCATCTTCTCCATGTTCTCATGACATGGCAAACCACGTAGTCTCCAAGTCGGCCGTGTGATCGGTTGTCTTTCTTGTTTTTGTTTTAGATCCTTGACACCCCCCCTCAAGTGGAGGGTGCAAATTTAGCACACTCAACTTGGATAGAAGGAAGTTGAACTGAGATCTTCCAAGTGGTCTAGTGAAGAGATCTGCTAGTTGGTGCGAAGTAGGTACAAAGAGAGTATGTAATACACCGGATTGAATGTGTGAGCGGATGAAGTGACAATCTATTTCGATGTGTTTAGTGCGTTCATGATGAACGAGATTTGCAGCAAGTGCAAGAGCAGACTTGCTATCAGAGAACACAGTCGCAGTGGAAATTGGAAAACCAAGATCTTTGAATAGGGTGATTAGCCATAAGACCTCAGATGAAGCAGAGGCTAGAGCTCTGTATTCTGCTTCAGCAGAACTTCTGGAGACTGTTATTTGTTTCTTTGATCGCCAAGATAGAAGAGAGTTCCCTAGAAACATACAATATCCAGTTACAGAACGTCTTGTATCAATGTAGGATGCCCAATCTGAGTCGATGTATCCCTTTAGATGCAAGTCAGAGGCCTTGGGATAGAAGAGACCTTGGCCAATGGATCCTTTGAGATACCTCAGAATTCTATGAGCAGCAGTTTGATGAGTGAGGCCGGGTTTCTGCATGTATTGAGCTAGAGAGTGTACAACGAAGCTGATGTCTGGCCGTGTGACAGTTAAATACATTAGTTTCCCAATAAGCTTCCGGTAAGGAGATGGATCACTGAGGTAATGATCATCCTTTGCAGAGAGCCTGAGCTTAGTGTTCATAGGAAATGAAACTGGTTTGCAGTCAGCATAGCATGTGTCTTGAAGAAGTTCTAGAACATATTTCCTTTGGCAGAGATAGATACCAGAAGGTGAGCGAGCAACTTCTAAGCCAAGGAAGTATTTCATAGGCCCTAGATCCTTGATTTTGAAAGAATCATCAAGGAAAGTCTTTATCTTTGTTACTTCATCGAGTTGTTGCTTGCTACTAAGATATCATCCACATAGACAAGGAGAATTAGATCATAGGCTGAAGTGTGGATTGTGAAGAGTGAATGATCAGCTTGAGATTGTGTGAAGCCATAAGACTTTAGGGCTTGAGATAGCTTGGAAAACCATTGTCTGCTTGCCTGTTTTAAACCCTATAGGCTTTTGAGTAATTTGCAGACTTGATTCGATCCAGATTTCTTGAAGCCTTGAGGTACTGTCATATAGACTTCTTCATTTAAATCCCCATGAAGGAAGGCATTATTGACATCCATCTGCTCAAGGAACCACCCCTTAACAGTAGCTAAGGCTAGAAGGTTGCGTACAGTTGTTAACTTAGCAACTGGGGAGAAAGTGTCCTCATAGTCAATTCCCTCCTGTTGAGTGAAGCCTTTTGCAACCAGGCGTGCCTTGTATCTTTCAATACTACCATTAGCATGGTATTTGATCTTATAAACCCATCTTCAACCTATGGGAACCTTTCCTTCAGGTAGTGTAGTGAGAATCCAGGTTTTATTACTTTCAAGAGCTGAAATTTCATTTTTCATGGCTTGTTGCCAGTTGGGGTTTGAGGCGGCTTGAGAATAAGAGGTAGGCTCAGAAATGGATATTAGAGTGGCTGAGTATGCAGCATGAGAGGGAGAGAAACAATGATAAGAAGTATATCTAGAAAGTAGATAAGAAGAACTTACTTTGGTAGAATTGCTTGAGGTAGAGTCCGGCATAGTCGGGGCCTGAAAATTGACACATTTGTAGTCTTTAAGGTGGTGTGGAGTTTGTTTGTGTCTTGTTGAGCGCCTAACTTGGTGTTCAGAAGGTATTGAAGCAGAATAATCGTAGCGAGTTATCTCGATTCGGAAGCGAAAGCGTAAGGATTAGAATGTGGAGGTAGATCTGAGTCAGTGGGGGTAGATTCTGAGGTTAGATCAGAAGTTAGATTTGAAAGGAAAGATTCAGGAATGGAACATGGTAGAACAAGGGAAGGAGAGTTTGGGGAAGAGGAATTAGAAAAAGGGAAGATGTTTTCATGGAAAGTCACATCTCTGGAAATGATGACGGTATGAGTTTGAAGATCATAGAGTTTATATCCTTTGGAGTTGGGAGGATAGCCCAAGAAAACACATTTTCTTGCTCTAGGGGTGAATTTGTGCTTATGTCCAATAAGATTTGCAGCAAAACACAAGCATCCAAAGACCTTGAGATCAGAAAGGGTAGGTGGGATAGAGTATAGTTTCTCATATGGGCTTTTGTTTGCAAGTACAGGAGTTGGGATTATATTGAGAATGTGTGCAGCAGTTAATAGACAGTCCCCCCAGAATGAGATAGGTAGATGTGATTGAAATAACAAGGCTCTAGCAATATTAAGGAGTGATTGGTGGCGTCGTTCTACAACACCATTTTGCTGTGGTGAATAAACACATGAAGTTTGATGTATTATCCCATTTGATGAATAGAATGAAGGAAGGTTGAACTCGTAACCATTATCTCGTTCTTATGGTTTTAATTTTACATGAAAACTCTGTAGAAACCATTTTGTGAAAAAGTTGTAGGTGTGAGGAGGTTTCTGACTTAACTTTCATGAGGCAACACCAAGTAACTCTAGTGAAGTCATCAACAATGGTGAGAAAATATTGATGGTCATGAAGAGTACGGATAGAAAAGGGGCCCCATATGTCACAGTAAATTATGTCAAAGGGAGCCAAAGTTTTGATAGAACTTATAGGAAATGGTTTTCTCAGGAAACTTTGCCAAAGGGCAGATAGTAAAATTGTTATTACATGCACCTTTATGAGTAGGTATTATATCTTGTAACAGGCTCAGTCTAGAATCAGAAATGTGACAAAGTCTATAATGCCATAATTGGCTAGAAGAAACAGCAGAATTACAAGAAATGGAACTGGGAATTACAGCTATGGTATTATCTCTGGGAGGTTCAACTAGGAAAAGACCATGATGTAGCCTAACTATGCCAATCTGTCTCCTCAGCAAGGGATCCTGTATGTCACATGAATCATTAAAGAATATGAGTTTAAGTTTAGAAATGGTGATGAGTTGGCTAACAGATATAAGGTTTACAGTGAAGCTAGGAACACAAAGAACATTATGAAATGTATAGGTGGAAAAGGGGGGATGAGGAACCTATGTGTGTGACAGGAAGTTTGTCTCCGGGTTGGTAATATGACAAACATATTATTAACTCGGTGTAGGATTTATCAAGAAAGATGTGTTACAAACCATATGATCCGTAGCACCAGTGTCTAAAATCCATGAACCAGCATGTATATGTGCAGGGACTGCATTTACATGAGCAACATAAGAACAATATGCTAATTTACCTGGATTTTCAGCAGGTGTAGTAGATGCGGCTAGGTTTTGAATCATGGTTAGGAGATGTTGGTATTGATCATTAGTAATGGATGAAGGAGGTAAGGGATTCTCACTATTTTCTCGGGGCGTATACTACATGTGCAGCGAGATGGAACATAAGATGAGTTCTGAGCAGAATACCCTGGACCAGTCCTGGGCTTAAACTTGAACCCGGGAGGAAAACTATGTAGCTTATAGCATTTGTCCTTTGTATGGCCTGTTCTTCCACAATGAGAACACATTGGAACATCTCTTCTTTGAGAGGGATTAGAGAAACCACGATAGGGACCTCTGGAACCAGCATAGAAGGTCATGCTTTCTTCAGAGTTACTGTTTCCTGCATTCTGGCTCATCATAACAATAGAGTCGATCGATCCAGAAGGTATTATACTGAGGCTACGCTGTTTTTCTTCTTGTACAACAAGACTAAAGATATGATCCATTTTAGGGAATGGCTTCATCACAAGAATATGGCCTCTAATTGAGGAAAAACAGTCATTCAGACTCATAAGGAATTTGAGAGACATATTTCTCTCTTCTTGATCTATAAAGGATTGAAGGCAATTGCATGTGCAGGCAGTCATGGCTCCACACTGACAAGTAGGAATAGGGGAATACTGCTGCAACTCTTTTTGCAAGCAGTCCAATGTGTTGAAGTAATCAGTTACAGAGAGGGATCCTTGACATGTAGAATACAATTCCTTTTGCAACTCAAAGATTCTAGGGAAGTTACCTTGAGAATATCGATCACTTAGAACTCTCCAAATCTCTTTTGCAGTTTCACAATAGAGAATACATTGTGAAATCTTCTTGGTACAGGAGTTCAAAATCCAGGATTGGATCATCAAGTTACACCTTTGCCATGCTGCGTGATTAGGATCATCTGTGGTGGTATGACTGCTGCTTCCAAAAGTAAAGACATCTTGTTCTTTGCTCCTAAGGCAGTCCTCATGGATCGACTCCATGAATAGTAGCTTTCTCCATCTAGTGGTGGATTTACCAGTACAGTGGCTGGGCTATCACTCTGGCTGATGAAATATGGGTTGTTCACATCTTCTTCATGATTGCGGCGTGCAGCCATTGATAAATTTCTGGAAAAGCTTTGAAACAGGAATCAACAAATCGAAAGAAATTTTGAATGTATTGCTAGATCAATTCTAGCACTCTGATACCAAGAAGAGAAGTATAACCAAAAAAGATTTGAAGAGAAGATGGATATGAATCAAAGAAATGGGAAATTTTCATTGGAATCACTCATGTACATGATGTAGTATATATAGACTTCTAATACACGTGTTTTGCACATGACTTCATTAAACTGTTTCCCAACTACTTCTAACTAACTTGAAACCGACTGTATAACCACTTAACCGCTAGCAACTACTCCAACAACTTATGCAACGGTCTTGGAATGATCTAGAAGTGTAAGCCTTGCATCTTCTCCATGTTCTCATGACATGGCAGTCCACGTAGTCTCCAAGCTGGCCGTGTGATCGGTTGTCTTTCTTGTTTCTGTTTTAGATCCTTGACAAATGGTTGAATTACTGTTAACACTTTTGGCAGCATTCTCATTTTATTTTCAATTCTCATTTTCTATTTATCTTTAAATTTCGGAGCTTGGAGGCGTGGTATGACAAAGAACTCAAATAAGCAAATGTGCATCACACGATTAAGGTACTGCACGACACTCGTCACATGAAGTCAAAATCGGATTAGTCATCATACTGCTCGTGCTGCTGAGAAATTGTATGAGGAGATCATAAATCCAAAAGTATAGACGTCGAAAAAATATTGCTACGTTAATGTTTTGAGGACTGAAACTTTTGTTTTGTTGGGGATGATTTTCAATGTATTTTGAAATTATATTTATGGATTAACCATCATACTTATGTTTACAAAAACACAAGGCTCGTTTATGAACATAATTTGTAATCAAGTATGCACAGTATCTAATTTGAGTATGCACATTATTGGTTATGCACATCACCCGCTTTAATTATGCACTCTTAATAATATTATATCGCATGTTATACATGTTATGATGCTACAATTGCTTAACTCTCTCCTTACATCATTTAGTTGCAGAGGAGGTCAATTAGTAAGCAAATTATAAGTGTTTTCTCCATTTATATAATAATTTCGCACTTGAGATCGTGTATGCAAATTTGTGAACAAACGTATGCAGACAAAGAGCATAAATATATGCACATATGCTAAAAATGACATGAATTAAATTAAAAGTGATCCATGTTCAAACATAAAAAATCCCTATACATCAAAACGTAAAAGAGTTAACAATACTACCGTAGTACTTTTAGAGTGATATTATGATTAAGATATCACAATTACAAATTAACAACTTTTATCCACAACTAGAAAGGCTATAGCTAGATCAATTTCATTGTCGATAGATATTTAAATTAACATTGTTTTAATCAAAATAAAATAATATATGCAAACTGTAAATATTTTCATGATTTATAGAACGGTTTTACAGTTCAATTCGAGTATGCACATTTGTGAAGGTTCAGCAAACAACGCAAGCTTCACTTAAATATGAGAACAACATTTAAACTCATTCCGTCAAGAATTCTCTAAACCCATTTACATGCAAATGTTGAGCTAATCAATAGAAAAGCAACAACATTAATGATAAATCTGCACACACAATTAATAGCTCATTTTATGCACATTTAAGGTATTTTGAATGCATGTTCAATTCAAAATGAGTATGGACATTTATGAGGAAATGTACGCACACAATGAGTAGAGGTTATGCACATATGATAAAAACGACAACAATTAATTTAAAAATGATCCATGTTCAAAAATAACAAGGTCATACATCAAAACATAACGGAGTAATTCAACAACAATAAAAAATCATATTTATTCATCTTCAAGTCCCGAATGATCACAATAAGGCAACTATGTATAGGCCATAAGATCGGTAACGCGACTAGTACTCAAACGGACATCAAATCCACCAAATATGCTAATAAAACATGAAAAATTAGAAATCAATAAGATCCACGATTTTGCATAATTGCTGGTTAAAAATGTGCATAAATGCAGTTGATAAATGTGCATAAACATAATATGTGCTGAAAAAAATATATAATTCCCACAAAATTGAATACAATTGATGAAACCCATGAAATACTATCTTTCAAATAACAATTAACATGCAAAATGAGTTATAATCACTACAAAAAAACTCATTATCCAAAATTACAAATATGTCTTAAACTGAAGAAATTGATTTAACACAACTTAACCGACTTTAACTTATTTACATTAAATTTATAGAATATTGCAACTTATAAGCGGTTGCAAATATTAAATCTCTCTTCGTTCCTTTTTAATATGCCTATTACATTTCTCACACATACTAAGAAGAGATTTAATTGAATTTTAACTTTTATTTTTCTCTAGTACGAAGAAAAAATGTTATATTGGAATATGAGTAAATAAATGAAAAGCTAGCTACATAAATACTTATTATTGAAGAAGTTGAATGAAAAGTTGTAATCCACCAATAAAATTTGATTTGAAAAGTTAGTAAAGATGTTTAATAGGCACATTGGAGTATATGCTAATAGGCATATAACTTTAGGACAAAAAAGAAAGGAAACCAAATATATAAATTTAGGACACATGGAATATTGATTTTTTCTTAAATTAAGTTTTAACTTAAATTATTTAAATTGTAGCAAACATCCCCAAAGTCCGTAATTACTTTAAAGAAAATCCCATCTAAAGTCCAAGTTTCAAGCCTAATACGGTTCATGGTTCGAGCGTATTTACTCGAGGCCCAGAAAGCCCAACAAAAAACACTATAAAATCCCCAGCTTTTCTTAGGGCTTTTTCATCAGTGTTTTTATGCAGCTCGTAACAGTAAGCTTCAGCAGCAAAATCTCGTACTTTTCTGCAAGCGTTTAGTTCTCTCTTTAATTTTCTTCTTGGATTGTTCCTCTTTTTGGTGAATGTAGTCCATTCTTGGCAAGGCTGAAGAGCTTTTCTCCGGAAGAGTAATGAGCAGTTTTGAATGCTAATGGACTTATATCAATTTCACTCTAAACTGTTCTCGGCTTCTTCTTTACCTGTGGAGTTGCAGATCAGTAGAGTTGAAACATTCTCCCAAAATTTAAAATTTTGAATTTTGAACCTTTTAAAAAAAAATAGATAGGGTTCTTAATGAATGTTAATTTATAACTGAGTATAATATACTAAAATTAATTTTCATTTGGAGTATTAAATTTTTTTATACTAAATTATCATTAAATCAATAAGCTTTTATTTGTGCCCTAAGTCAGTTAATCGTGATCCTGATAAATCTTACTCCTCACTACTAATGGGATGGGGGAGTATTTTATACTTGCAAAATCATTTTATAATAACTAAATGTTTTACAAATTTTAATAGATTTAATTAATATAATAATATAGAATAAGACTATTTTATCTAATTTTTATAATAATAAACACAATTATGTCAATAATTTTTTAATAATTTACTTTAATTCATTCAAATTTTAATATCAATATTTATCAAACTTCCTTATCAATATGAAATCACAAATGTTTGGGTGTATCATATTTATATAAGGATATATGAAATCACAAATGTTTGGATGCACCATATTTGTATACGTGTGTACCACACCACAATGATATTGACATGTGGTAAATTCAATACAAGGCGCTCCAGATATGAAATAGGGACAGAGGGTGTATTTTATTTGGGGTGTCTAAACGGGATTGGTATTCGGGATATACAAAATACCGAACCGAAAAAGTCGGTATTGGGATACCGAAATACCGTTATTCGGGTTTCGGTATCGGCATCGGTATTTTATTTTTCAGTATACCGGGATTTGGAATTACCGATCCCGAATTTGGTAAATATCGAAATACCGAAAAATAAAAACTTAAAATTTGAAATTTTTATTCAAATTTTGAATGAAGAACTTATTCAAATTTGAAAATTTTATTTAAAGAATAAGAGATAACTTATTCAAACTTATTAATTATTTTTTATGCTTATGTTATGTTACAAAATATAAATAAGTTGAATTTTAATTTTAAAATATGTCGAGCACTGGTAGGTTTGTAGCTTGTGAGTTGTGATTGCGGAGAAAGTCAAGAAATATAGGCTTAGAAAATTAGGAAGTTATGATTTAGGATTTATGATTAGGAATTTAGGAATTAGGAACAATTGTGTTGTTTCGACTTTCGACCTTCGAGAATCTTAATTTAATATATTTTTGTGATCTATTAATTGTATATCTATATTTGATATATTTTTTCTTTTTACTTTTTTACTACAAAAGTCGGGAGACAGCAGGTGCACGATTGACGATTCTATATTTCTATTTATTTTTCAACTTAAGTTACATAACAATAACATATTACATATATTTGAATTTAATATTAAAAGGTAAGACAAGTAAACTACTTTATCTCTATGCATTAAACAATTCAAGATAATTAACAAGAATTTAATGTACCATAATGGTTAATGTCTTGCAAATAAGAAAGTGTTTGTAGTATTAGCTTGTGTTCGAAACCTTTTTTTTTTTAAATTACGGGATTTTCGGGATTATCGAATCCTAATACCGAAATCCCATACCAAATCCCGAAATACTGAATTCCAAAGTGGGATCGGTATCGGGATGCCATTTCTTCTATTTTCGAGATCGGGATCCCGAAATTCGGTATTGGGATTCCCGATCCCGTCCCGATCGACACCCCTATATTTAATAGTAAAATTCACTATACGCCCACTACGTACGACTTGCTCCATTTTAGTATTTTACTGAATTACGCTCATCTCTAAATCAAACATAAATGCATATTTTAAGGGAAAAGCAAAAGGTTTGGTGCTTCGACTTTGGATCACGCCGAAATCTGCAGCATGATTTTGTCTGCAAAAGTGCTGAGTCTCACTGAAATTGTAATGCCTGTATACAAGTGCAACTGCTGAACGGCCTCATTATTATTTAATTATTCACCTCTTGCCTTACTATAACCCCGAAGATCTACCTTAAAATAATAGACTGTCTAGCATCTTTAAACAAAGGCAAATTGACAAAAATAGTCCTCAAATTTCGCGTTTTTGCGAATTTTGTCCTCAAACAAATTTTTTTTGTTTTTTTACCCTCAACTCATTGTTCTTGCGAATTTTGTCCTCAAACTTATTTTTTTTATTTTTTTCACCTTAAACTCCTTATTTTTGCGATTTTAGTCCTTAAACTCCTTGTTTATGCGATTTTAGTCCTATCGTTAGATTTTTCGTCAATTTAACCGTTAATTCAAAAAAAAATTAAAAAAATAAAAAATTGAAAGGGCAAAATAGGAATTTTTATTTACATGGACCAAAATAGCAAATAAAGAATGATTTGGGACCTATTTAGCAAAATAAAATAGTTTAAGGATTGATTTCAAAAAATTTAGACAAATAAGCTAATTGATTCGTATCGACGAGATTTTGCGTTAAATTTTCGATTTTTCCTATAACTTTATTGCTTCGTATCAAATATAACCTAACCAAGATTTCGTAAATATGTATCAGTTCGTAAATTACAGAAAATATGTATCAGTTCGTAAATTACAGAAAATATTAGTTTTATTTGCAAATACTATAATAAGCCAAAATATTGGGTGATAATAACTTTGTTCGTAAATTAGTTTTAGTTCGTATTCTAGTTATTTTGAAGTAAATATTATGCGCTAAATGGTTATTTTGAAGTAAAAATATTGGGTGATAATAACTTTGTTTTTTAATGATTAATTCACAGTATATATTTTGCATTTCGAATTAAATGTTGTTTATATTAGTACGAAATCTTGGTTAGCTTATATTTGATACGAAGCAATAAAGTTATATGAAAAATCGAAAATTTAAAGCAAAATCTCGTCGATACGAATCAATTAGCTTATTTGTCTAATTTTTTTGAAATCAGTCCTTAAACTATTTTATTTTGCTAAATAGGTCCCAAATGATTCTTTATTTGCTATTTTGGTCCATGTAAATAAAAATTCCGATTTTGCCCTTTCAATTTTTTTTTTTATTTTTTTTTTGAATTAACGGTTAAATTGACGGAAAATCTAACGATAATACTAAAATCGCAAAAACAAGGAGTTTAAGGACTAAAATCGCAAAAATAAGGAGTTTAGGGTGAAAAAAATAAAAAAAAATAAGTTTGAGGACAAAATTCGCAAGAACAATGAGTTGAGGGTCAAAAAAACAAAAAAAAAAATTGTTTGAGAACAAAATTCGCAAAAACGCGAAGTTTGAGGATTATTTTTGCCAATTTGCCTTAAACAAACTATACTATTAATAATTTTGTTTTATAAGTGTTTGAATATGTAATACCAAACATTCTTCTACCTATGTGGTATTTTGGGTTTAATTTGTGTTAGAATTTCCTTCTTTCCACTTTCTTAGGTTTTGATGCTATGAGCCTATGACATGTTATGGGAAATTAAAGTGCATCGGAAAAAAATTGATCAAAAACGAATTGAAGAGTTAACAACTCAATGTAGAGGCGGGTGGGTCTCCAGAATTAAATGGTGCGGAATCTCGAAACTTTTGTATGGCTCTTGATTTGGATTTTGTTCTCTAATTTCTAATTTTAATGTATTTGATTGAATGAGTAAAGTGAGTACAAATTCTTGACATTAAATATAAAATTTGCAAACACGAAAACTATAAATTTCTATAATATCCTAGGAAAAATAAAAAATAAAAAAATTGGATGAAAGTGTAAATGCAAGACAATTGATATGTGAGATAAATGTGTGAGACATATTTATTTAATTAATATTTTTGAATTGGTAAATACATAAGATTTACTTCCTTTTTAAAAAATTGGACAAGTTTGGTGGGACGGAGGGAGTGCACAGTTAGAGATGGTGATACCGGTATGACAACTAAATATATGTAAAGTGACTAGTGATTACTGATTATATTTAAATACGAGAACAATAAATTTCTAGTCAATATATATATATATATTGGAGTCCCAAGTAATTAATCACGTAGCGAGAATTCAACTTACTACATAACTATCATAAAATCTATCACGGAATTAGTTAAGTTTGGCCAAACCCTAAAGGAGAAATTTCCCGAAAGCATTAAGTTTTGTTTGGTGAAGTATCCGCATAACGATTTCCTTTTTCCAATTCCGGCAGCCGAAACACAAAATATAGTACATCCGAATTCTTCTGACCGTACCGTCCAAACAGACCCTTCCCGGTTACATGAGTGGGCTATTGAGAAGTCCGTGCCAATTAGAGGCGATTCCATTCCAGCTCCCAATTCTAGTGGAATCAAGGTCCCCCATGATTCCATCCCCACCAACATTTTGCCATGGGAATCCCCACTTTCCATCCCCGCCGTACATTTCTTGCTTAATTGATGTACCGAATTCCTCAAATCCCATAAATCCCATTTCATGATTCAACATTCCCATTCCCATTCCTATACCAAGACCACCTTCATCCCCATTCCCACCGTAGAGATTTTGAAACCCTCTCGGAAACCCACCTCTGAAAGCATCGATTAGACCATAATCATCTGTACTCGCGCACATGGGAAAACCAGCATCGTTGAATCCCGGCCGTCCAGTTGTACGCTTCTGAAACCCCGGAATCGCCAGATTGGAATCGTACGTGTAAGAAGTAATGGCAGTGGTACTGGGAAGGGTTGCGATTGCTTGATCGTAATTCCGCCTCGATGAAGATCTCTTGGTCTTCCTGCACCCGCCTCCCACCGGAACATTCCTCAAGGTCCCCCCTTTGGTCCAGTATCTTCTGCATGATTTGCAGAAGTATCTGGGCTGGGAAAGGCTGTAGTTGTTGTAGTAACAGAATTTGGTGTTGGTTGAATCGCAGCGAGGGCATTTTAGGGATTGCTCAGCTGGTCTCGGCTTCTTCTCTTTTGTGATCGCCAACATGCTTTCCAACGTTTGTGATCCAACTTCCTGGAACCAACAAAACAAGAACGAGAGAATTCATACACCACATGTTTGGATCAGTTAATTTTCTTGGTTTGCAACAACTTCAGGAAAACTCAAAACGATAGAATAATAATAAAAAAAGAACTCCTCAACAAATAATTAAAATAACTTTCCCAGTTTTTATCATAAAAATATGATTTGGCTACCTGGTGATGAGACTGTGTACTGGAAGAATCCATAGGCATGCAACAGATAGATCTCTTCAGATCAACTCAGTCTCAAAATTTGATTTTACTACTTATTCTTGATGAAGAGAGTCATACAAGGTTTTCTCTTAAATTTGTTTGTAATGGCACAAGGCGATGAACAAGGTGCACATATATAGATATAGATGGATAGATATAGAGAGAGAAGACGCGGTGGGGCAGTTGATGTGGAGATAGAGAAAGTAATGATTACAAACAAGATTGTCTACTGGGGATGTGTGCATCCTATGTCTGTGCACGCCACAATCTCACTCCAAAGCTGTTGTGTGTTCAGATTTCTAAATTCAACTAAATGTGGACCCCACCCCACTCTAGGCTACTAGCCTGTACGCTTTTTTGTGGGTCCTGTTGCGCCTTATGAATCGTCTCATTTCGTTTCCGTATGATCGACTTTGTATTTTCGCAATCGTTCACGTATTTGATCATTATTATTATTAGTAGTATTTTGTATTGGAGTAGATTAAAAATTGATAGATTTAACATAACTACGAGAGAATGTGTTAGAATGAAAAATACATCAATTTATAATAATGTACGATTTCAAGATTCAAATATTTTTAATCAAATACCTATTAGGCCTCGTTTGGCTGGTAAAGATTCTGCTTCAGGAAAGTAATCTGATTTCAAATTGTTAAAATCATGTGTTTGGTAGTATACGGAAAGTAATTTGATTCCAAGATTTTAAAATTCTGTGTTTGATTCAATTTTAGCAAAATACTAGGAAAGTAATGAGAATCCTAGAAACAAGCAAAATGGTGTAATAATTGTGGATTCTTTTTTCTTGTTTAGTTCATTGTTACAAGGAAAGTAATCTATTATTATTATTATTATTATTATTATTATTATTATTATTATTATTATTATTATTATTATTATTATTATTATTATTATTATTATTATTATTATTATTATAGTTGTTGTTGTTATTATTAAAAATAGAATAATAATTAGTTATTATTGAATAATAATATTATTAATTTATAGTTAGTATATTTTTATAAATTAATCAAATATTGTTATTATTTTTTTATTTATGAACAATAATAACAATTTAATAATAACTATTTTTCTTAAATAATCTTGTATGATTCTGAAAAATGTTATTATTAAAATAAGTGAGTTCTTTAATAAGTTTATTATTATAATTATTAAAGATGTTATTAATATTTAAAAAGATATTTTTTAACTAATATTTATTATTATTATTAAAAAAATGTTATTGATATTAAAAAAGATATTTTAACTAAATATCTTGAACATTTTATTATAAATTATATAATTAAAAAAATATTATTAATAATATTTTGGGTGATTTTATATATTTATAAAATAATTATATAACAATTAATAAATAATTGATGATAAATATATTTTATTCATATTATTGATAACATTATTTTACATTTCCTAGTATCAAGCAAACAAGTGCAAAGTAATCGCTTTCTTTATAATCATATTCTACGGAATCAAATTCCTCAGTAATTTTACTTTCAGTAATCATTTTTCTCGCAATCATATTCCACATAATCATATTCCCTAACAACATTACTTTCCTGACAACCAAACGGGGTAAAGTTAGTCGATTCCCAAAAATGAGAGTTAGTAGATTCCCAAAAATGACATTCTCTGAAAATGCAAAATACAGCAAGTGAAAACTACAAGACCCAACACAACCGTCAATTAAAACTAAGAAACTAAGGAAAATTCTACAAATTGAATGTACAAATTTAAAATTTTTATGGAGGGGTAAAATAAATGTACAAATTTAATTGTATGAATCTTCAATTTAAATTAGTAAATATAAGAAGTTTCAAGGTAGGTACACAATTTGAGAAACGTGACCCACACCATTTTTCAGTAGTCAACATATATAAATGAAATTAGTAAAACTGAGATTAGTAATATAAAACGAACAAGATCAAAACCCCATTATGTACTTTTTCCGCCACTAACTTCTCCTTTTCTCATTCCCAATTCTTACCATCAAAGGGACCAAGATTCTTTGAGAAGGTGTGAAAATCAACAAATGTTATATCATGTCATTATCTGTCATAGATTGCTACATATCATAAACAGACAATGATTGATTCCACTCTCTTCAATGTCATTTGGGATCCCGTTAAAATTGGCTTTTGTTCTCCCTTCCAACTTCCAAATATATTTCGAGACAAAAATTAATAAATTATAGTATTATTTTCATTGTTCAATCTGTTTTTTCCAAATTAAAAAAAATGAAAATCAAGATCGACTTAGTTTTCAGTTTCCAATGTCTTTTTTCATTTCTTAAAAAAATTCTTTTTAGCTCACCTTGCTTAATTAGATAAAGTTTTAGAATTCATGAAGAAAAAGAAAACGTTTAGTGTGCTAATAATTCGATGGATCCACGTATGTTTCGTGGCCCCATGTTCATATTGCACAATCAGCATCAGTCAAAGTATTGACTGGTCAAGATTATTTTTCCAGTCAAAAATAACAAAACAATTAGAGGCAAAAGTGAAAAAGAGACTGTGCAAAAGATTTATGGAAGGTTTTAAAAAGCGTAAACGAGTTTCGATGCGTTTTTCCATGGTTTCACGAGACGTAAGTCTCGAAACGGAACGAGGCGTAAAATTGAGGCGTAAATTTAATTTTTTCCCCTAATAGTATATAATAACACATAAGTCCAAAATACTCTCAAATTCAAAATACATGGGATTCAATATTCTCCACAACTAGGATTTAAACTTTTTAGTGAAATACATGGGAATTGGTGGCCAAAATGTCTTTTCTGGAAGAAGAATACAATGAATCTTACTAGGTTATAGCCAACATCTTCGTTTTATTAAGCTAAATAATTAATTATACTCAGCTATCTAATAAAACTTTAGGCAACTAATCACATAAAAAAATGTCTAATTTAATATAACCTCTTCGTTTCACAATTCACACTGTTTTCTACTCAATTTTGATTCTAATCTAAATATTTTGGGTTGGGCTGACTGTAAATCTAATTAATGATTTAGGTTTAAGCCCAATTACATTAATTTCATAAGAATTCGAATTCTGACCCAATAAAAAAAGGGACCGCTTCAATGAAAAAATATCTCAAAGGCGCGCCTCGAGCCGCGCCTCACAGGAACGAGACGCTCAGAAGAAGCGCATGGACTGAGGCGTACGCCTGAAGACGTTTTTTCGCCGTTTCGATTCGAGGCGGGCCTCAATGGGTTTTTTTAAACCTTGGATTTATGTACTATGGAAATTTGAATTATCATTACGTACTTAATGTGTAATGGAGTACTAAAATAGTAGTAGTAATTAATTATATAATAAATACGTAATATGTAAGAAATAGAATAGTGCATGCTGATATAATTTCAATACATTAAAATTGATAATTAATAATAAAATGTTTTTTAATATTTTGTGGAATAACTTTGTAAATTGTAATTTCTTCAAACAGTGTATATATGACGAGATACCTGCATTTGTATTTGATACGAGTACTAGATAAATTATTGTGGTACCTAAAGCGTGTATTAGATAATTGAGCTCTTGTTTATTTAATAGTATACATATTATACAGAAAATGTAAATTGTACCTATTTGTATTCCGTAATTGTTGCTTCATTGGTTTGTAAATTTAAGAAAGTTGGTGAAAATATTAAAAGGATTGAAATTCACCTGTTTAAATTGATTTAGATGTATTAGTTATATTTATTTGAGCAAAAGATGACAAACTATGTAAAGGATGCAGTGTTAAATTATTTTTGAAGATTATTTAATTAAAATATGCACGACATGGAGAGTAAAGTTTCTTGGTAGCGGTTTGTATTATAATCGAAATAAAGAAAAATATAATCCCTCAGTCATATGTATTTTTACCTTGCACTTGTTAGATATGTGTTCTTTTATGTAAATAATCAATGTCGTACCTAGATATATTTATTTAATGTACGCAGTATCAATAAAACCTATTTAATTCCTATAATGATATAAATGATGATTCGACAAATTAACTTGTCTTATTAATTTGTGATTTTGTAACGAATCGATTCGGTAGAACAATACGCATACTTAAAGGATGCTTGTAAATGTTTTAAAATTATAATCCAGATTAAAATCAGATCCTAGTTAAATTTGATAAAATATAGTATAGAAATAGTATTATGGGAGCACTGGCGGCCTAGCGGCTATATGATTTTCTTTGTCTTATGCGGATTTACTTTTTTTTTTGGGATGATAGAGCGATTAAAGTGGATAGCTGGAGATTATAAATTTAAAATTTATCATGAATATTATATGTGAGTCTGTTATTTATAATTAACCTAGAATGATTGAATATTGTTTATAAGTTAGAACTTAAAAGCGGAATTTATCTAATACGTATTTTGATAGCAGTTGCGCAAGCCGACAAGGAAAGGGGCCCGCGTTGAGTAAAGGTCGGCGGAGGTGGGCCCACGAGGGATGCCCAAACTAGGAAAGCAGACGTGGCTGGGAAGCAGACGAATATTTGAGTTTTTCGAGGAAACTACGGTGTCCAAATCAATCCCGTTGTGGGTGGGCCCCATTTCGTTTTACAGACTATTCTCTCAAAGCTTATCTATTTATTTTTTAAAATAAAGAGGAAATCCCTAACCGTTGTCTGCCAGTTCATTTATTTGCTACTGAAACAGCTCAGGTGAAACAGCTCAGGTGAATTGGCTAAGTAACAATTGGAATCAGATTACCTGTCCCACTTACTCTGTCGCAGCATCAAAACGACGTCGTTTTTTTTTTTTTTTTTTTGACAAACACCAAAACGACGTCGTTTTGGTGCTGGGACAGGGTAAGTGGGACATGTGATCTGGAGCCGTAACATTTGTATGACCTTTAGGTTAAAAAAATTATTCATATATTTGAAGTTTGAACTCATGTTCGTGGACAGACTCGATCACGCTTATAATGAAAACTCAATGTATCATTCTTACCGTAACAAAATAATATAAAAGAATATCAAAATTATCACGCTTATAATGAAAACTATCATTCTTACCGTAACAAAATAATATAAAAGAATATCAAAATTATCGATATATTATAAATTTTATATAAATATTACTACTTCCGTTCCACTAAAAACGACACGTTTCTTTTGGGCGCGAGAATCAAAAAAATGGTATTATGTTGTTTGACTTTTTAATAATTAATTGTGGTCTACACAATTTTTACCATTTAGAAAACACATCGTTTCTAATGAAACGACCCAATAAAGAAAACACGTTACTTCTATTTTGACGGAGGGAGTATATCGTTCCGTAAATTTATGTACTGCAGTAAATCGAGATATGCTGAGAAACATTTGCAAACGTCAGATCGAACGGCCCAAGTTGGTACAGCAGATTCAAATCGGACAAAAAATCAGACTAAACAGGCCAGAAATTTCTGTTCAACATACATGCTAATACAAATCTGGTGTTGCACGACATGCAAGGCAGTTAAGATTATATGTATAGGATGACAACCGCACAAGCCTTCATGTTAGTTTTTATTAAAAAAAAAATGCTATTCACAACTTAATTTAGCAAGATGCTACATCTATTTTTTTCCTTGAGGTTCTACATGCATACCAATAAAACATAAAAGTTAAAATCAAACTCTCAGAAAAATGGCGACAAATTGCCTGCTTTACAGTCAAAACAAACTAAAACACCGTGAAGCTAGCAGGAAGTGATATAGTAGTGCTAGTCTCTCTCTCTATCACCACCACAACAACAAAGTCCCAGTCAGGCATCAGCCTGTTAATTAGACAACAATATATGCATCCTCAACAAAATAGGATTCATTGCTTAGCCATAAGGCTCCGAACAAGATCAAGGATTTCATGTCGCATTTTAGAGACACGAGATGGAGTAACCTGCTCCCTGATTGTAGAAAACCATAGATCCTTCATATCCTTGGGTGCCTCGTTAAAGTACCACTCAAGTATTGATTTGGTGATGGCTGTAACATACAGGCCACAATCATATCCATTCACTTGCTTCGGGGTAGTAGGGCAGTCAGTATAAGTGGCACAAGCTGCTGTAAAAGAAGCTACAGCTCTATATACCCTCTTGGCATCCGCAGCATTGCTGTTTGAACTGCTGCTATCATGATGTATAAAAACATTAGCATTTCTCTCAAATGCAAGTAAGCTCCAGTGACCCCCACCTTCTGCCATGGTCACGTCTTCATTGTCGTTGATTGGGAAGATTATTAATTCTCGTTTTGACAGATGAAGGGGTTCTAGAAAATCTTTAAGGCTTGCACGGTCGGGGCACTCTTTTATCCAGAAAGCAATAGAAGGTGGCACCAGGAGGATGTCTTCAGAAGGATAGCTGGACGAGAGGAAGCTAAAGTAGAACTCAATTATGCGATCATTGAGAAAATACGGACGATTCAGAATGTTGAGATCTGATCGCCTCAGCACAACATCATTGTAGCTGAGTATTTTATCATTGGGATTTTCTTTCTCCATCTTCAGAAGAACATTTAATACCTGAAAAAATAAATTAGTAGGTCTCCCACACGAGGATGGCACTCAGAATGGAAAAAAATGGCAGAAATTTAGGGTAAAATCCAGTGTTCTATTAAAATTTGCATAGATATTAGAGAACATTCTATGTTCTGAATATATTTGAATTTTTTTCCTGCATTAGACTTCTACACTAGTTGCCACTTTAATTTTGTTTCATTCTATAGACACAAATAAGTACTTCAACTAGAAAAGATACTTAAAAGTGCAGCAGACAGATAAAAATACTTGATCTCCTCATGGACCAAATTCATCACTAGACTCACAAACCCTAACCTTTTTTACTTCTCTTAAAGCACAAAAATTGTCAACCCTCATAATCTAAATAAATCCCAACTCCAAAAAGGAAAAAATATACTCCCTCGGTTCCGCTTGACTTGTCTCGTTTTTTTTTCCGTCATCGTCCCACTTGACTTGTCCCATTTCCTAAAAAGAAAAATAATTACTCATCCTACATACAACCAATCACTCATCTTAATCTCCGTGCCAAAATGAAATGAGGCAAGTCAAATGGGACGGAGGGAGTAATGATTTTGTATAGCGTAATATTTGGATCAGGCACATAATTTGACACTGTGAAATCTCACAACAGACAAATAAGCGAAATGCAACTAGAAGTCTAAATAACATTAGCATCCATTAGCAGATGATCAATTGAAATAGATGAAACTATGCTGCAAAAAAAATCACGCAATAGAAATCTTCATCCATAGACATAATGAATATAATATCTAGAAAAACTACATAGCAATTATGTTTAGCTTGCTCTGGCTTATGTAAACCCTGATATCCTGCTCCAGAAATTTCCTATTAGGATGTAGAACTGTAGTATCCTAAAATTTCATGTTTGACGCCAATAGATAATTTACGAACGCCTATATGCTATATAGACTTCCATCCTAGATGAAATTTCTAACAGTCTCCTCATAAAGCTGCAAGGTTGTAATGAAGCTTGCATCTGTAATTGCTCTTATCAGCATCAGGCCCGGCGGCCCTGAGGGTGGGCGAGCATGGGCGACCGCCTGGGCGCCAAAAAATATTGGGGAAATCTAATTTTGTTTTTGCAGATAGTAATAATTTAAGGCTGTCGGTTGATAAAGTCAGAAAATGCATCCCAAAGACGATACCCCTTCGGTTTTCGATTAACCGAATACCGTCTCAGTTAACCGAAAATAATGTTTCTGAATCTGATCAGCCACTAATTCTAAGGCTTCATTGAGCTGACTAACATCCATTCCAATAAAGAATTACATTCATCAATGATGAATCTTGATTCTATTTATGCGTTCTTCCAACGTTAATCCTAAAAAATATCCTCAAAAGTGTTTTTTTTATAGCAATTTCACAAAAAAATATTCACCTAATTCACATGATTTCTCCCCTGCTCCCCTATCCTTCAAATTCCTATCTAGATATACTCATATAAAGATATCAAACTGAATAATAGAAATTGACAATTTGCCACAATAAATCAAGAAACAAAATTGGGGTTATTTAGAAAGAAAATCCACCTTTCGTACAGCAGCAAGGGGGCAGAAGATGATGATGTAGTCGGCGCCCTATTCTAATTTGAGTAATTTCGGACTTAACACTTGCCGGCGCCGAGAAGGAAGAGGGGGAGGGCCGAGGGCCTGCGGGAGACTTACTGCTTACGGCGTGGCGGAGGGGCGGAGCGGCGAGGGGAGGGATTGCTGGGCGGAAGACGGTGATCGGGAAGGGGGCGGCTGCGGGGGTTGTGGCTTGTGAATCGGGAACGAATATCTGCCCTAAATTAATTTTGCTTCAAATTTCAGTTTTACCCTATTATTCAGGCTAACTATTATCTTTCAAACCAATCTAATTTTGGACCAATCTTCAAAATCGACCTAACTTTTTTAATTTCAGGCCATTTAGGAGTTTGTTTATATGCGTTTTTCACATGTGATCGATATTGATAATTTTTATTTTTAGCTCGTTATTTTGGTACTTATTTTTATTTTGGTTCATTATGTTGCAAAAGTATCGATTTTTGAAGGAACAACACCTTAGTGAAGGAACTAGGAACATATACTAACCCTCCATTTTATAAAATGAACGATTCAGATCAATAATAAGATTTTTGTTCAAAAATAATTTATTTAATATATTAATATTATTAAAGTTAATTTAGTAAAATTATATATACATATCATAATAAATAACCCTCTCCCTCTCTTTTCTTTATCTATTCTCTGGCTCTCTCTATTCTCTCTCTGCTCGTCCGCCTCATCTCTCCTCTTTGCTCTCTCTATTCTCTCTCTCTCTTGTCCGCCTCATCTCTCCTCTCTATTCTCTCTCTCTTGTCATCGCTCATCTCTCCTCTCTATTCTCTCTCTCTCAGTAACGCCGCCACCATAGGAGAAGCAAGCCATCAACCTGACTCATCCGCCACCGCCGTGCGCTGCCGCCACCTGCAGAGGAGAGCGCCGATGATCCGTCCGATGTCAACCACAACAGTCGCCGCCGCGTTGCAGAAATTTTCCTGCTAGAGATAAGCCCTAATTTTTTCAATTAGTTTCAAGCTCTTTGCCCAATTTTCCCCAAATTGTTTTAATTTTGTTTTAGGATTTACAATCTTTTAATTAAGAAAGACATCGATTGAGATAAGATAGTTTGTAGATTGAATTGCCGATGATGTTGTCGATTTTTGTAATTGTTCATGGATTTGGAATTGATATTGGTTGTGTTGTGAAATTGACTCAATTTTGGTGTTCATGGAGATTCAATTTTGGTGAAATTGTTTATTTGGTGTTCATGAAGATTCAATTTTGCATAAAGTGATAATTTCTACGCTGATTGAGATTTAATTGCAGATTTAGTCAAATAAAGTGCAATAAAAAAATGAATAAAGTGTATAAATTACGAATAAAGTGCATAAAAATTACGAATAAAGTACATAAAATTTTACGAGTAAAGTGCATAAAAATTAAATAAAGTGCATAAAAATTACAAATAAAGTGCATAAAAATTTACGAGTAAAGTACATAAAAATTACGAATAAAGTGCACAAAAATTTACGAATAAAGTGCATAAAATATATAGATAATTTAAGCAATTTATTTAAATTAAAGGATTTATAAAATTTACTCTAAATATAATAAAAATAAATTTAATAATAAAATAAGAAATTCAAATAATCAAATAACTTTTATACCCTTAATGAAATTAAATAAGAGATTAAAAATTAAAAATATCTCCTTCAATCTAAACCACACATCTTTAAAATAGAAGGAGATGATTTGTTCCTTAAGTCCTTCATTAAGGTGGTGTTCCTTAAAGAACCCTCCCCTATATATATATATATAATGTTTTAAATGATATTTTTGAGGTTTGTATGAAGTGCTGAGCTTTTAATCCATCTTTTGCAAACCTAAATAAATTATTATTAGCAAATTAACATTGTTTATATTTCATATTAGTTACATAAATTAAGTCAAGACAAACATAGTTATTTGGTAATATGACTTTAAACTTACAAAGAGAAGAGACTAATAACAATCGATATTTTATGAAGAGATGTTTCTTTTTTGCACGTATATTTTGTTAGTCGTGAGAGAAGAGGTGAGAGTCCCACAAAAGTAGAGTGATTAGTTGTGTTAAAAGTTACCATTTTTGGGATGCGACAAACTAAAAAGGAAAGCGATACAAGATGAATGAGACGAAGGAAATGCGATTTTGTGCTAAAAAATATTTTTTTTTCTTTATATATATGATATATATGGTATGGCTCTCATGAGAACCAACCTCTATATGAGAACTATGAATTCTCGTATATTAATTTACGATCAGATTTCATGCATAATCCAATGCATTGTAATTTACGAAGGTTAAATTTGTCCACATAAAACATACTCCCTCCGTCCCATTATGGTTATCTTGTATTCATTTTCGTGATGTCCCATTATTGTTGTATTGTTTCTAAAGAATAACTTAATTTGTGGACCACAATCAGTTAAAATAGTGGATCCCACCACTTTAACACATCTACACCCACTTTCTTAATCTCCGTGCCAAAAATTAAGTGGACAACAATAATGGGACGGAGGGAGTACAATATATGTTTCTAATTGAAAATATTAAATCATATCTTGTCAGACTGTCTGATAAATATGATTAAATATTTTCAATTATAAACATATATTGTACTCATTCCGTCCCATTATTGTTGTTCACTTACTTTTCGGCACGATGATTAAGAAATTAGGTGGAGATGTGTTAAAGTGGTGAGGTTCACTTTTTAAATGATTGTGGTCCACAAATTATGTTCTTTTTTAGAAACAAGACAACAATAATGGGACAACCCGAAAACGAATACAAGTCAACAATAATAGGATGGAGGGAATAGGTTTTATGTTGACAAATTTAACCTTCGTAAATTATAATGCATTGGATTCTGCACGAGATCTTATCGTAAATAAGATGAAAATTAATGATATACGAGAATTCATAGTTCTCATATGGAGGTTGGGTTCTCGAGAACCATACCATATATAAAAAGAAGAGAAAAAATATACTTTTTAGCACAAAATCGTATTCCCTCCATCCCATTCATCTTGTCTCGCTTTTCTTTTTAGTTTGTCGCATTCCAAAAATGGTAACTTTTAACACAACTAACCACTCTACTTTTGTGGGATTTGATTCATCATGACTAACAACTCTACTTAATATACATGCAAAAAAGAAACATCTCTTAGTAAAATATCGACTGTTATTAGTCTCTTCTCTTTGTGAGTTTAAAGTCATATTACCAAATAATTATGTTTATCTTAACTTAATTTATGTAACTAATACTCCCTCTGTCCCGCTCCATGTGACACACTTTCCATTTCGTGCGTCTCATCTCAAGTGACACACTTCCAAAAATGGAAATAATTTTAAAAAAAAATCATAAATTTTCTCCTACTTTATCAATTCTCTCTCATACTTTTTTATTTATCTTTCCTATTTTAATCATTTATCTCTCTTATTTTATTATTTCTCTTTCCTACTTTATCAATTACTTTCTTACAATCTCACTCATCTTCTCTCTCTTACTTTATCATAAACTTCTCTCTCATACTTTATCTTCCACCGTATAAATTCCCACGCCGAAAACATTTGTGTCACTTGTGCTGGGACGGAGGGAGTATGAAATAGGCAAATTGGATTATTTAGTCCCCAAAGTATTGTGTTTTGGCCAATTTAGTCCCTTATTTAATTTTTTTAGTTATTGGTCCCCAAACTATGAATTTTTGGCCAATTTGGTCCTTCCGTTTAATTTTCCGTGAGTTTACCGTTAACTTTTTTTTTTAATTAAATATAAAGGGTATTTTCGGAATAATTTTTACGAGGACAAAATTGGCCAAATTGCCGAACATTGAGGATCAATTTGGCCAACATCTATTTTTCCTTACCAATGGCAAACTTAGGTATGCAGATTAACAACTCTCTTCCATATCGTATTAGCAGCAGAGCATGAACAGCGCCGGCACTAAAAGGGCCAAAACTTTGGTATGATAAGATGTAGCTGCAGCTGTAGATTTGGTGGGGGACAAGGATGAAGTAGCTTTATCAGCAGCTGGAGAGTCGGCCGCAGGTGCTTCTGCTTCCACGGGAGTCGGAGCCGGAGCCGGCATCGGCGATATATCGGTGCTCAACACGCTTCCGGCAGCAGAACCCGATCGGTCTCGTAAATAGCAACGGGATCCGCGGCGTGCACGACGTTGGTGACTTTAGTTCTAGTCCATCCGGAGTCGATGCGAATGGTCCCCTCATCGTTCGTGAAATTGAGGCCGAAATTAGGGCCGCCGGCGAAAGTGGGGATGGGGTTCTGATGGCTGAGATTCTTAAAATCGGAGAGGGAGTAGTAATGCGGTATGGCGTGGAAGGAGAGGACAGATTTGAGCTGGTCCTGAGTGAGATTGGAAAGAGAAGGCTCCTTCAAGGATGAGAATGCTCTATCTTTGGGGACGAACAAGGTGATTCCTTCGTCGGTGTTGTTGGCTTGGGTTTGGAAAGTATCTATCAATTTGGTGGACTGAAGGTACTTGAGGCGGGAGGCGGAGACACCCAGGGGAGACGGCCGCGCGTCGCTGTGAGCGGAGACGGCCGCGCGGCGGCGCGGCGAGCGAGGAGAAGGGGAGAAGGGGCGAGCGGTGAAAAGGGGCGAAATTCACGGTAAAAAATGAGGGTTAATGTGCTTTAGAATCCAATTTTGCCCTTGGTAAGGAAAAATAGATGTTGGTCAAATTGATCCTCAATGTTCGACAATTTGGCCAATTTCGTCCTCGTAAAAATTATTCCGAAAATACCCTTTATATTTAATTAAAAAAAAAAGTTAACGGTAAACTAACGGAAAATTAAACGGAAGGACCAAATTGGCCAAAAATTCATAGTTTGGGGACCAAATAACTAAAAAAATTAAATAAGAGACTAAATTGGCCAAAACACCATACTTTGGGGACTAAATAATCCAATTTGCCTATGAAATATAAACAATGTTAATTTGCAAATAATAATTTATTTATGTTTGCAAGAGATTGACTACAAGCTCAACACTGCATACAAACCTCAAAAGATCTCATTTAAAACATTTTGTATTATTAAATTTATAAAACAGATTAAAAATCGACATTCTTGCAACATAATGGATCAAAATTGAAATTTATACTAAAATAACGAGCTAAAAATAAAAAAAATTATCCATATTGATATACTTTCACATGTGAAAAGCGCGTATAAACACACTCCTAAACAGCGAAATCGGAAAAGTTAGGTCGATTTTGAAGATTGGATCAAAATTAGATTGGTTTGAAAGATAATGGACTAAAATTGGATTAGCCTAAATAATAGGGTAAAAGTGAAATTTTGAAGCAAAATTATTTTAGGGCAGATATTCGTTCCCGATTCACAAGCCACAACCGCCCGCAGCCGCCCCCTTCCCGATTACCGTCTCCGCCCAGCAATCCCTCCCCTCCGCCCCTCCGCCACGCCGTAAGCCCTAAGTCTCCCGCAGCCCCTCGGCCCTCCCACTCTGCCTTCTCGGCGCCGGCAAGTGTTAAGTCCGAAATTACTCAAATTAGAATAGGGCGCCGACTACATCATCTTCTGCCCCCTTGTTGCCGTACGCAAGGTGGATTTTCTATCTGTATAACCCCAATTTTTGTTTCTTGATTTATTGTGGCAAATTGTCAATTTCTATTATTCAGTTTGTTATCTTTATATGAGTATGAAACTGAAGGAATATGGGATCACGGGAGAAATCATGTGAATTAGGTGAATAATTTTTTGTAAAATTGCTAAAAAAGAAAACACTTTGGGGATTTTTTTTAGGATTAATGTTGAAGAATGCAGAAATAGAATCAAGATTCATCATTGATGAATGTAATTCTTTATTGGAATGGATATTAGTCAGCTCAATGAAGCCTTAGAATTAGAGGGTGATCAGATTCAGAAACATTATTTTCGGTTAACCGATGCAGTATTCGGTTAATCGAAAACCGAAGGGGTATCGGCTTTGGGATGCATTTTCTGACTTTATCAACCGACAGCCTTAAATTATTACTATATGCAAAAATAAAATTAGATTTCCCCAATATTTTTTTGGGGCCCAGGGCGGTCGCCGACTCGCCCATGCTCGCCCACCCTCAGGGCTGCCGGGCCTGATGCTGATAAGAGCAATTACAGATGCAAGTTTCATTACAATCTTGCAGCTTTCTGAGGAGACTGTTAGAAATTTCATCTAGGATGGAAGTCTATATAGCATATAGGCGTTCGTAAATTATCTACTGGCGTTAAACTTGAAATTTTAGGATACTAATAGGAACTGAAAGTTCTTTTTGTGTGTAATAAACCTTTCACTTCAAGTTTCTGGGTGCTTTGCATAAGCACTCGTCCCTTAAAGAACTTTGCGGGATGTTTCCTCCTGCAGTCCTACACACCTACTTCCATTCTTGGTTAGTTGGTCTGTACAGTGTCTTACTTGATGCAATTGTCTTGAATATTCATCTTTTACTTTTCAGCAGCTCAAATAGAAAATATGCTTCCTTGGCCAACTTCATTTTGTATCTATTTAGTTTGTTAAGTTGTGTGATAGAACCATGAATCTATTCTGCAATAGTTTTATCCATTCATATAAATAACGTTTTAGGTTCATATGAAGGAATTTAACACTTACAATTTTGCTTTTGCCACAGGATAACAATGTTGCTCCTTCAAGTAATATTTCCTCTCATTTGTTTTAGATTTGTGTAACATTAGATATTTGTTGAGAAAAAAAATTACAGACTTTACAACCTTGAATGGAGAGGAAGAGTTATATTGGATGAACTTGAATCTGTTTGAACATCCGTTTCTCTGTATGCAACAATGATAATTGCCTCATCAGTGCTCTTATTTTAGATGGATTGTCTTAGACAATACTTGTAGTGCTAGCATTTTAGCAACTTGAGCTTCAACACAAAAAAGAGTAATTCATTAATCTAATCAGAATCAACAATAGTTTATAGATGCTTATGTAATCTTTGGGTGTTTGGCTTATTTTTCTTTGGGTGTTTGGCATTTATGTTGTTTATTTGTTGTTTTTGTTGTTTTAGCAGTTTTGTAATTTGATGCTATAGGCCACAGCCAATTGAATTGAAATGGCGATGTACATAACTAGAATACCCAGAACGACGAGTCGCATACTTCTCTTCAAGTCAACCATCCAAAGTTTCTATTTGATCTCCTCAACACTCGGTTCGAACTCAAATTATAAGCAAAATCAATTCTTCTGCAGCACTTTAGCCACAGTTGAAGAATCCCTCATCTCCATTTTCACGAGAAGGCCCTTCTGCTCCAAGTCCCCGGCGCTTCTCGAATTGAGCTCAAAGCTCACACCCCAACTAGTTGAAACCGTCTTGAAATCTTTTAGAAATTGGAGATCAGCTCATTTGTTCTTCGAATGGGCTTCGAATCAACGTGGTTATTCGCACAGTTGTTATGTGTACAACACCATGGCTGCAATCCTATCAAGTGCTCGACAAAATGCCCCATTGAGGGAACTTGCTGTAACTCTGACTAAATCATCGTGCTCCTGGACACCGGGGGCTTTTGGATATTTTTTGAGATGTTTAGGTAGTCAAGGTCTATTTGAAGAAGCTAATTCTTTGTTTGATCAAATGAGAGAGTCCGGGCTTTGTGTTTTGAATGGCTATAGCTATAACTGTTTGTTGGAGGTTATTGCGAAAAGTGGTAATGTTGTTTTGTTGGAGTATAGGTTGAAAGAAATGCGGAATTTGTGTATGCCCATCGATAAGCATGCATTGACGCCAGCTTTGCAATGCTATTGCAATGTCAAACAATTCGATAAGGCGATGGTGGTTTTCAATGATCTGAATGACAAGGGTTGGGTTGATCAGCATATATTGGCTATTCTAGTTCTGTCATACAGCAAGTGCAGTGAAGTAGATAAGGCTTTTGAGTTGATTGATTGGGCTGAGAGGAAGCTCAACATTAGTTTTAATGAGAAAACACTATGCATTTTAACTCATGGCTTTGTGAAGGAGGATAGAATGGATAAAGCTCTAGAACTGCATGATAAAATGAAAAAACTGGGATATCTACCTGATGCTTCCATTTATTATGTATTAATTAGAGGTTTATGTAAGAATAAGGCAATAGAAAAAGGCCTAATGTTGTACAAGTATATGCGGGAGTCTGGAGCTCCTCCTGATGTGCAAATAATTTCCCAGCTTTTGTTAAGTATTCCTGATGAGAGAGACATGATTCAATTGCTTGAAGATACTTTGATGGATTTGGATACGGGGAGAAGGATGTCGCTGTATAGTTCTATTTTGACAAATCTTGTTAATGGTGGATATGCTGACAAAGCTTATTGCCTGCTGAAGGGCTATGCAGAATCTGCTGTGAATAGAAACAGTGAGGAAGACATGATGTGTTCAATAAAGGTAAAGCCCGATACAACTTGCTTCCAAACTGTCATCGATGGTTTATGCAGTGCTAATAAGTTAGATTTGGCTCTAGACTTGTTCCATTCTATGGATGGAAGTGGTTGCAGACGTAGTGTTCTACTTTTCAATAATTTGATTCAGTGCCTGAGCAATGCTGACAAGTTAAGTAAATGCTTTGACCTCCTGAATGAGATGAAGGAGACAGAATTTCAGCCAACACACTTCACCTACAATTGCATACTTGGATGCTTATGCAGACAAGTGGATGTTGCTGGAGCTCTTGATTTGTTGAAGGAGATGCGTTCTTGTGGGCATGTACCATGGATAAAAAGTTATACGCTGCTTGTTAAGAAACTCTGCGAACACGGAAAGGCAGATGAGGCCTGTAGCTTCCTTACAGACATGAGCAAAGAAGGATTCCTCCCTGATATGATTGCGTATTCTGCAACTATTGATGGCTTTCTCAACATCAATGAACTGGATCGAGGAATGAAGCTATTCAGAGAAATTTGTGGGCGAGGTTATTGTCCTGATGTAGTGGCCTACAACACTATCATTAAGGGGCTCTGTAAGGCCAAAAGGATAGGGGAAGCTGAGGATATTCTGAACGAGATTCTTGCCAAGGGACTTGTCCCGTCGGTAGTTACGCACAACTTGCTAATTGATGGCTGGTGTAAAGATGGCAATACTGATCAGGCTGTTTTGTATTTTTCAAGAATGATAGAACAAGAAGAGGAACCCAATACCATAACCTATACAACTTTGGTAGATGGGTTGTGCAACAGTGGGAAACCAGATGATGCTCTTAATCTTTGGGCAGAAATGAAGCATAAGGGATGCCACCCAAATAGAATTTCTTACATGGCTCTTATTCATGGGCTTTGCAAGTGCCGCAAGCAAGATTGTGCTCTGGACTATCTAGAGGAGATGGAGAACAAGGATATGCTACCTGATGCATACGTTTACCAAGCTCTAGCAGATGCTTTTGCATCTGATTCGAACACAGCCATGGCTCATAAAGTGTTACAAAGGATGCCCAAGCACATTGGTGCTGACTGAACAGGTAAATTTTTGGAAAAGTATTTGGTATATTTAAAAACTATAACAAACTTTAAGACCCTTTGAGGAATCCTTCCGAGGTCTTTGCTTGTTTATTTATGATTTTTTTTAATTAAAAATGTATTTTACGACTTAATCATTTCGTAAGAGATCAAGAACTTTGCTTAGTATTGAATGTGAACCTTTTGTTATGAATATATATTGCTAGAATAAATTGTGGTGTTTGCTTTCAGACTGCAATCTTTCGTTATATAGTGACTGTTGAGAATCTTTGATGCATGTTCCTCCTGTGCGTGAGAATAATATTTTATATATAACCTTAGTATTTTAGTAGTCCAGTACATTACTTGTCTGAAATTGTGAACATGGAACATGCCTTCTAAGCTATGGGACATTGTTTATAAGCACCTCTATATTGTGAAGGTAATATACTGAGGATTATGTGTTTATGTTGTAAATTCAGGCTTTAAGACCATAGGAAAACTGCTGAATATTAGTTATTTTCATGTAAAAGAGGAGCTCATCAAGCATCTTCGTTATTTCAATTTAACCAAATTTATTGCTATCTTGGTTGGATCTGGAGTATGGAAAACAATTTGACACATGGGCAAATATTGAGCCTTGGATTTATGTAATGTTCAGGTGACATGGTATTAGTTCTTATGATATGTCCCAATCTTCTTACTAAAAGGAGGGGGGATCTACAATTGTTCATTTAACAGTGATTTTTGTCTTCTAGTGGGTTTGTTATGGCGTTCTTAATTTGATCTGATTAATATTAGGTTGTTGCTTAGTTGTCCATATCTTCTCCCAATTTGGGGTTGGGGGGTTGGGGGGGGGGTGGTGTACTTTTGGTGCATGTGTATTGGATAGATTTGTCATGTACCTCTTTCTATTATTCAATTCATTTATTTCATCCAAATCCTTATCTTTTTTATATATGATTGGTTTGGATATATATGTTTCGCTTTTGACGTGGAATTTTGATTGGATAATACAGAAGTGGGATGGTACGTTCCGCATTAAATTTGTGTTCACCCTCAATTTGTTTTTCCACGTAGAACCATCTATTTAAGCAGCTTCGTGCGGATCTTTGGGTGGCAGTATTCGAGCCATGGGAGTGTCTGTACACGATGTTGATAAAAAAAAGGTAGAATGACTCATCCAATTCCATTGCTGCCAGAAGACAGATTTCTTTGTAGTTTTAGTCACGTATTTGCAGGTTAGTCTGCTAATCTTTTGGTCCCCTATGCAGTATCAAATGTCTTATTGTTTCGACAAAGTTTATTCTCTTTTGGATGTTCGATTTTCGTATAAATATGCAGCAGGATGTTACAGTTATCAGGAGATTTGATGCATTTAATTCATGCATTATAACATTTTCTTCATCTCCATACTTGATTTCAGTTCTGCTCAGGAAATGAGAATACCAAGTGCTTTCAGGTTTTGTCAAAATCCATTGAATCGTGGGTTTATTTCTTACTAATATGCAACAAATATTTCTTCAACTCAATGGAAAAGAATTATAGGTATTGTATCTGTTTTGATTTCTATGCCTTCAACTGATTGGAAATAATGGTTGTGGATGTTGGAGTTCCTGCTGACTGGGTAAAGGTCAATGTGCAGAGGATAGTACCGTTTCTTTTTCTTTTTCTTTTTCCAGTTCTTGTTATGTAGTTAGAGTACTTGGACATCTAATCTAACCAGTTTGTGCTTGTGCAGAAAGACTGTTATGAAGTATATGCATTAGTCCCTGGGCTTCTGCGAGAGGAGGCAAGTGACATAAGAGTTCCTCATAACTGCATTTTAAATAAATTAGAAAGTCAGTTTATATGGAGTATCAATTGGTCCAGGCATTTTAAATAACTGCATTTTAAATATTTTTTCCTCATTCTATCGTTTTTGTGCTTGATTTTGTGGCTTTGTGTGGACAAGAGGTGCGTGTGCAGTCGGATTCAAAAAGGTAATTCCATTCAATAATTTAATAAAGCCTCTGTTGCAAGTGTTGGATGAATTTTTCTGCCGTCTATGTGAAGTTGGATAATTGCACATTTGCACATGCAAAAGTAGTTTTTTTCTCTATTTGTGTCTATCAGTATGTTAATGTTCTTAGGCCATTTTATATGATTGGATGCAAAACTCCCAAGTTATTTTTGGCATCTCTTGGTTGATATGTTTTCTTGTTGAAGTCATATTTTCTAATATGGGGATGATATGTGCCTGCATTGTTGGAGTTTATAAAGAGAATTACAAGAAAGTGCAGTCAAATTACCAAAATACTACAATGTTTATTCAGTCATGTTCTCTTTTAATTAGCATATTTCCCCCTTAATTTTTTAACGAAAGTGATGTTCTTTACTAAAAGGAAAAAATATACAAATCATTTGCTGATGCTATTCCTTGGGAGGAAATAGGCGTGTTTGTAGCGGAGAAATACGTCCCCTCCTTGGACACTATCCTCACATCCATCCCTGCTGATGTAGTTCTAAGGAAGCAGAGGCTACTGGCCAACCCTTTAATGAAACAAGCAATGCTGTTCCCTCAGCCAGCACAGTCCGGTGATGCTTTCCACCAGATCTTGAACGGGTTGGCGCGCATGATAAGAGGGTGTACAGTGTACTTGAGGGCCTGTGAGAAGATCTTGAACTGGACTGCATGACCGGTTGGGGACCCTCAAGCCTTGGTGATGGAGAAGCTCTTGAACTAGACCTCAAGCCTCGGTGGAGTTGCGATCGGGTAGAGTTTCTTGCATTCGGTTTCGTTGTCTTGAAGATTGTACAACATGAGTGCTGTAGAACAAGAGTTTCTGTTTATGGTTTATTAGGAGAAGTATAAGCAGGATGTATACTATGGTTTTCCCACGATTAACGCTTGCTTGCTGCAGACATATTTCTTTTGTATGTTTATTGGAGAATGAATACTTGAGAGAATGATAAATATTAGATATACGAGATTAATCCGACTTAGATGATTAACCAGTTCATACTATTAATTCTGGGAATACTCACTGAATTTACATGAGGAATGGTTAGTTAATTTACTTTTTAGTGCATATTTGATAAATATATAATTTATATATTAATAATATCGAAGAATTACCTGAAACTTATTTCAAATCAATAACACTAAGGTATGTGTGTATTTAAATAAGGTATATTTAACCAATTAAATTCTCAACTAAATAGAGATTTAATATATATTTCATCATGTTTAATAATCATATGAACCGAACTGTTGCAAGATATTATAAATTTATTCAATATTGATTTGATATGCATTTATCTTAACCCGTTAATGTGAGATGTGGAATGACTCCTTGCTTTGTAGGAAAATTATAAAGCACATGCAAAGAAAAATAAATCGAATAAACTAGCGAGAAGATGTGGGATGACTCCTTGCTTTGTAGTTGCTCAAAAGAATTGATGGGATGTAACTAATCATAATCATATTTGCATGAATGGATGTGGAAGAGATTATAAATACTTGAGATATGTATTGAAAGTGGGACTTATTAATATCTATAATTAAAAAAATAGATCTATTGAGATAAGTCATAAGTATAGTAAGTGAGATACATATAATCAAAAGTTCAGCTTGGTCTTTGATATTCCAAGTGAGTATAACAACTTAATTTTAAATAAATTAACCTTTTTCATGCAACTAGATGTTGGTTATGTAATCCTACTCTTGTAGATAGGGGAATATTGAATTTCCACTTCGATTTGGAAGAGTTATGAGTCCAACAGAAAGCTTAATTCATAAACTTGATGCAAGAGTAAGATAATATAACTAACAATTTTTTTTTTAAATTAATATTTTAAATTAATTGTTCTTTGTTCAAGAAAACATTCCAATTTATATTTTCTCCCATTCTACACGGTACAGTCTGATATGTGAATAGTACATAGGTGTTCGTTGAGAGGGGATCTTCTACCCCACTTGGTGACCCATCACATGTTCCACCAATAAAGTGATGCCATGTGTCATGTAGTGATAAAAACATGGTCTACCAATGCACGCATGTCACCGCATAATTGGTGGGCCACCAAGTGGTCTACCAAAATATGGGGCTTAGGATCATTTCCCGTGTACGTGTCACTTCGACGAATGACACTTATATTTCCTGGTTGATAAGATTTCTCTTGGCATATTTTATTTTTGTTTCTTTTCTCAAGAAAAGCGTCGATCTATTCATGCACACAATATTTTTTTTGTTTGCAAATCTCTGCAATCCGCCGTTCTATTTTAATCAATCTTCCGTTGTCTCCTCCCATGACGTAAAAAGGATAATAATAACATAGAATTCGTAATTCTGCAACGAAAACAATAAATAGATGAAGTTTTACACGATTGATGTTCCTAATACACATTGATCATAAGGATCTCGATTGTATACACAATACAACAGTTATTTATTTATTTAATTTTAAGTGTGCTTGAGATTTTTTGAGAGAAAAGAGAGAGCAAGCAAACTTAGATTAAGAATAAATCTTAATCCCATTTCACCATATGCCCTAAAATGTTGGGATGAATAAAATAACCTAGATTTCGCCAGTTTTACTTCCCTAGCTACAAATTCAATGCATGCAATTCAATATTCCAAATGGCAAAGCAATACACAATCTCATCACATGGAATTATGTAATTATTATCTTATTAATGAATACAATTCAATATTCCGAATTACAATAATTTAATATGGACATTTAGTACTACAATTGTGCCTAATTCTCGAGCTTCCTTTTGCAAACATCGTACAGATGTATCCCATATAGAATTAATAGCACCAAGGAATCCTAACTAGGTCGATGATATCAACTTGATGATTTGGAAATCCTTTTCTCTTTATGGAGGTTATCAGAGGAGATTAAGTGTTGAGTATGAGATTCAATATCATGAAGATCTCAAAATCCTTTTAGGCCGAATGATGAATCTTGATAATGTAATAGGTTAGTTGAGTTCAAGATGTTAGGAACTCGTAGAGGCTAGTTAGAGTTCGAATCGATAGGTTACGTAGAACGTCTTTCGTCGCCAGGATGAACTCGGCACCGGAGACTCGGTTAGGTAGCTCGAACCCATCTGAATCGGTAAATAAATTCGAGCTATGTACTCGCATATTTCAAAAGAATGAAGAAGACAACTCGGAAAGGTGTACAAGGAATCGAGAGGAAGTCAACTCGGGATCTCGCTTTGGAGTTTGAACAAGCCTCACCAACTCACTAGCCTCGACCAACGAGGAGCCAAAAGATCAGTACTTGCACCGACGTAAAGTCGCTCCCTATATTGAAAAAGAGAGAATCTCAACAGTGGCCTTCAAATTCGAGATAGTTGTTTTCTTGGCATTTTCGACACGTGTCTAGACCATGTCCAACGGATCAATTCATGAATCGAGACTATAAATAAAGAACAATCTTCATGCATAGAACCAACCAACCAAGGGGAACAAAAGCATTCAAGTATACAAACGCTCTAGCAATTAAATAGTCTATCCAGCGAAGAACTTACTCACAGAGATATAATCCTTAGTTATTCACTATAGAGATCTATAGTTCCCTTTCTCTATTCTAAGCAATCCTTGTTATATCACAAGCTTAGAAAAATCGAAGAAGTTCAGTTATTGAACTGTTCTTATTTTAAGAACTCCTTCTTAGTTGAAGAAAATCAAACTCTTGTATTTGAACTCATAAAGTTACTAAGATTATAACTAGAGTATCTGTCCAGCGTACATATCGACTGAGACTTGCTCAGTATAAGTAATCAAGAACTCCTGCTTTGTTCGGGACAGTGGATGTATGATCCAGCGTATCAGAACCACTTTAAAACTGCTTGTGTTGTTTTTACTGTTTCATGATTTACTATTCATACTGCATACAATTGAACTTTCAAAATCATCACTTTGCATAAAACGTGTTTTTCAAAACTGAGACGAAAATTATTTTGGGCCTACACTTCCGCACACCATCTTGTACTGAATCTACTGTTTAGTGACTCAAGTCAGTAGATAGTCACTTAGTAGACATACTCTCTGCCCACGCGATCGAGAAAGCTTATTTAGCAATCTGAGTTGAAATTTTCACTTAGGTGTATTCACCCCCTACACCTCAAGGCTCGTCTCTGGACCAACAATTGGTATCAGAGTGGTGTTCTTCTGATAATCATTTTCTGGATCATTCGCATCAAGTTCAAGTGCCACAACAGCATCTCTGACCTATCTTTCTATCACACTAGTGTAAAGTGAGCCATCAAGCTTCTAAGGAGGTGGCAGAGGTCTGGGAGCAGGGGTCTGAACATCTTCCTTGTCATTAAGAGCCTTCTGAACCAAGTTGTAGATCTCCATATCGCATTTGAAAAGCCAGTCAGCAAAGGCTTGGTTCTTGTGGGACTAAGGCCAGTATCTCCATACATAGTATCTCTTAATAAACTCAGCCTTCAGTGTCTCCCACAACTGAGTCTTCTCCCAAGGCATCCATTTATCCACCGTAGGCCATCTGTGGATTTTCTCATGAGTGAGTCGCCTACCTCGCCTGTACTTATATGGAATTTTAGTATCTTTCGGCGGAGGTGGCCTGGGCTTCAGTCGCTCAACTTCCCTGGCTGCCTCAGCAGCCTTCTCTTTGGCTAGAGCTTCTTGCCGCCTGAACTCTTCTATCTGGTAGTATTGAGCTCTCTTGTCCAGGGCAATGATGCTGAAGTTAATCATCTCATCGATAGTTGGCTCAGCTCTTGGTCTTTCTTGCTGCTGCTACTGTTGTTGTTCAGATTCTTGCTGCTGCTGCTGAGTGTCTGTTGCAGTCTTCTCAGTTTGCTCAGCCTCTTTTTACTTCTCCTTTTCTCTATCGGCCTCATCGTCGATTTTCAGTTTCCTCGGAGGAGGTCTAGTACCAGGCTTCTTTCCTGACACTTTTGTCTTTGCCTTAGCCGGAGCCTTCTTCAGCTTCAGCTAGCTCCCTGGCTAACTTCTCGTCAGCATCGATCTGGGCCTGCTCAGCTGGGCTGATATATCTTTTAGTCCCTTTCTTCAGTGGGGTAGGGATTTTTAGCTTCTTCTTCCCTTTTCCCGCCACTGGTGGAGGCAGAGGAGTCTCTTCCTCCTCTTCTGAGTCCTTCTCAAGGAACTCAGCAACTTCTTTGATATGCTCTGCAGAAGTCTGGGTTGTTGATTCCTTGGGCTCCTTCGGTCCTGAGCCACTTGGGCCAGTCTCAGCGCGCACTACATCACCGACGCTAGAGACACCCTGGGCCTGACCTATGGCGCTTCCTGAGGGGTTAGTGGGAGCTGATTGGCTATGAGTTGCTCCTGACACTGACTTCTTCCCCCTTGCTGTCCTTTCCCCCTTTTTGGCATCATCAGCTGAGCCTGGGGTCGGGACTGGAACGACTTTGCTATTCAGGGCAGAGTATGCAACAACCAGCCTGGCTAAGGCCTTCTGCATATTCTCGAACCTCAGGTGGAGGTCATTCCTCTCTATAATTAGATCATCACCATACTTTCGGTGAGAGGAATCAACCAACTTCTGAATAGCTTTCAGCTTGGCATCTATCTTCTCTTCACAGGTCTGTTGGATAGATTGGATTCTGAGGTCATGGGCCAGAGTCAGTGAAGAGATGTTGTTGAGGTGTGCTGACTGCGCTGCCTTGAATTCCTCCAGAAGTGATGTCTGGGCAGCTGTCAGCGATGCCTGCTGTTGTTCAAATTCAGCTCTTTGACTGGCTAAAGATTCAACGAGTATTGTAGAGAAATCAAGAGCAGCTCTGTTTTGAATTGAAGTCCTTAGCTCCTTAATTTCCTCACTCTGAGCTGAAGTAGCCTTCTTCCAACTTCGGTGGACTGCCTTTGCCAAGAGCCTATTCTGAGCTCCTTAGCCTTTCAGTGCCTTGGCCACTGTCCTCGATCGTCGGCCTTTGGAGCTGGGCGCAACCTCAAATGTAAACCCCAACAAAAGCTGTACTGGGTCCACAGCACCAGAGGTTCTAGCTGCCGACTGTCCTGGAGGGAGGGAGCTGACAGGTAGGTCAGCTGAGGGTTGAGCTCCCTCCTCCAATTAAGTACCCTCATCAGGCTTCTCAGGGCCTGCATAACTGGGTGGGTCCTGATCATCGGGATCAGAACCCTCTAAAGGCGCGGCTGTTGCAGGGATGCGGTCATCAAGAAGTGCCAGCATCGCCGCCCTTAGATCTTCGAGCGAGCTGACATCCGCAGGCTCAGAATAGCCTATCTGCTGGCGGATCTCCAGCTCCTCGGTATTCAGTCGTTCGCAAGACTGGTACTGGATCAGGCGATTAATAGTTATCCTGACCTAAGCAACAATAAATCAGCACATCAAGTTTTTAAAGTGGTTTGGACACGCTGGGTCCTACGTCCACTGTCCTGACCTAAGCAGGAGAACTTGTATTATTTATACTGAGCAAGTCTCAGTGATCGGTTCACAGGACATATACAAACTTGTTGCTTATACTGAGCAAGTCTCAATGATCTGTTCACATGACAGATTCTCTACTTATAGTCGTAGTGACTTTAAAGGGTTTTTCAAACTTAAAGAGTTTGAATTTCTCCAAGTATGAGGAAGTTCTTACAATAAGAACGTTTTCACAAAATGTGAACTCCCTCGGGGTTTCTAAGGTATGAATATTACAATTTAGCTCACTTAGATAAGAGAAGGGGAACAAGTATTCTCCAGAGAGAAGAACTATAAAAGATTCTATTATAAGTTCAAGTTCTTCGCTGGATATGCAGTGAGCTTGCTAGAGATCGTTTGTGAGTTGAAAGCTTTGGTTCCCGGTGGTCTTTCTACATGAAGACTCTTCTCTATTTAAGTGTTCGATTTGTGAATAGATCCGTTGGAGAGGGGTCTAGCCACGTGTCGAAACGACAAGGAAAACGACTACTTAAATTTGAACGTTGATGAGTAGGTATACTGTAGTGATACGCCTCTTTTTCAGTCTCGGAGCAGCTATTATCAGAGCAAGTAAAGCGCGCGCTGTCGGCTCCTTATTGGTCAAGGTAGATTGGTAGGTGAGGTTCGTCAAACATCAAGGTTGACTCTCTCTGAATCCTCGGACCTTCAACTGAAGTGACTTCCTACTGACGTTCTTCTGAGCATTTAGTGCATGGGCACGAATTCCTTTGCAGATTCAGTTGGTGGTCGGCTGGCCAACTGAGTTCTTCGATACTGAGTCCATCAGCTGAGTACAAGGTCTTCTACTGAACTTCGCAGCTACTGAACTCTAGCCTACTGAGTTCCTAACATGCTGAACTCAAACTAAGCTATTACATAATCGAAGGTTCATCATTCAGCTAGGGATTTTGGGATCTTCAAATCTATAAAATATAGTTCTACTGAATCTTCATCCCAACAATTTCCCCTATTTGATGATGCCAAAACCTTTTACATCTTCTATAGAAAGAAACATGCTAAGGTTAAGAGATACTACTACTGAGTCAAGATCTATTACAAGGAATGCTCCAGCCAACATATCAAAGCTGACTATATAATGAAAAGAAAGAATCAGAGCAATCACATGTAAGAATGTGTCAGAGCTATCACAACAGGCAATGTATCAGAGCCTCATCAAATTATGATTTTTATCTTTTTGAAAACTTTAGATTATTTCTTCAAATACAATATAAAAAAATATGAAAAATAAAAATCGATTGCCTTTTACTAGCCTTGCAAAAATTTGGATAATTCTCATTTCTTTCCACCAACCACTCCTCGAAAACTGTGTCATTTTCTTTATACAATTAAAACTCATAAAATACACACTAAACTAAAATTTATTAATCTCCGTGCCGAAGTCAACTGGGACAGAATTAGCGGGACGGAGGGAGTATTTTGTAACCTTATTAGATTGTTCATCAGGGCCGATACAGTTAAAATATATCAAAGCTCAGAAAGGAACATAACTTTTAGTAGCTAATCATCTAATCAACACTTAATCAATAATATCCTTTGAAAGACAATTTCCCCTTCTAACAATATTTGAAAGAAAAATTCCCCCTATAGGACAAATTCCCCCTAAGAAACAATTTCCCCCTAAGTATATAAGTGCCCTTTCCCCCTAAATAATAACAGGAAAAATTTCTAAGGCAGATAAACATATAAATTACAGAGGGTCAGATAATGTGAGTAAGTGTGATCTGATCACTGAAGTGATCAGTAGTGTTGAAAGTAAAACACAACAACCATAAAGACAATGAGTAGTTGTCAAGGCTCAAAGCAATAGATATCATATATATGACAAGATGTTTACAGTACAAGACATTCTATTACTACTAACTAAGACTAGGAGACGGAGAGAGAAAGGTCAGCTCTGCTTCTTCTTGAATTGTTGCATGTGCGCTCTGAAGTCAACATACTTCTTCTCCGGAAGTTCAAGGCCATATCCTGAATCAACACGGTTCCTCAAGGCCTTGATCTCCATCAAGTCTTCAACGTCGGACTTGTCTAGGGCTTTGCTGGTAATAGCATCCTTGATCTCGTCTTCAATCTCCTTCTTGCAAATGTTGTTCTGATGAGTGAGAGGAGGAGAGAGAATTCTGAAAGGAGGTGCCTTCAGCGTCTTGCCTGATTGCTCAAGCAAAGTCTGGATCTCAGCAAGAAGAGGAGAGTTTGCAGCAGTTAGGAAATCTTTGAAATAAGTATTAGGATCGGATTCTTCATTACCAACTTTCCAGATGTAGAATCTCTTAATGAAGTCGATCTTAAGTTGTTCCCATTTCTAATTCAGCTTAAGGGGCACCAAGTCGTCAGTTCTCTTATAAATAACTCTCTTCACTTCACTGACTGGCTCCCTTCTCCTGAAACATCTAGAAGTAGTAGGAATACTTCTATCTTTCATGGGGACCCTCTCCCTTGCTTCCTTCTGTGTCCGCAGCCTGAGGGCCTCCAGATCAGCTAGACGTATATGTTCCTTAGCTTCTCTAATCTATCTGGCCTCAGCTGTTCTGTCCAATGCTCTTTCAACTGTATCCCATATCTCCTTCATTTCTAGCTCTTGTTCTTTGGAGGGCACAGTAGAGGGGACATGTTGATCTTCTGAGTCGCTCGGCGATGATGATTTGGACTTAGATGCGCCTGGATTCTCAGTTTTAGACTGTTCATGTTTGGACTATTTGGGTAGAGCAGCTGGTGAAGATCTCATCTGCCTGGGAATAACAGATCTAGTGCGAGTAGGCGCTGGAGATCGGATCTGTACACCCTTCTTGGCTAGAATCTTCTTCTTCGCATCTTGCTCTTCAAGTTCCTTGGCCAATTTTGCATCAAAAGCAATCTGTTCTTCTTTTGACCGGAGCTTGAGCTTCTTCAGCTTTGGTGGACTGGGGTCAGCAGGGGCCTTTCCCTTATCAGATTTCCTGGCTGGAGGTGGCGACTCTTCAGTCTGTAGCCCTTCATTAAACTTGTCCACCTCAGCCACATCTGCATCAGTTGGCTCTTTAGCAGGGGCTTCCCCCTTGCTTGCTTCTTCCCCCTTGTCAGCTTCTATTGAGTTGGGTCCAGCCGGAATAACTGCTGAACATGGTCCTGCTGCCTGTTCTTCTGCCTTAAGGAGGGCTCTCAGCTGAGCAGATCTACTCGTTTCCCCCTTTTTGGCATCATCAATAAGCGTAGCTAGGGCAGTGACCTTGTTCTTCAATTCATCCACTAAGGCCTTGACTGTCTCAAGACTTGAGGCAATATCAGTGGCTACATCAGTGTAAGACTCCTATCGCATGTTATGCTCTTGATCAATAACGTTCAACAGAGCAGTTTTGTTCTCTTCAAAGCGTCGAAGGTAGTCTTCCACTACATTAGAAGCAGCCTTTTTGATTTCTTGGCAGGAGTCGTGCTGATTGGTTAGTGCTTTGGATACACTATTAGCTGTGAATTTGTAGCGCTCCTCGACTGCCTTCTGGACTCGACCTGTTGCAGCAGCCATTTCTTCAGTGAACTGTTTAGCTTGCGACTGTAGTATGGTTTGGAATTGGGCAGTCAGGTCGGTCTTCTGTGCCTCAAGTGCTTTAGTGAGGATCTCTTCAGCATTGATTGACTTTGGAGTGATGATCCTCTGCACTTCAGTAGAAAGGTCTTTCAGCGTCTTCGTCTGAGCCTCAATGAACTTGCTCCACTTAGTGTTCACATCATCGGTAAGAGATCTGTTCTTGTGTGCCTGACGCTTGATAACCTTGTTAATTGACTCCGTGCTGATGTCCTTGAGCTCAACAGCATGATATCTGCTTTGTTTCTTGGGCTGAGTCTTGGATGGAGTCGGGATGATCGAGCCTGATTCTAGAGGTGGTGGTGGCTGATCATCCTTGGGAGTGTTACCCTCAGCGGATCCTCCTAGGTTTGCATCCTTGGGTGAGTCAGTTGGAGGAGGAGGAGGAGGCGGAGGCTGAGTCTGAGAGGAAGACTCGCCTTGAGTTCTGATGCGGAGGAGCATCAGCATGGCGGCCCTAAGATCCTCGAGCGAGGCAATGTCAGCCGGCTCGCCATATCCGATTTCCTCTTAAAGTTGTTGTTCCTCCTAAACCAACTCAGCTATCATCTTCAGGTGGATCGTCTCTTCCAGCAGATCTCGCTCAAAGAATCTCAAACGCATCTGCACCCGAGCACGGACAGCTATGTCCACGAGATCCTGATGATCGTGGATCTCTGGAATCTCATCGACAACCTCTTCATTGGCTCTGCTCCTAGCCTGAAGATCTGAGGTTGGGATGGAAGAGGAGACCTCAGTAGGTTGGGTCGGCTCAGCTGGAATCTCAGGCTGAGTCTCCTCTGAATTGACTCTCTTCTCCTTCTCCTTCAGAGTCATATTCTCCTTACCTGACCCTGAATCCTCAATGGAGATAGGTGTGGGAGCGACTGAAGACTCTGGCTTCTTCAGTGTCTTCCGCTTCTTCTGCTGAGGCGGCTGAGTAGGGCGGGGATCCTGAGTGATCTCCAGAGGACGTTTATAAGATTATCCTCGCCCTATGGACTTCTCAGCGGATGTTGTATTCAGAAACTTGATCAGCTTTTGATCAAAGTAGTAAGCATCAGCAAAAGATACTCTCTCAAGGCAGTGATCCTCGATCATAATACTGACTTTGTTTCCGTAGAGGAGTTTTCCCTTGGGAATCAGCTGCAAGCCATCATCAGAGTCGATGAATTTAAGAGATTGGGTTTTGAACTCTGCTCTGAAGAAAGTGTTCTAGTTCACGGGGGCTCTATCCACTATTGCCATCATAATCTGGACTCGGATGCGGGAAAGCTGATCATATGAGCCCGCTGAACTCGTCAAGATGTGGTTGACTATATAAGCGATACCACGGAACTGAGGAAGCAGCTGACATTTTGGAAAAGCAGCTTTGAAGATGACGTTGTTCTGACCGCTGAATCGGCAGACATACTCATCCACAGAGGATTCCTTGTATCCAGCAAGGGAAATCCCTTCGTCTTCAAGATCAAAATTGCGATGGAGACATTTCACAATGTCCATCTGATTGGCTTAGTCCTCCCACTGATTCGGTTGGACCTCATGCCTGGAGAGGATGGATGAGATATGGCAGTGATTGTCATCCTCTCAATAGTTCAAAAAGAACTCAGCAATCTAGGAGGGCAGGCTCTGACGCGGAGCCCTAGAGAGAATCGACAGAAGACCCAAGCTCTCTACCGCGTTGAAGATAGGAGCCATGCACTCCACGCCGCATGTCCTGAACGACAGGACTGGTTCGAAGAGAACCCTCTTGCCGAAACAATCTCCTGAATATCCTCAGGAATCAAAACATCGCTGGTTGAAATTGTTGTCATCGTATAATACTGAAATCTGCAAAAACAGCGTTAGCACTTGAAAATAGAGTAAGTTAGTAAAGCAAATTTAGTTTAGAGAATCATTACCGAAGGATGAATGCTTATGACGCAGTAGGAGTCGAAGCAGAGAAAACAGTTGCAGAATGCACAAATCGTTTGAATATGAACGGTTTATAAGCATGCGGTTGAGATTAATCAGTTTTTAAGAGGTGGACGACTCAGATTAGATGTTATAATAGTGTATGATTACTGTGCCGCTTATAATCTAGATCTACTTATCTCTATCGCCTAAATGGTAAGGTGAAATGACATGCATTTAATACGCCACAGTCAGTTTTATGGAATATCGTGAGTTTAATGAAAACGACATACTCAATGCAGTACGATGAACATTAAAGGCGGGAAATAAATGCTATGACATGCTGAATCACCAAATGCTGAATTAAATACTCATAACCTGTCAGTTGAACATCGTAGTCAGCTGATACCACGTTGACGATACTGAGTATTGAAGGAATAATAGGGTTTACACTAAGGCTACCTTCCTCCTGGTGTGTTGTCGCGGCTCCGATTGTTGCTCCTGTGTCAGATCTTCTGATCTGTGTCCCGGCCTTTGTCTCCCTCTGGGTGGTCAGAGATCTGAAGAAAATAAATTTATTCTCTCTCTATAAACTCACGCCACTCTCGATTTTTATGAATCAATTGTGTGAGTTTCTGAACAGAATACTAATATATATAGGCATCAAAAACCTATATAATATTAATATATTTGTAGCCCATTAATTTAATTATAATCCAATGGGCTTCTATTAAATCAGCCCATAATATAATTAATTAATTTATTGGGCTACTAATATTTATCAATTAATTGGCCCACCAATTAATTCCGAATAAATAACATTATTAAATAATGTAAAATACATTAATCCATTAATAATGAATTACGAGAGATAATAAATTACTAGGCAACTAATTGGGCCGGATCGGGGATCCAATACAAGAAATAAAGTCGGGCCTCCAATTAATTAATTATCCATGCTCGGCCCGAGCAAAATTAATTAATTAACACAGATTCATTCCACTAGAGAATCCGTGCCTTGACTTACCCCTTTATCCCAATTTGAGCAAGGGCTTGTATTTTAGACTTAATCGATCTCCGTATTTAAGATAGAAATATCCGTTAATTAATTAAGCTTCTTATTGCTTAAATTAATTAACATCTTATATTCTCTGAGTAGTACCACTCGACCTTATTAACACACCCTGAACTTAATCAACCGGCCGGGTTTAGTGTGCTAATCCTTTCGAGTTCCTCGGGGGATATTATCAACCCATTCCCGGGATACGGCCGCAAGATACGAGACAACCGCCTCGAGCCACAAATGACTACTAACACCCAAGATACGTAGATCCGGTCGCTCATTGGACGTTCACCATAGTAGGTCAAAGTGATAGATAGCCAAATGCACTCACCGAAGTCTTACCAAGCTTAAGACTAGCTAAGTCACCGAGATCTTGGTTCTCCACTAAGGTCGATTAGGAGAACACATCTCACCGTGATCCGTCAATACACCACCTTAAGTGTACCAAGTAAAGACAAGCAAACTAAGACAAGCCACTTCTTATCTAAATCTGCAGCTTAAACCGACAACTTCATCCTTAAGTTGTCTCTACGTGTTAACTGTTTATATCTTGTCGGTTCAACCAATTTGTGTTGTCTTCTCGTGATACCCGACACACCACACAAATCTAACTTTTATACAAGATAAAGGATAACATGTGCAAATATACATATTTATCGAGATAGGAGAATAAAACAAGTGGTAAGGACAAAAACACATTGTATACAAGCATAAAAAGTGCTTTCAGTATACAAAATCCCAACAATTCTCCCACTTATACTAAAGTAAACTTTTAGTATACAATGTGTCATTCTAGGTACAAACTAGTACCCAACTATATCTCAGCTATATAGGTACAAACTAGTACCCAGCTATATCTTAGCTATCTATCCTATCTATCATCGCATCTTCTCCCACTTATACAAAAGTTTATGCAGTCCTAAGTGGGGGGGCATCTCTACCACTCCTAGGCCACGAACATGCTTTTCGTAAACCCGAACTGGTAAGCTCTTCGTGAAAGGATCAGCTAGGTTGTCTTCAGTTCCAATTTTGTCAATCACCACGTCTCCTCGATGTACGAATTCTCGTATGATATGGTACTTTCTGTCTATGTGTTTAGACGCCTTGTGGGATCTTGGTTCCTTTGAATTTGCCACTGCACCCGCATTATCACAATAAATTGTGATTGCTTTAGGCAAACTCGGAACAATATCAAGAACCAGGAGGAAATTCTTGAGCCAAATAGCCTCTTTCGAAGCTTACGAGCGGCCACATACTCTGCTTCCATGGTTGAGTCCGCAATGCATTTCTGCTTTGCACTCCTCCATGAAATGGCTCCACCTCCCAAGGTAAACACATAACCCGAGGTAGACTTCTTCTCGTCTCTGTCAGCCTGGAAATCCGAGTGCCGTATAACCCAAAGGCACAAGATCGTCTCGATTGGTAAACAATTCTATAATCTCTAGTCCGTTTAAGGTACTTGAGAATATTTTTCACCGCAGATCCAAGTGCTCTTGTCCGAGGATTAGGACCGATATCTTGAGACCATGCCTACAAGCATATGAGATATCTCGGTCTCGTACAAAGCATTGCATACATGAGACTACCGACAATGGAAGCATATGGTATTAGTCTCATACTTTCTATCTCTTCGGGCGTTTTAGGGCACCGATTCTTGGATAGAAAAATGCCATGTCTGAAAGGTACTGAACCTCTCTTGGCATTTTGCATGCTAAAACGAGTAATAACAGTATCAATGTAGGATGCTTGTGACAAGCTTAACATCCTTTTCTTGCGATCTCGAATAACCTTGATCCCAAGGATGTAAGCAGCTTCACCTAAGTCCTTCATTTGAAACTGCTCGGATAACCATTTCTTTACGTCTGATAACACTTCAACATTGTTGCAAATGAGAAGGATGTCATCTACGTAAAGTGCAAGAAACACCACTGTTCCATTAACACAGATGCGGTATACGCACACCTCGTTCGGACAGGATACAAATCCATAGGATTTGACTACCTCGTCAAAACGCTGGTGCCATAACCGGGAAGCTTGCTTAAGCCCATAAATAGACTTCTTAAGCTTCCAGACTAGATGCTCTTCGCCCTCCTTCACATAACCATCTGGTTGTTTCATATAGATGTCTCTACCTTTTTCAAGGTGCCCATTTAAAAATGCGGTCTTGACATCCATTTGCCAGATTTCTAGGTTCATGTGAGCTGCTATGGCAAGGAGAATTCTAATAGACTTGATCATTGCTACAGGCGAGAAGGTTTCTTCATAATCGATACCTTCTTTCTGGGTAAAACCCTTTGCCACTAGCCTGGCCTTAAAAGCCATGATCTCTCCATTCGAACCTCTCTTTCTTTTGTATACCCACTTACTACCAATAGCCTTGCAGCCCTCAGGTAGTTCAGTGATCTCGTATACATCCATATCAGTTATGGACTTCAATTCTGAGTCCATGGCGATTCTCCAAGAATCTGCATCTATGTCTCCCACTGCTTCGTTGTAAGTCCAGGGATCCACGGTGTCTTGTTCATCTGCCGGGAGATGGTCAGAAGTCTCCCCAGTGAACATATACCGATCAGGAGTAAATATTACCCTCCCACTACGTCGAACAGTGTCAGGTGCTGTGTTAACAGATTGTGCAGTTACTCGTGGAGTACTATCTTGCACAACTGGCTGTTCAAGTGGAACTCGACCACCTTGTAATTCTTCAAGGATGATGTCGACTCGAGACTTATGGTTACTAATGTAATCCTCTTCTAAGAACCGAACATTAGTGCTAATAACGATCTTCTGTTCTTTAGGATCATAAAAGTATCCACCCTTCGTTTCCTTTGGATACCCTATGAACAACATCACTTCTGAACGTGATTCCAATTTGTCGGCTTGCCTATTTAACACATAAGCAGGACAACCCCAAATCCTTAAGTGGTGCAAACTAGGCTTATGCCCATTCCACAACTCAAAAGGGGTCTTTTGTACAGCTGATGTGGCGTCTTTCGAAGATTTGAGAGCTGCAATGCTCTATTTACTGAGCTTGAGAGCTCCGACTGAAACAGCTCCGCCCCCATCTCCACCTTCTGATAAAGGCGATAATGATGATCAAGATGAGGAGATGGATGGCAAACCCAAGGAAGCAGATCAGGGAAAATCTGCAGAGGGACAAACTCCCCAAGAGAAGAGCCCAACACCACCCATAATCCCATCAGGTGAGGCTACAACTGCTCCGAAGTACAGTAGGGAGCAGTTGATCTCGTTCTCTGAGCAGAGGCTCAGAACCAGCTCTTATCAGATACAACCCATCGGTTCCGTGTCCTCACGTTCTGTCAACAGGGCTATCAAACGCCAAGGTGAGAAAAATCGACTCCTAGCCAAAGATGTTCATTTCAAATGGGAGAAGTACACCAAGGCTCAGAACGAAGTTCTAAGTAAGTTGGCCGCTGACATCTCAACTCCTAAAGAGGCTTCTCAGCCAAATTTCAAGGAGATAGTTGAGCAGGCCCTAAGTGCTCAAAAGGCCGATTTATCAGCACAGAGTCAGCAGCTGCTTGCCGCTCATCATAAAACTTTCTCGGAGCAGCTGACTCAAGCCATGAAAACAGTTCAAGGCTTCATAGATGAGAGAAACAAGATAGCAACCACCTCTCTTCAAACAGCCATCAAGCAACAGGCTGAGGCCTTGAAAGCCATTTAGAAAGAAATGACAGAATCAAATGATCAAGCTCTGCTGAAACTCCGTCAGGAGTCAGCCGCTCAGTTGAAGAAATCTAGAGCTGATCAGGAGAAAGACTGGGAACACTACTGTAACTTGGTCAGTGATTTTGATGACACAGTTACCCAGATCAAAGATTATGTGCACAATCTGGAGCAGGACGTAAAAGCTATCCGCACCTCCCTGGCGAATATTGCTGATGCCAAAAAGGGGGAAGATATTGTGAAAGATGAACCTGATACGGATACAGCTGACGTCCAGATCCTCGAGGGACAGGCTCAGGAGGTAGGACCCTCCTCAGCAGCAGAGCCCTTAGCCGCAGAGATTCAGGGGGAACAGGCTCCGGAGGCAGGGCCACCGACTCAGAAAGGTACATCTACTGAGGTCCTCCTTGATTTCCCACTACAAGCCACCCCCATCTCCTCTTGATTGTGCACACATAGACGAAATCGCTCAATTCCTTGAAGAGCCACTGAAGAAGAAGAGTCTCAACAGTTGCCGCAGAGTCGGGGAAGGAAATCGCTACTGAATCCACTACTCCTTCCTCCCCGATCAAGAAGTTTAAATCAAAAGCGGAGCAAGAGGCATTCGACCTCAGAATAGCCCAAGAGCTGCAAGACAAGCTGGACCAGGAGCGTTAGCTAGAGGAGGCAAACAAGCGCAAAAAAAGCCTAAGGGCAAAGCGTCGAGGGGCAAAGGAAAGAGAAAGGTCATTAATACGATCGAAGAGCAAAAGAAGAAAGCCCAAGAAGAATTTGCTAAGGCTCTTCCGATCGAAATCAAAGCTACTTGCTCGTAGTATTCCCATATCTACTCTTACACTCGAGCGGAATAGCGTAAGGTCAAACGACACCGGGAGGCGACGCCGCAAGGACCGAGTCTCGGACGAGGAGACACTAGAGCGGCCGCTCTCCGTGAGAAGAAAAGGATGGCCGACCCGGCAAGAATGAAAAGCCTATCCGATAAACCAGCCAGCCCGATCCGAGAAGGCGGATCCCGAGAGGATCTAAGTTCATCGAGGGCCCCCACATCAAGCAACAACCGATTCAAGATGTGGATAAGTGGGTGCCGGCGATATGAATGAACATTGGGAGAGATTGAAAGAAACTTTTATCAAAGGCTACTACGTATGGCGCATTTACCCACTTCGATTGCCCACCGATCAGCTCTTTGAGGAGTTGATTACGAGATTTAATGTTGAATTCAGGTGAACGGCTGAAGCAAGTCATGGAATCACAGAATGTAACCTTCCGTGCCCCACTTTCCGACGTATTCCACCGCCGAGACTTGCTAATGGACTGCCGAGCACTAAGGACATAGAAAGAGAAGTGGAGGAAGCCGCCTACAGCCCGAGCCTGCTCCCGTAAAGGCCGGATGATAACTTGGAGATCCGGGAGATTCGAGCTAGAGTGTATAAATACTATTACCTGGATCCTCCCGAGGAAAAATCCACCGACTTCAAGAAGAAAACGCAGGTTCAAGAAGCAAAGCAGCGGTGATTTTCTCCCCATCTTTTGTAATAGCATAGGAACTCTGTAATTCTTGATATATATATATCAGTTCCTCTGCTTGCTAGACAATTACTCATTGTCTTTCAGCCTTTGTCTTTGTGTTTACACAACTGATCACTAAGTGATCTGACATACACTCACATCAGTTTCTCTGATCTTGCCATGCTCTCACTGCTTGAAGTTCGTTTATGATTATCGGTTTTTTTTTCCTCGAAGTTTAAAGGGGGAAATTGTTGTCGATAGGACAAGATCTTTGATAGATATTAGAGTATAGAGGTTTTGGCATCATCAATTAGGGGGGAAATTGTTGGATATGAGTCGAGAGATTGATACTCACTGTTCTAGGGTTAAAAGAAATTGGGGGAAATCATAGTAGTACTATGGAATTGAAGATCCCAAAACCGAGCCGATATCGGTAGATTAGTGTGTCGATAGGATTAGGCGATGTATAGGTTAGACTTGATGTAATGCTTATTATTTTTGTCTAAGTCCTCGTACGGGGTAGTTGTTGAACCGATCTTCTTGCTGAAGATACTTTTCGAACCCCACGTCATCGGTGTAATCGCTTGCATTCTTCGTCGCCAGCTGATATCAAACTCGGTTGAAGATCCCGCATCGGCGACCGGACCTCGGTAGAAGCATTCTCTACAAGCCGATGGTCATCGAGAGAAGAACCAAGTCAAGCAGTATACCTTCGCATCGACCAACCGACTATCGAAGCTCACTTTATCGGTCCGACGACTCACCGAAGAAGACAGAGTTTCAAGTATCGTATCCGATAGAAAGCGACCCAAAGACTAAAAGTCCCTTCAAATGTTCGGCGAGAAGACATACGAGGTAGTTTGAACGGTCAACTCGACACTCACCAACTACAAACCTCGACCAATGAGAAGCCGACAACGCTTACCTACTCTACACAAGAAAGCCGCTCTCATGAACAGTGCATTAAGCGCCCGCTGCAACAAAGTTGAATAGTGGCCGTTTTCTTTGGACGCTTGTGACACGTGGCATCGTCGTCTCCAACGGACATATGTCATAACTCACAACTATAAATAGAGAAGGATTTGAAGATTTCAAGAAGAGGAATATACGCGAAATCAAGGGAAATCATTCAAACTCACAACGCTCTAGAACCTTCAAGCTTATCCAGAGACGAACTAGTTTTCATAGAACACTTCTTGTAGTTCATCTCTCTAGAGCACTTTGATCCCTATCTTCTCTAGACTAAGCTCATTGCTAGATTCATAGCTTAGATCCGAAGGAGTTCACATTTAGTGAATTGTTCTTGTTGTAAGAACTCCTTCTCAGTTGGAGAATATTCCCTCCCTTCTAAACTTAGGTTTGGATTGTAAAGTCGCTAAGGACTATAACTTAGAGGGAACTGCCCAGGTCACGGTATCCCCGCCGAGGCTTGCTCGTAATAATCAACAAGTTCTCTCGCCTTGTTCAGGGACCGTGGACGTAGGATCTTGCGTATCCGAACCACGTTAAATCGCTTGTGTTCATTTCATTGTTTTATTGCATTGCATTCAACCGACTTGAAAATCATAAGTTTGCATAAAACGTATTTTATAAAGTGCACAGCTAAAAGATTTAACTTGCAAAAACGCGTTTTCAAAAGAGACGACTCTGGGCCTAACACTTATCCGCACTACAGTCTTCGACTGAGTTTCGTAATACTGACATCAGTCAGTAGAAGAGCTCAGAAGCTGACTCACTTTGACCCCAGTGATCGAAGACTTACTTGGCACTGTTCATCAGTTGCAAACATCGCCTTCACCGACCTTCACTGAGAAAAAGAAACAGAGCTCAGGTGTATTCACCCCCCCCCCTCTACACCTGACTTTTCGTCTCCGGACCAACACCACTGCCATCCAATACACTCGCGACCTACATCAGTTACAGTAATTTGATCGAATTCAGATCTGAACTAAGCGTGAGAGGGAATAACTGTGATCCCAATAGTATCGAACGAAGAGGCTCCCTAAGGGGGTCGGAAAATGGAGTACATTGATAGATTGCCGAGCATGGATCTGATGCGCTCCGAGAAGATGATGCGGGCTCAGCTGTTTATCCCCGTCGAATCGGCTCATCGCGCTATCAACTATCTCGGCCAACTCGGTCTCCTCCAATTCCGTGATGTGAGCTCAGATCCTTTTCTGACTAGTAGCCTTTATTATTTTGGTTACAGTGCTAATTAGTTTGTTCGTCTAAAGTTGATCTTGTTTTTTTTTCTCTGTTTTGCTTGTAATCATCATGTATTAATCTGTATTGTTTTTTAATTGGCAGTTAAATGATGATAAAAGCCCTTTCCAGAGAACATTTGTTAACCAGGTATTATTATACAGTTCCTAGTGGTTGATAATTCTTTTAAGATACATTGCTGCTGCATATTCCTTTTGTAGATTTTGACGACTACAGATTGATGTAACTACATGATATTCACCTTCCAATTCTTAGGCAAGAGATTCCTTAGGCAAGAGATTCCACCTTCCAATTCTCAAGTGCCTTTTCTATTAAAAATACATGATATGGCACAACTTCAGGCGACATTAGGCTCCCTACCAGAATGATTTCCTACCAATATTATGTGAAATTGCAAATCAATTGGTAATAAGCACGCCACTGAACTATGTTGCCTGAAACATCACGTTAGAAGTTGTGAGCATTGTTGCTTGAGGTTTCTGGAAACTGCTTGCAGTTTTTCTTGCTGTATGACTCATCCTTAGTATGCATAATATGCATCACATCCAGGGGCGGAACCAGGATTACGAGGGGGGGGAACTAAAAAATTCGATAGAGAAGAGGGTGAAGTGTACATTCGGGGGGCGAAATACGAAATTTCTTAAAAATTACATATATAAATCGCGTTTCGACACGAGTTCGGGGGGGCCGCCGCTGCCGGGCGCCCCCCCTTGGATCTGCCACTGATCACAGCCTCTTGCTCTTTCTGCTGATTCTATTGCCTTGCATTGCTCTAATGGTTTACCTTTTATGCCAGGATTGGAGTTGATTGAGGCCTATTAGTTGCATGAACTATCCAAACACCCATTTGCAGAATGATTTATTTATCATTAAATCTTGTTAGTGTGCTTGATATATGTTAGTTCAGATGTGAAAGTAATAATCTAGTATTCAAAAGGTGTTTGCATTGAAATTTCAGTATTGTCCTGGTTTTTTTACTCTGAATTTTCTAATGTTATCTTTAAGAGAAGTAGGAGAAAGACTCTTTAGTTATGCACTTTTTCCCATAATGTTAGGTTTGACGGTTATTAAACTCATCAGGCCTTCTTTGCCTTGAAGGTTAATAGGTATATCCTGTGACGCTTGTATTCGGTCATTGCATTATCGCATCTGAATTCTTATCTGGTTTCTGGGCAGTCATTTAACTCAGGATAGACCTGAGGTGGTCATTTTCATTACTTAGTTGCCTTGACTATTATCTGGTTTCTGGGAAGTTATTTACTGTTAAATGCTTGAGAGTTTGTTTTGGGAACTGGTCGTAGGTTAAAAGATGTGCTGAGATGTCCAGAAAGTTGCGGTTTCTCAAAGATCAGATACATAAAGCTGGTCTAGTGCTATCTGTTGGATATGAGTCAGTAGATGATACTCAGCCGTTCGTGGTTAAAAGAAAATTGGGGGAAATCATAGTAGTACTATGGAATTGAAGATCCCAAAACCGAGCTGATATCAGTAGTTCAGTGTGTCGTTAGGATTAGCTGATGTATAGGTTAGACTTATTGTAATCGTTTTTATATTCTTGTCTAAGTCCTGTACGGGGTAATTGTTGAACTGATCTTCTGTCGAAGATACTTTTCAGAACCCCACGTCATCAGTGTAATCGCTTGCGTTCTTCAGTCATCAGCTGAGTAGACCTCAGTAGAAGCCAATCCAGCAGCTGAAAAGTTCAGCAGAAGAACTCATGCAAGCCCAGTACCTTCGCAGTCGCCAGCTGACATACTCAGAAGTTACATTCCTTGTCAGCCGACTCAGTCGAAGAAGACAGAGACTTTGCAGTCTACTGTATCCGACAGAAAGCGACCCAACTACTTAAGTCTTTTCGAAAGTTCAGCAGAAGATCATACGAGGTTGTTTGAACGGTCAACTCTGACATTCTCACCAACCACAAACCTCGACCAATGAGAAGCCGACAACGCCTTACCTCGCTCCAAACAAGAAAGCCGCTCTCATGTACGATAATTAATCGCCCGCCGCAACAAGTTCGAATTAATGGCCGTTTTCTTTGGAAGCTTGTGACACGTGGTATCGTCGTCTCCAACGGACATATGCCATAACTCACAGCTATAAATAGAGAAGAATTCGAAGCTCCACAAGAGCGCGAAGCACGAAATTAAAAAGGGAAATTGCTCAAGCTCTCAAACACTCTAGCAACTCAATCAGAATATCCAAATAAGAATCTCGCATTTACTAGAATATTTTTGTGGTTCTTCTCTCTAGAGTCTTTAGATCCCTTTCTTCTCTACCTAAGCTCACTGTCAGATTTATAGCTTAGATTTGAAGGAGTTCATTTTTAGTGAACTGTTCTTATTGTAAGAACTCCTTCATTAGTTGGAGAACTGTTTTCGCCCCCTTTCGAACTTAGGTTTGAATTGTAAAGTCGCTAAGGACTATAACTTAGAAGGATCTGTCTTGTGCACAGTTTCATTGCTGAGACTTGCTCAGACTAATCAACAAGTTATCCTGCTCTGTTCAGGACCGTGGACGTAGGATCTTGTGTATCCGAACCACGTTAAACTGCTTGTGTTCTTTACTGTTTTATTGCATACAAACCTTTGAAAATCATAAGTTTGCATAAAACGTATTTCTAAAATCGCACATCCAAAAGAATTTAATCTGCGAAAACACGTTTTCAAAAAGAGACAAACTCCGGGCCCCACACTTATCCGCACACTTAAAGTCTCCGACTGAGTTTTGAAGTACTGACAAAAGTCAGTAGGAGAGCTCAGTAGCTGACTCACTCTGTCCCGTGATCGAAGGTTTATTTGGCACTGTTCATCAGTTGCAACCAACAGCTTCAGCTGACCTTCACCGAGAAAAAGAAACGGTACTCAGGTGTATTCACCCCCCCTCTACACCTGATATTTGTCTCCGGACCAACAATTGGTATCAGAGCAACGGTGTTCAACTGGCCACCTGTTCTAAAATACTGATCTTCTCGAACTGATCTTTGAAAACGTTTTCTCTGCACAAGCATCTCTTCATTCATCCCTATACTCGTACACATAATATCTGACATGTCAGGTATCAGGATGGTGCTGATGTTCTCAATAGAGAACTTCACGGTATGGCGTGTAAGAATGGAGGTACACCTTACGTCGCTGCACGACAGCATGACTGACGTACTGGAGACCGAACCCATTATTCCAATGATAGATAGCGTTCAGTTCGCTGAAGTGGAAGGAGAAGGAGCTCATATCAGTCCGAAGGTTCCCAAGGACAAATCTGCCTTCACGCCTGAAGAGAAAAAGCTGCATAACCTCGATCGAGTCGCACGAAATGCTATACTGACAACGCTCAGTGACTCACACCTCGGGAGGGTGCAGGACTGCAAAACAGCGAAAGAACTTTGGGACGCCCTGGCTGTACTGAGCCAAGGAACTCCCCAGATTAAAGAAAACAAGCTCGAATTAGAGCTTCAAAAGTTCGAAACCTTTGCGATGGAGCCCAGTGAAACCATTAACGAACTGAGCGTCAGATTTATGAATTAAGTTAATGTGATAAACGGACTGGGAAAGGTGTTCTCAAACAGAGAGATGAACACAAAGATCATAAGAGCGCTACCCCGACAGAAGTGGCTTCCTTTTGCTACTTATTTACGTCGCTCTCATCTTAATGCTCTAACTCCTGATGTTATATTTTCAGAATTAAAGACGGAGGAATTTGAGCATAGTCTACCTCAGAAGTGTTCCAGTGCTCCAGCTGACACTCAAATCGATCATGCCTTCAAGGCAACAGTCAGCAAAACTGGAGGCAAAAAGATTTCTTCTAGCAAGGCAGTAGCTGCTGCAGATACAAAGATATCTGAAATGTCTGGTACTGACCAGCTCGCACTGATGGCTCTCAAATACCAAAGAGAAAAGGAGAGAGTCAGAAAGCTGAAGAAATATCACAGAGATTGTCCCCCTGGTAAGAAAGAATATTAAAAAAGGGAAGAATTTAACACTTCTACTGAATGCAGGAACACAGAGCCTGTTGCTAGTCCACCAAAAGCTTTTGCTGGAAAAAGCAGCAGAACATCCACGTGTTACAACTGCAAGAAGGAGGGTGTTGGATATGAGTCAGTAGATGATACTCAGCTGTTGTTCGGTTAAAAGAAAATTGGGGGAAATCATAGTAGTACTATGGAATTGAAGATCCCAAAACCTAGCTGATATCAGTAGATTAGTGTGTCATTAGGATTAACTGATGTATAGGTTAGACTAGTTGTAATCGTTTTTATATTCTTGTCTAAGTCCTGTACGGGGTAGTTGAACTGATCTTCTGTCGAAGATACTTTTCAGAACCCCACGTCATCAGTGTAATCGCTTGCGTTCTTGGCATCATCACCGAGTAAACCTCGGAGAAGCCAACCCAAAGGTGATAAGCCATCGCAAAAAGAACTCATGCAAGCCCGGTACCTTCGCGGCCGCCACCGACCTACTCGGTAGATGCCCGTCACCGACTCAACGAAGAAGACAAAGACTTTTCGCCTCTCGTATCCTACGGAAAGCGACCCAGCTATTCAAAGTCTTTTCGAAAAGTTCGGCAGAAGACATACGAGGTTGTTGAACGGTCAACTCGACATTCTCACCAACTACAAACCTCGACCAATGAGAAGCCGACAACGCTTACCTACTCTACACAAGAAAGCTGCTCTCATGAACGGTGCATTAACCGCCCCGCCGCAACAAGTTCGAATTATGGCCGTTTTCCTTGGAAGCTTGTGACACGTGGCATCGTCGTCTCCAACGGACATATGCCATAACTCACAACTATAAATAGAGAAGTTTTTGAAGCTCCGAGTGACGGAATTTCGAAGGGACAAGCTCAAGTTCACAAACGCTCTAGAACACTCAAAGATCATCCAGAGGAAAACTTGCGTACTTAGAAGATTTCTCAGTTTTTCTCTCAAGAGTTCTTAGATCCCTTTCTTCTCTAGACTAAACTCATTGTCATATTTATAGCTTAGATTCGAAGGAGTTCACATTTAGTGAATTGTTCTTATTGTAAGAACTCCTTCTCAGTTGGAGAATATTCCCTTCCCTTTCAGACTTAGGTTTGGATTGTAAAGTCGCTAAGGACTATAACTGAGAGGGAACTGTCCAGTGCACAGTATCCCTGCTGAGGCTTGCTCAGAATAATCAACAAGTTCTCCTGCTTTGTTCAGGACCGTGGACGTAGGATCTTGCGTATCCGAACCACGTTAAATTGCTTGTGTTCTTTTACTGTTTTATTGCACAACATTCAACTGTCTTGAAAATCATAAGCTTGCATAAAACGTATTTTATAAAGCGCACAGCTAAAAGATTTAATTTGCTAAAACATGTTTTCAAAAGAGACGAATTTCGGGCCCCACACTTTCCGCACAACAGTCTCCGACTGATTCTCAAAGTACTGACAACAGTCAGTAGGAGAGAGCTCAGTAGGTGACTCACTCTGTCCCGCGATCGAAGGCTTATTTGGCACTGTTCATCAGTTGCAATCAACAGCTCAGCTGACCTTCATTGAGAAAAAGAAACTGAGCTCAGGTGTATTCACCCCCCCCCTCTACACCTGACTTATCGTCTCCGGACCAACAATTGGTATCAGAGCACACGGTGTTCAACTGATCGCCGGTTCTGAAATACTGGTCCTCTCGAACTGATCCTGAAAACCGTTTTCACTGCATAAGCATCTTTTCAGCATCCTTATACTCTTACTCTTACGATGTCTGATATGTCAGGTATTAGGATGGTACCGATGTTCTCAATAGAGAACTACACGGTATGGCGCGTACGTATGGAGGCACACCTAACGTCACTCCACGACAGCATGTCAGATGTCCTAGAGTCAGGACCGATCATTCCCATGATCAACAGCGTAGTATTTGCTGCTGGAGGAGGCGCGGGAGCACAAACTGGTGCTAAGGTTCCCAAAGATAAATCTGCCTTCACGCCTGAAGAAAAGAAGTTGCACAACCTTGACCGAGTTGCACGTAATGCCATACTGACTACGCTCAGTGACTCACACCTCGGAAGGGTACAGGATTGCAAGACGGCAAAAGAGCTATAGGACGCCTTGGCTGTACTGAGCTATGGAACCCCTCAGATCAAAGAAAACAAGCTCGAGCTAGAGCTTCAGAAGTTCGACGCCTTTGCAATGGAGCCTACTTGAAACCATTGACGAGCTGAGTGTCGATTCACCAATCAAGTCATTGTCATCAATGGGCTGGGGAGGTCGTTCACCAACAAGGAGATGAACACCAAGATCTTGAGAGCGTTGCCCCGACAGAAGTGGCTTCCTTTTGCTACTTATTTACGTCGCTCTGATCTAAATGCTCTAACTCCTGATGTTATATTTTCAGAATTAAAATCGGAGGAATTCGAGCATAGCCTACCCCAAAAGTGCTTAAGCGCTCCAGCTGACATACAGTTTGACCATGCCTTCAAGGCAACAGTCAGCAACACAGGAGCCAAGCCTATTTCCTCAAGCAAAGCTGTGGCCACATCAGTAGCAAAGTCTTCCGAGACTCCAGGCCCTGATCAGCTAGCATTGATGGCTCTCAAATATCAGAGGGAAAAGGAGAAAGTCAGAAAGCTGAGGAAATACAACCGAGATTCTTCTTCAGGTAAGAAAGACTATCATGAGAAAGAAGAATCTAATCCTTCTACTGAATGCAGGAAATCGGAGTCTGCTGCCAGTCCGTCTAAAGACTCAGCTGGTAAGAGTAGCAGAACATCCACCTGCTACAACTGCAAGAAGGAGGGACACTATCAGTATGACTGTCCCGAACTCTCAGCTGCTCAAAGAGCAGAACGGCAGGCCAGAAGAGAAAAATTTGCCAAGCCAAGGCAGGCCTACATAGCCGGAGAGATATCCAACAACTCAATTGAAGAGGATACATTCATGTATTCTTCTGAAGATGAAGCTGCATTCGTAGCTGTTGAAGTCGGAGAGAAGGTTCCCGAGGAATCAGTGAACAAGATCTCGATGGCCGGAGAAGAGGGCCGAGATAAATTCTAAACTTAATATTACCTCTTCTTCACACAAAGACACACGACACGTGCTCGGTCTCGAGATGATCCTCTAGATGTGGTACAAGCCTACGACGATCTACTAGAGGAACAGATTCACCGAGCAGAGAGTTCAGCAGTAACCATCCAGGAACTAGAACAGTAAAGGCCGAGAATCGTAGACTTTCTTCCGATTGTCGGGTCTCTACCGAGTCGAGAATCTAGTTGCGAGACTCAAGGAAGAGATTGAATCTCTTATGACTAAGTCTCGGCTTCAAGAGACTCGATCTCGGCCCGACTAAGGACAATTCGAGAAAGAGACCGAAATAGCCCAACTCGGTCGAAACTCTCAGACGTACAGAAGGACTATGATTCTCTCAGGAGAAGTGATGAGGTCTGGAGAGGACTGATGACTGAACAGTACCTGGGAGCTAAGGAGAAGCTAGAAAGCATGCTCAGAGCACAACGGCCAACTACTGTAAAAGAAGGCCTTGGTTATATTCACGAAGCTTCTACTTCTAAAAGCTCAGAATCGCTGGCTGATAGGTTCGTCAGGGGGAAAGTGCAAACTGCTGACACTACACCTCAGGCGAAGAACAAATAGAAAATGATTGCACCTCAGCCGAGCAATCATAAGAAACAGCTGACAAATGGTTCCAGCCCCAGGACACCACGATCAAATTCACGGGGAACCAAGAAGGTCAGATGGGCAGAACAGTACATAGAGCCATTATATGAGCATCCGGCTCAGTACTGCTCTTACTACTATGAGCCCAGGGTCAGGAGAAGCGCTAAGACTCAGAAGAAGAAAGCGCCTGAACCCAAAATCATCAGCAGAAAGTCAGTATCTCCAAGTCCTGTGGAGAAGAAAGGCGACAAGGTTCGAAGAAGAAGTCTCGAGACTTCTAAGGTTCCTAGACAGATCCGGGTTCCGAAATCACCCACTAACCAAGAAGGACCCAATCGAACCAAAGGGTACCTAAAAATGCCTCTTTTTGCAGGTGCATAAGGACCCTCTGGATAGTGGACAATGGCCGCTCGAGACACATGACTTACCGTAAGAGCTCGCCGACCAACTACGTACAAGAAGATGGTCCCGGAATGAATTCGGTGACAACTCCAAAGGCTATACAGGGGGGATACGGAACGCCGATAATTGGGACCGCCACGCCTCAAGAGTAACATATGTTGAAGGACTTCAACATAATCTCCTTCGATCGATCCAATTCGTGATAATCTTAATAGAGTAATCTTTGAGCCGGGTTTCGTGATATTGTTGACAAATCTACAGGGAAAACAAGGTGTTATCGTGGTTCGCGGAGGAAAAACATCTATGTTGCGGATCGGAAAACCGCAGTAACCTCGAGGCTTGCTTACTAGCACAGATAAAATCTGGTGACAAGTCAGGATGGCTATGGCACAAGAGACTCAGCCACCTGAACTTCAAGACCATGAACAAGCTAGCCAAGAACTCCAAAGTCAGAGGACTGCCCAACGAATCGTTCGTTAAAGACAGAAATTGTGAAGCATGTCTGAAGGGAAAGCAAACAAAGAGTAGCAATCCACCTATTCCGTCACCTTCCACTGATGGAATCCTTCAGCTGCTGCACATGGACCTATTCGGGCCAGTCTCTCCAGTGACTATAAGAGGCAAGAAGTATGCCCTCATCGTTATTGACGACTACTCGAGATATACTTGGGTCATCTTCATCTCCAATAAATCTGATGTTCAAACTGAGTTGCCAATTCTGCTGAAGAAACTCGGTGTGGAAAAGGACATCAAGATTCAAAGAATTCGCTCGGACAGAGGAACAGAGTTTCTAAACTCAGTAGTTAAGACATACTGCGATAAAGAGGGAATTAAGCACGAGACATCAGCTGCACGCACCCCTCAGCAGAACGGACTTACTGAACGAAAGAACAGAACACTCAAAGAAGCAGCAAGAACGCTCCTCGCAGATTCTGGACTACCCTCGAAGTTCTGGGCTGATGCTACTGACACCGCCTGCTATACTCAGAATTGCTCACTACTCACTCAGCAACACATGAAGACACCATATGAATTATGGAAAGGGAGAATTCCTTCTATTTCTCATTTTCATATTTTCTACGTCCTTGCTTTATCCACAATAATGGGAAAGATCAGTGAAGGTCTTTGATAGCAAATCCGATCAAGGAGTTTTCTTAGGTTACTCTCGAGTTAGTAAAGCCTTCGTAGTCTTTAACTATCGGACTCTTTGTGTGGAGGAAAGCCCTCATGTTGTTTTTGATGAATTTGTTATCGAGAACAAGAAAGAAACAGAGTCAAATCGATGATGTCGGCAGCAAGCTACGGGGATCTCGGACTTACCGATAAAGCCGAAAAGATCCAACATTGTTGGGATGATGAGTCGACGATGAACAAACTCGGACTCAACCAACAATCGATATAGGCGACCTAGTTGATTCTATCGAACGTAATCAACAACAAGTAACATCGGTCGATGAGGAAGCCCCGAGTGTAATCGAGAGCTCTACCGAGAATATAAACTCGTGGGGAACGATTAATGTTCCCGAGCTAAATGCCCCCGAACCCCGGAAACTCGGTAGATCCTAACCTTCTTACCGAATTGCTACGGTCGCGAAACGGTACTACTACGAAATGCCTAACACTTCTACTGATCGTGCGTAAGTAGTATCGAAGAAGAAGCCCGACTCAGGCGTTCGTGGCTCGATGCTCATTCTTCGATCTTATCATTGGAGATCCATCAAGCAACTATAAGGACGAGATCAAGATTAAGTCAAGGAGAAAGCTCACTTTACTCTTGTTTTCTCGTCTACGTAATAACCTCGGTCGATAGAGGACGCACTTAAAGATGCTTGATCGGGTCATTGCTATGCAAGAAGAGCTGAACCGGTTCGTCGAAATGAAGTATGGGAGCTTGTTGATCGACCTAAACATCGGCACGTGATTGGTACTAAGTGGGTCTTCAAAAACAAGCGAGATGAAAACAACGTCATTGTCGAAATAAAGCAAGACTAGTTGCAAAGGGATACGATCGAGCGTAAGGAATTGACTTTGATGAAACGTTCGCTCCAGTCGCTAGATTGGAAGCCATTCGTCTATTCCTAGCTTATGCAACACATCAAGGCTTCAAAGTCTATCATATGGATGTAAAGTCAGCTTTTCTGAACGGCGTACTGAAGGAAGAAGTCTACGTGGAACAACCGCCCGGCTTTCAGCAGGGACATCAGGTGTACAGACTTAGGAAAGCTCTGTATGGGTTAAAACAAGCACCCGTGGCTTGGTATGATACCCTATCGACTTTCTACTTCAGAAAGGTTTTCAGAAGGGGACAGTAGATCGCACCCTATTCAACATAAAGTCAGGAGATGACATCCTACTGGTGCAAATCTAAATGAGACCATATGCCAGCAGTTCGAGAAGATGATGAAAGTGAAATTCGAGATGTCCATGATGGGAGAGATGAATTATTTCCTTGGATTTCAAGTGAAGCAATCACCTGAAGGAATCTTCATTAATCAAGCCAAATACACTCGAGACCTTCTCAAAAGATTCGTGCGACTCCAAGTAAGCCGACCAAAATCCCCATGAACACGAACTTTAAAATCGATCTAGACAAAGAGGGAGCTTACGTTAACTCTACCGACTATAGAGCTATTATAGGCTCTTTACTTTATTTAACAGCTAGCCGTCCTGACATAACTTATGCTGTAGGTGTATGCGCAAGATTCCAAGCAGATCCCAAGCGAAGTCATTTAGACTCAGCGAAGAAGATTCTGCGATATTTAAGAGGAACAACTGATGCTGGGTTATGGTATCCTGCTGATGATAACTTAATACTGACAGGTTATTCTGATGCTGATTATGCAGGATGCAGGATAGATCGAAAGTCAACTTCCGAACTTGTCGGCTTCCTAGGCGGCAAAGCCGATTTCTTGGTTTTCAAAGAAGCAAGGCATTCGGTAGCAACGTCCACTACCGGAGCCGAGTACATGGGCTGCAGGAAGTTGCCGTGCCCAAATCCTTTGGCTTCGACAACAACTTAGAGATTATGGTATAACTCGGGATGAAGTGCCCATCTACCGCGACTCCACAAGTGCAATTGCCATAACTCGTAACCCAGGTTCTACATACCGTATGCAAGCACGTGGATATCCGACACCACTTCATGAGAGACCATGTCGAGAAGAAGGATATCGGGATGGAGAAGATCCATACCGACAAGCAAAGGGCGTATATACCGACCAAACCACTAGCCGAGAACAAAGTTCGTAGAACTATCACCGAGCTAGGTCTCATCGGATCCTACCGAGATGCGTCGGTAGATGCCGACTACCGAGAACATCATTGCCCAACAATTGGTAACAATTGGTAACAAGATAAGGAATCGGACGACAAAGTCGGATAACTAAGTACGATGACTCGGTTGGGAAAGTCACACCGTACATAGCAAGGGGGGAACATAGTCATCGGCATGACAACCATTCTCCTTATACATAACGGTAACCACCGATAAGTTCAGCGAAGAGGTTTGCGTAATTTTGTGTACTTATTTTTTTTTGAAGCATGCTCGCATTTATTGCATCGGTCGCTCACACTCGTAGTTAATGTGCATTCATTTCCCGCCATTAATAGTTTAAGGAAAGGTCGGTAGAGGAAACCTTAACCCGAGTAATTGATGCTGTCTGTCGCGCATTTAATGCATGTCTTCTCACTTACCTTTATTACGAAGATCTATGTTTTAGGCGGCTTTGGTAATCATTCCTTTTATAACATTAAATCTTAACCGTCCATAGTTATGAAAGATTAAAACTCAGCCGTTAGATTAAAACGTGCAATCAAGCCAATATATATAAAATCTTTCATCTTCTATCATTCGTTACTTTTCGCCATTTTCATACCTTACGAGCTTTACTCGCAATCAGTTTCTACTTCTTATAACTGCCTTGCCTGTGCATCTTTCAAGCTCTAATACTCGGTAATGTATTAAAATCTGCTGATAACTACTAACTTACTCTATTTTCAAGTGCTAACAAGTTGTTTTGCAGATTTCTATGGCGATCGTACGGGACTCCCCGAACCTATAGTGGAGATCATGACCATCCGGATTTAGTTCGAACCCACAATGGCTTTCCGCCGTGTGGATATCCCATATCCGGAACCGATGTTCGATGCTCGAGAGGTCCGGGTTGGAGACCCTCGTGACCAAGCATCCCCGTTGCCGGCTGCCGAGGCAAGTGGCGGAGGCGTATTTCAACCGGAATTCGGTGGGCTGCCGAAGGAGAAGAAGCCTCATTTTCTTACATGGAGGAGACTAATCCAAATAAGTGGAAGGCGTCTCAGAAGACCTTCAACATCCGAGAGGCTCTGGTCCTCACGTTTCAGCTTCCTAATTCTGGAATCTCCCCTATCGGATATAAGGAGAGGGAGATCAACGCTTATGTGCAAAAGTTCTCGTGGACGCAGTGATCCGACGTTCAAGACAGCTCTCCCCGAGGAATCTCTTGCTACCTCGATGCAGGGTTTAGCGTATGTGGTCTCGCACATACCGACAAGCTCGACTGGATCGTACGATCAACTGTCCAAGCCAAGGATTCAACGATGATGGCTATAGATGATGGAGTAGAAGTGAACCGGGCCGACTATTATACAACTCGGATGAAAGCCCAAGCCCGGGAAGTTCACTACGCTACCCACCGGCAAGAGAAGGTTGGCGGTGTGGGTAAGCTTCTATTCGGGACCAAGATGTCGGTCCCTAATAGAGAGTGTTGTACGAGGAACTCAGCTTTTGAAGACTCAAAGTTGTACAACACTAAGCTGATAAAGTTTCAGACTAAAGAAGCGACGGAGAAGTCGATTGGCAAAGGACCACCTGAGCAGAAGAGAGCTGCTCCTGTCTTGCCATCTCTCGCTGACGTGCCCAAGAGGAGGAGGCTTAATAGGCCACGACCAGCTGAGGTCACTATGGCTCAGCCGATAACCATCTTAGCACAGGCTCCTCCTCCGCAACAAGATGAGCATATCTTAGACTCCGACACAGGGATTGAAGGAGCAACCCTCAAGGAGAAAGCTCGAGTCATCAGCTCCGATGACACACAGTCGGACGTTAGGGAACCGATTGAGGAGAATGCGACTGAGTGGACAGCTATTTACACCACTCGTCTCCGTGCCGCAGCTGAAGTACACGATCATATTTCTGAGATCGCTGGGCACTCAGACTTAGTCAACATAGCCATCAGGGCTAGGGTTCAAATGCTTCTAAGATTTCTGAGTTGGGATATTCTAGAAGACATAATCAAAACCCACTCAGTTCTCTACCTGCACGATGAGGAGCAGAAGATACAAGAAGTAATAGGGTACGGAGAACCAGCTGACTTAGCTACTCTTGAAGATCTCAGAGCCGCAATGCTTTACCTTCTAAGCTTGCGAGAGTCAGTCCCTGGTAACACTCCTCCACCCCCATCTCCTCCTGCTGATGATAAGAAAGATGATGATGATAACAATCAGAGGAAGGATCAGACACCCAAGGATACAGAGTTGGGAGGCTCTGCTGAGGGTTCAACTCCCCGTGAGAAGAGCAATTCACCACATCCTGATACATCAGGTGATGCTCAAGGTGCTCCGAAGTATAGTAGGGAGCAGCTCCTCACATTTTCTGAGCAGAGGCTCGGAATCAGCTCGTACCAGATACAACCTATCGGTTCCGTGTCCTCAAAGTCCATAAATAAAGCCATTCGACGCCAAGGAGAGAAAAACCAACTTTTGGCTAAGGACGTCCATCTGAAGTGGACAAAGTATACCAAGGCTCAGACACAGAGCTTAGACAGAATAGCTGCTGACATCTCAAAGACTCCAGTACCTACTCCTCAACCCAACTTTCAGGAGATTATTGAGGCAGCCTTAGCAGCTCAGAAAGTCGATCTAGAAGCTCAGAGTCAGCAGTTACTCCAGAATCAGCAGAAGATATTTTCGGAGCAAACGACTCAAGCTCTCACAACCGTTAAGCTCGAAATCGATGAACGGAATAAGATTGCCACCTCTAGCCTTCGTAAATCTATTACCCAACAGTGCAGGCTCGAAACTTATTCGTAAAGAAATGACAGAATCGCAGGATCGGGCTCGCTTGAAACTCCGTCTCCGGAGTCACCGCACGAACCTTAAAACATCTAGAGCTGATCAAGAAAAAGACTGGGAATTATATTGCGATCTCGTCAAGGACTTCGAATCCACAGCAACTCAGATTAAGGATTCAGTCCACAATGTGGAAAGAGACATTCAAGCCATATCCACCCAACTCTCTAAGGCAGATGATGCCAAAAAGGGGGAAGGTATTATGAAGGATGAACCTGATACGGATATGGCTGATGTCCAAATAGTAGAGGGTGGTCAGGAGGAAGGACCCTCTAATGCTCAGACTCAGGGGGAAGGTATTCAGGCAGAACAACCCTCAACTGCTCATGCTCAATCCTCAGCCGCTCAGGCTGAAGATACTTCAGGGGTTCTGCTGCTCGAATTTCCTCTAGAACCTACACCCATCTCATCTTCTGCCGCTCACATAGAAGATGTTGCTCACTTCGTTGAGCAAGAGTCTGAAGGAGAACAGACTCCTCCGCAGAGGCCGGGGAAGGAGACTGCTACTGCTATTACTCCTCCTTCCTCCCCGGTCCGAAAATTCAAATCTAAAGCGGAGCAAGAGGCTTTTGACCTCAATATTGCCCAACAAACGCAAGATAAGTCTGGACCGAGAGCGTCGGCTTGAAGAAGCAAGCAGAGCAAAGAAAGAAGCCCAAGGGCAAAGCCGTTAGGGGGCAAAGGCAAGAAAAAGGTTGAATCGGTCGAAGAGCGAAGAAGAAAGCCCAAGCGATTTTGCTAAGGCTCTTCCGACCGAGATCCCAGCCTACTACTCGAAGCATTCCCACTCCTACTCTAACACCCGAGCGAGATAGCGGAAGATCAAGCGACCTGGGAGACGACGCTGCAAGACCTAAATATCAGACGAGGAGACTGTAGGGCAGCGGCTCTTCGAGAAAAGAAAAGAATGGCTGATATGGCTAAGATGATAAGCCTATCCAAGAAGCCAGCAGCTGATCCCAGAAGACAAATCCCAAGAGGATCAAGGAAGAGAACACCTCTCGCCAAGAAGGACTCAGTTTTTCATGTCGATCGATGGGTTCCGGCTGAGGTTAATGATCAATGGGAAGAACTTAAAGAGCAATTTTTCAAAGGCTACTATGTTTGGGGATTCTATCCTCGAGAGCAACCTATCGATCAAGCCTTTGATGAGTTCATGTTTCTGTACAATCCAGAGCTGAGGGAACAGCTCAAGGAGATCATGAAGAGATAGAATATTCCGTTTAGAGCTCCAGCTTTCAGGCGCATCCCACCTCCTAGAACTACGCGCGGAGTTCTATGTATGAAGGACATAGAAGATGAGGTTAGTGCTGCAGCATTCCGCTTCAACCTGAGTGTCCACCTTGTTGAAGACGACGAGGATATCCAGACTCTGAGGAAGAGAATCTATTTATACTATCGTCTGGAACCTCCCATGGACAGATCTGCACGATTCAGGGAACGCACTCAAGCCTTCAGGCGTCTGTAGTCTTTCTCTTTTCTATCTTTTGTAATAGTGATAGGAACCTGTACTTCATTGATTATATATATCAGTTCCTATTGCTAGTCAGACAATTACTCATTGTCTTTCAGCTCTTTGCATTGTGTTTTCACTACTGATCACTAAGTGATCTGACACACACTCACAGTCAGTTTCTCTGATTTTGCCTATCTCCCACCTACTGAAGTATTGAAATTCCTTTATTTTTTTCTTTCCCTCAGAATGTTGTAAGGGGGAAATTGTTGTCAGTAGGATAGCATCTTTTATAGACTTAAGAAGTTTAAGAGGTAGAGGTAGAGGTTTTGGCATCATAAATTAGGGGGAAATTGTTGGATATGAGTCAGGAGATGATACTCATTGTTGTTCGGTTAAAAGAAAATTGGGGAAATCATAGTAGTACTATGGAATTGAAGATCCCAAAACCTAGCCGATATCGGGAGATTAGTGTGTCGTTAGGATTAGCTGATGTATAGGTTAGACTTGTTGTAATCGTTTTTATATTCTTGTCTAAGTCCTGTACGGGGTAGTTGTTGAACTGATCTTCTGTCGAAGATACTTTTCAGAACCCCATGTCATTAGTGTAATCGCTTGCGTTCTTCAGTCATCAGCTGAGTAAACCTCGGAGAAGCCAACCCAAAGAATGATAAGCCATCGCCAGAAGAACTCATGCAAGCCCAGTACCTTCCGCAGCCGCCACCGACCTACTCAGTAGATGCCCTGTCAGCCAAACTCACTGAAGAAGACAGAGACTTTTCAGTCTGCTGTATCCTACGGAAAGCGACCCAGCTATTCAAGTCTTTTCGAGAAGTTCAGCAGAAGACATACGAGGTTGTTGAACGGTCAACTCTGACATTCTCACCAACTACAAACCTCGACCAATGAGAAGCCGACAACGCTTACCTACTCTACACAGTAAAGCTGCTCTCATGAACAGTGCATTAACTGCCCTGCTGCAACAAGTTCGAATTATGGCCGTTTTCCTTGGAAGCTTGTGACACGTGGCATCGTCGTCTCCAACGGACATATGCCATAACTCACAACTATAAATAGAGAAGTTTTTGAAGCTCCGAGTGACGGAATTTGGAAGGGACAAGCTCAAGTTCACAAACGCTCTAGAACACTCAAAGATCATCCAGAGGAAAACATGCGTACTTAGAAGATTTCTCAGTTTTTCTCTCTAGAGTTCTTAGATCCCTTTTTTCTCTAGACTAAGCTCATTGTCATATTTATAGCTTAGATTCGAAGGAGTTCACATTTAGTGAATTGTTCTTATTGTAAGAACTCCTTCTCAGTTGGAGAATATTCCCTTCCCTTTCAGACTTAGGTTTGGTTTGTAAAGTCGCTAAGGACTATAACTTAGAGAGAACCGTCCAAGCGCACGAGATCCCCGCCGAGGCTTGCTCGGAATAATCAACAAGTTCTCCCGCTTTGTTCGGGACCGTGGACGTAGGATCTTGCGTATCCGAACCATGTTAAATCGCTTGTGTTCTTTTTTACCGTTTTATTGCACAACATTCAACCGTCTTGAAAATCATAAGCTTCGCATAAAACGTATTTTATAAAGCGCACGACCAAAAGATTTAATTTGCTAAAACGTGTTTTCAAAAGAGACGAATTCCGGCCCCACACTTTCCGCACTAATGCGCGATCGATTCTCAAAGTACCGACAACGGTCGGTAGGAGAGAGCTCGATGGGCCGACTCACTCGTCCCGCGATCGAAGGCTTATTTGGCACTGTTCATCAGTTGCAATCAAGAGCTCAGCTGACCTTCATTGAGAAAAAGAAACTGAGCTCAGGTGTATTCACCCCCCCCCCTCTACACCTGACTTATCATCTCCGGACCAACAGAGGGACACTATCAGTACGACTGTCCCGAACTCTCAGCTGCTCAAAGAGCAGAACGGCAAGCCAGAAGAGATAAATTCGCCCAGAAGAGGCAGGCCTACATAGCCGGAGAGATATCCGACAACTCAATTGAAGAGGATAGACTCATGTACTCTTCTGAGGATGAAGCTGCATTCGTAGCTGTTGAAGTCGGAGAGAAGGTTCCTGAGGAATCAGCTGAACAGTGTCTGATGGCCGCAGAAGAGGCTGAGGTAAATTCTGAACTTAATATAACCTCCTCTTCACACAACACACACGACACTTGCTCGGTCTCGGATGACCCTTTGGACATAGTACAAGCATATGATGACCTGCTAGAGGAACAAATTCAGCTGAGCAGAGAGTTCAGCAGAACCATCCAGGAACTAGAACAGGTAAAGGTAGAGAATCAGAGACTTTCTTCTGATTGTAAGGTCTCTACTGAGTCAGTGGATCTAGTTACGAGACTCAAGGAAGAGATCGAATCTCTTATGACTAAGTCTCAGCTTCAAGAGACTCAGATCTCAGTCCTGACCAAGGACAATTTGGTGAAAGAGACTGAAATAGCCCAACTCAGTCAGAAACTCTCAGACGTACAGAAGGACTATGATTCTCTCAGGAGAAGTGATGAAGTCTGGAGAGGGCTGATGACTGAACAATACCTGGGAGCTAAGGAGAAACTCGAAAGCATGCTCAAAGCACAACGGCCAACCGGCCGTGAAAGAAGGCCTTGGCTATACCCACGAAGCTTCTACCTCCAAAAGCTCAGCAACACTGGCTGATAGGTTCGTCAGAGGAAAGGTGCAAGCTGCTGACACCACACCTCAGGCGAAGAACAAACAGAAAGTAATCGCACCTCAACCGATCAGCAACAAACAACTGACCAAAGGTTCCAGCCCCAGGACACCGAGATCGAACTTGGGGGGGGGAACCAAGAAGGTCGAATGGGCGAAACGGGCTACAAGGAGCCATCAGTATGAGCACCCGGCTCAGGTACGGCTCGTACTACTATGAGCCCGGTGGTCGGGAGAAGCGCAAAGACTCGAAGAAGAAAGCGCCTCGAACCCAAAATCATCGCAGAAAAAGTCGGTATCTCCAAGTCCTGTGGAGAAAGAAAGGCGACAAGGTTCGAAGAAGAAGTGACTTCTAAGGTCCCGAGACAGATTTGGGTTCCGAAATCACCCACTAACCAAGCAAGGGACCCAACCGAACCAAAGGGTACCTAAAGATGCTTCGCTTTTGCAGGTGCATATGGACCCATGGATAGTGGACAAGGCACTGCTCAAGACACTGACATATCGAAGAGCATGCCGACCAACTATGTACAAGAAGATGGTCCCGGAATTGAGATTGGAGACAATTCTAAAGGCTACACAAGGGGATACGGAACGCCGAACATTGGGGCGGCCTTGGTTCCAAGAGTAACATATGTTGAAGGACTTCAACATAATCTCCTTTCTCGTCAATCCGTGATAATCTTAACGAGTTATCTTCGACGCCGGTTTTTCGTGATGTTGTTGATAAATCTACGGGGAAAACAATATTATCAGGATCGCGGAGGAAAAAACATCTATGTTGCAGACTGGAAAACCGCAGAACCTGAGGCTTGCTTACTAGCACAGACAAAAACTGGTAACAAGTCAGGATGGCTATGGCACAAGAGACTCAGCCACCTGAACTTCAAGACCATGAACAAGCTAGCCAAGAACTCCAAAGTCGAGGACTGCCCAACGAATCGTTCGTTAAAGACAGAAATTGTGAAGCATGTCTGAAGGGAAAACAAATAAAGAGTAGCAATCCACCTATTCCGTCACCTTCCACTGATGGAATTCTTCAGCTGCTGCACATGGACCTATTCGGGCTAGTCTCTCCAGTGACTATAAGAGGCAAGAAGTATGCCCTCGTCATTATTGACGACTACTCGAGATATACTTGGGTCATCTTCATCGCCAATAAATCGATGTTCAAACCGAGTTGCCAATCTGGAAGAAGAATCGCTGTGGAAAAGGACATCAAGATTCAAAGAATTCGCTCGGACAGAGGAACGAGTTTCTAAACTCGTGTTTAAGACATACTGCGATAAAGAGGGAATTAAACACGAGACATCAGCTTGCTCGCACCCCTCGGCAGAACGGACTTGCCGAACGAAAGAACAGAACACTCAAAGAAGCGAAGCAAGAACGCTCCTCGCAGTCTCGGACTACCCTCGAAGTTCCGGGCTGATGCTATCGACACCGCCCGTTACACTCGGAATCGCTCACTACTCACTCAAGCAACACATGAAGACACCATATGAATTATGGAAAGGGAGAATTCCTTCTATTTCTCATTTTCATATTTTTGGTCGTCCTTGCTTTATCTACAATAATGGGAAAGATCACCGAAGGTCTTTGATAGCAAATCCGATCAAGGAGTTTTCTTAGGATACTCTCGAGTCGAGTAAAGCCTTCGTAGTCTTTAACTATCGGACTCTTTGTGTGGAGGAAAGCCCTCATGTTATTTTTGATGAATTTGTTAGCGAGAACAGGGAAGATACACGGTTAAATACCGATGATGTCGGCAGCAAGCTACGTGATCTCGAACTTACCGATAAAGCCGAAAAGATCCAAGATTGTTGGGATGATGAGTCGACAATGAACAAACTCGGACTCAACCAACAATCGACGTAGCTGACCTAGTTGATTCTCCCGAACGTAATCAACAACAGTAACATCGGTCGATGAGGAAGCCCGGTGGTAACCGAGACCTCTACCGAGAATATAAACTCGGGGGAACGATTAATGTTCCCTGAGCTAAATGCCCCCGAACCCCGGAAACTCAGTGGATCCTAACCTTCTTACCGAAATATTGCAATCTCGAACGCACTACTCGAAATGCCTAACACTCCTACCGATTCTGCGAAGTTGTATCGAAGAAGAAGCCGGACTCGGACGATCATGGCTAGATGCTCATTCTTCGATCTTATCATTAGAGATCCATCGCAAGAACGATAAGAACAAGATCTAAATTTAATCAAGGCGAAAGGTCACTATTTTCCTGGTTCTTATCTTCAGAAGAACCTCAGTCGATAGAGGACGCACTTAATAATACCGGATCGGATCATCGCTATGCAAGAAGAGGCCGAACCGGTCCGTTCGAAAACGAACTTTGGGAGCTTGTAGATAGACCTAGACATCGGCATGTCATTGGTACCAAGTGGGTCTTCAAAAACAAGTGAGATGAAAACAACGTCATTGTCGAAATAAAGCACGACTAGTTGCAAAGGGATACGAACAAGCGTAAGGAATTGACTTTGATGAAACATTCGCTCCGGTCCGCTAGATTGGAAGCGATTCGTCTATTCCTAGCTTATGCAACACATCAAGGTTTCAAAGTCTATCGAGATGGATGTAAAGTCAGGCCTTTTACGAACGGCGTGCGAAGGAAGAAGTCTACGTGGAACAACCGCCCGGCTTTCGCCGAGGACATCGTGTGTACAAACTTAGGAAAGCTCAGTATGGGTTAAAACAAGCACCCGTGGCTTGGTATGATACCCTATCGGACTTTCTACTTCGTAAAGGTTTTCGAAGGGGACAATAGATCGCACCTTATTCAACATAAAGTCGGGAGATGACATCCTACCGGGTGCAAATCTACGTGGACGACATCATTTTCGGCCGTAAACGAGATCATATGTCGCCAGCTTCGAGAAGATGATGAAAGAGAAATTCGAGATGTCCATGATGGGAGAGATGAATTATTTCCTTGGATTTCAAGTGAAGCAATCACCTGAAGGAATCTTCATCAATCTAGCCAAATACACTCGAGACCTTCTCAAAAGATTCGGCCGCGACTCCAAAGAAGCCGGTACCAAAATCCCCATGAATACGAATTTTAAAATCGATCTAGACAAAGAGGGAGCTTCGTTAACTCTACCGATTATAGAGCTATTATTGGTTCTTTATTATATTTAACAACTAGCCGACTCGGCATAACTTATGCTGTAGGTGTATGCGCAAGATTTCAAGCGGATCCCAAGCGAAGTCATCTCGACTCGCCTAAAAAGATTCTGCGCTATCTAAGAGGAACACCTGATGCTGGGTTATGGTATCCTGCTGATGATAATCTAATACTGACAGGTTATTCTGATGCTGATTATGCAGGATAGATCGTAAGTCAACTTCCGGAACGTGTCGGTTCCTAGGCGGCAAGCCGATATCTTGGTTCTCAAAGAAACAAAGACTCGCAGCAACGTCCACTACCGAAGCCGAGTACATGGCCGCCGGAAGTTGTTGTGCCCCGCATCCTTTGGCTTCGACAACAACTGAGAGATTATGGTATCATTCAGAATGAAGTGCCCATCTACTGTGACTCCACAAGTGCTATTGCCATAACTCAGAACCCAGTTCTACATACGAGATGCAAGCACGTGGCTATCCGACACCACTTCATCAGAGACCATGTCGAGAAGAAGGATATCGAATGGAGAAGATCCATACCGACAAACAAAGGGCGACATACTGACCAAACCACTAGCCGAGAACGATTCGAGAATTATCGGTTGAGCTAGGTCTACTGGATCCTACTGAAATGCATCAGTAGAAGACAACTACTGATAGCAGTCCGTGGAGAATTGGAAATATTTGGTATCAGTAGATGGAACCAGTACGACAAGTCAGTAGACTCCATACAGTGATTCAGTGGGAAGAATCATACTGTACACAGCAAGGGGGAACGTGCTTATCAGTACATCAATCATCCTCCTGCGATATAACGGTAACCAGCTGATCAAAAGTTCAGCTGAAGAGGTTTGCGTAGTATCATATACTTAATTTCTTTTCAGAAGCATGTCTGCATTTATTATATTAGTCGCACGCAGTCAGTAGTTAATGTACATTTATTTCCCGCCATTAATTAGTTTAAGGAAAGGTCAGTAGGAAACCTTTTCATTCGCATAAACTGAGTAATTAATGCTGTCTGTCACGCATTTAATGCATGTCTTCTCACTTACCTTTATTACGTAAGTCTATGTTTGAGACGGCTTTTGTAATCATTCCTTGTATAACTTTTAATCTCAGCCATCTATAGATTTGAAAGATTAAAATAGGATCGTTGGATCTAAAAAGTCAGATATATAAATCTTTCATCTTCTATCTTCCTCCTCACTTTTCGCCATTTTCAACTTAAGAGCTATTTTCAAGCGTTCAGTTTCTGTTCAAAAATCATCCTGTCTCACTTTTACATCTCTCAAAGCTCTTTTGTACTCGGTAATGTATTGATACCTGCTGAATACTTACTAACTTACTCTATTTTCAAGTGCTAACAAGTTATTTTGCAGATTTCAATGGCGACATCTCAAGTTCCTGAGAATATAGAGGAGATAATGGCATCCAGGATTCAGTTTGAACCAACTATGGCATTCCGACAAGTTGATATCTCCTTCTTGGAACCCGTGTTCGATGCTCTGGAGCGCTCTGGTCTTCAGGAGCTGGTGACGAAGCACCCGAGATCTTATCTACCAAGGTAAGTGGTAGAAGTTTATTACAACTGGAGGACTCTCGCGTCTGGAGGCGAGGAATCTTCCTTCGTCTATTTGGAGGAAGTAGATCAGAACTGTTAGGATTCTACTCAGAGAGTCTTCAACGTCAGGGACATTCAGGTGCTGTCGTTTGATCTTCCAGACTACGGTATTTCTCCTATCGGTTACAAGGAGAAGGAGATAAACGCATATATTCGTAAGTTATGCGGACGCTCTGACATATCATTCAAGTCAGCTTTGCAGAAGAATCTTCTGCTTCCCCAATACAGAGGACTAGCCTACATAGTCTCTCATATCCTCACGAGCTCAGTTGGATCATATGATCAATTATCCAAGCCAAGGATTCAGCTGATGATGGCGATAGATGATGGAGTTGAAGTGAACTGGGCCGACTATTATGTCTCGGAGATGAAGGCCCAAGCCCAGAAGTTCACTACCCTACCCACTGGAGAGAGGAAGTTAGCCAGTGTAGGGAAGTTACTCTATGGGACTAAGATGTCAGTCCTCATAGAAAACTCTGTTCATAGAAAACTCTGTTCAGCTGCTCAACCCCTCTCTGTTATTGAACCCACTCCTCCTCCTACTCAAGAAGAGCAGATTTTAGATTCTGATACTGGCATTGAGAGTGCGACCCTCAAAGATAAAGTCCAGGTATTTAGCTCTGAGGAGACACAGTCGGACGTCAGGGAACCGACTGAGGAGACTGCGACTGAGTGGACAGCTATTCACACCACTCATCTCCGTGCCACATCTGAAGTACACGAAAATATTCCTGAGATCGCTGGGCACTCAGACTTAGTCGACATAGCCATCAGGGCTAGGGTTCAAATGCTTCTAAGGTTTATGAGTTGGGATATTCTAGAAGACATAATCAAAACCCACTCAGTCATCTACTTGCTTGATGAGGAGCAGAAGCTACAAGAAGTAATAGGGTACGGAGAACCAGCTGACTTAGCTACTCTTGAAGATCTCAGAGCCGCAATGCTTTACCTTCTAAGCTTGCGAGAGTCAGTTCCTGGTAACACTCCTCCGCCCCCATCTCCTCATGCTGATAAGAAAGACGATGATAAAGATGATGATAACAATCAGAGGAAGGATCAGACACCCAAGGATACAGAGCTGGGAGGCTCTGCTGAGGGTTCAACTCCCCGTGAGAAGAGCAAATCACCACTTCCTGATACATCAGGTGATGCTCAAGGTGCTCCGAAGTATAGTAGGGAGCAGCTCCTCACGTTTTCTGAGCAGAGGCTCGGAACCAGCTCGTACCAGATACAACCTATCGGTTTCGTGTCCTCGAAGTCCGTAAATAAAGCCATTCGACGCCAAGGAGAGAAAAACCGACTTTTGGCTAAGGACGTCCATCTGAAGTGGACAAAGTATACTAAGGCTCAGACACAGAGCTTAGACAGAATAGCTGCTGGCATCTCAAAGACTCCAGTACCTACTCCTCAACCCAACCTTCAGGAGATTATTGAGGCAACCTTAGCAGCTCAGAAAGTCGATCTAGAAGCTCAGAGTCAGCAGTTGCTCCAGAATTAGCAGAAGATATTTTCAGAGCAGCTGACTCAAGCTCTTGCAACTGTTAAGCTCGAAATCGATGAAATGAATAAGATTACCACCTCTAGCCTTCAGAGATCTATTACCCAACAGGCAGAGGCTCTGAAACTTATTCAGAAAGAAATGACAGAATCGCAGGATCAGGCTCTGCTGAAACTCCGTCTGGAGTCAGCTGCACAGCTTAAAACATCAAGAGCTGATCAGGAAAAAGACTGGGAATTATATTGCGATCTCGTCAAGGACTTCGAATCAACAAAGAACTCGGATTAAGGATTCATCCCACACCGTGGAAAGAGACATTCAAGCCATCCGCACCCAACTCTCTAAGGCAGATGATGCCAAAAAGGGGGAAGGTATTATGAAGGATGAACCTGATACGGATATGGCTGATGTCCAAATAGTAGAGGGTGGTCAGGAGGAAGGACCCTCTAATGCTCAGACTCAGGGGGAAGGTATTCAGGCAGAACAACCCTCAACTGCTAATGCTCAAGATACTTCGTGGGTTCCGCTACTTGAATTTCCTCTAGAACCTACCCCCATCTCATCTTCTGCTGCACACATAGAAGATGTTGCTCACTTCATTGAGCAAGAGTCTGAAGGAGAACAGGCTCCTCCGCAAAGGCCGGGGAAGGAGGCCATCGCTATTACTCCTCCTTCCTCCCCGGTCCCGAAAATTCAAATCTAAAGCGGAACAAGAAGCCTTTGACCTCCGCGTAGCCCAACAACTACAAGACAAGCCGGACCATGAGCGACACCGGAAGAAGCTCAAATTGCTAAAAAGCCTAAGGGCAAAGTTGTTAAGGGCGAGGAGAAAGAAGAAGCAAGAGTCTGTGGTCGAAGAAAAGAAAAAGGCTCAGGAGGAGTTCGCACAAATTCTTTCTACTACAGGTCAAGCTACTGCTCAGAGTCTCTATCAGACTTATCTTACGCCTGAGCAAGAAGCTGAAGATAGAGCCACATGGGAAGCCACGCTGCGAGGCCTTAACCTGAGGAAAGGAGATTGTAGGGCAGCGGTTCTTCGAGAGAAGAAGAGAATGGCTGATATGGCTAAGATGATAAGCCTATCTCAAAAGCCAGCAGCTGATCCCAGAAGACAAATCCCACGAGGATCAAGGAAAAGAGCGCCTCATGTCAAAAAGGACCCTGTGCTTCATGTTGATAAATGGGTTCCTGCTCGGGTTAATGATCAATGGGAAGAGCTCAAAGAGGAATTTATCAAAGGCTACTACGTATGGAAATTCTATCCAAGTGAGCAGACTATCGAACAAGCCTTTGACGAGTTTTTGTTCAATTATAACTCCGAGCTGAGGGAACAACTTCTGGAGATTATGAAGAGAGAGAACATTCCTTTCAGAGCTCCGGCTTTCAGGCGCATCCCACCTCCTAGAACTGCGCGCGGAATTCTGTGTACAAAGGAAATAGAGGATGAGGTCGGAGCCGCAGCCTTATCGCTTCGACTCGAGTGTCGACTTAGGCGAAGACGACGAGGATGTCCAGACACTGAGGAAGAGAATCTACCTATACTATGGTCTGCAACCTCCTGTCGACAGATCTGCTGATTTCAAGAAGCGCACTCAAGGCTTCAGGCGTCAGTAGTATCTTCTCTTCTCTACTCTTGTGTAATAGTGATATGAACCTGTAATTTCTTGATCATAGATGCTATCGTTCCTATTGCTTGATAGACAATTACTCATTGTCTTACAACATTTTGTTTGTGTTTTCACAACTGATCACTAAGTGATCTGACACAGACTTACAATCAGTTTCTTTGATTTTGCCTATCTCTCACCTGCTGATGTTTTGGAGTCATCATATCAGTTTGTTTTCCTCAGATGGATTAAGGGGGAAATTGCTATCAGTAGGTTAGCATTTCTTATAAGATGTTTAGAGTTTAGAAGTAGAGGTTTTGGCATCATCAATTAGGGGGAAATTGTTGGATATGAGTCAGTAGATGATACTCAGCCGTTCGTGGTTAAAAGAAAATTGGGGGAAATCATAGTAGTACTATGGAATTGAAGATCCCAAAACCGAGCTGATATCAGTAGTTCAGTGTGTCGTTAGGATTAGCTGATGTATAGGTTAGACTTGTTGTAATCGTTTTTATATTCTTGTCTAAGTCCTGTACGGGGTAATTGTTGAACTGATCTTCTGTCGAAGATACTTTTCAGAACCCCACGTCATCAGTGTAATCGCTTGCGTTCTTTAGTCATCAGCTGAGTAGACCTCAGTAGAAGCCAATCCAGCAACTGAAAAGTTCAGCAGAAGAACTCATGCAAGCCCAGTACCTTCGCAGTCGCCACCGACATACTCGAAGTTACATTCCTTGTCGCCGACTCGGTCGAAGAAGACAGAGACTTTGCGCCTCATCGTATCCGACGTAAAGCGACCCAACTACTTAAGCCTTGTCGAAAGTTCGGCGAGAAGATCATACGAGGTTGTTTGAACGGCCAACTCGACATTCTCACCAACCACAAACCTCGACCAATGAGAAGCCGACAATGCCTTACCCGCTCCAAACAAGAAAGTTTGCTCTCATGTACGCAATTAATTAACCGCCCCGCCGCAACAAGTTCGAATTAATGGCCGTTTTCTTTGGAAGCTTGTGACACGTGGCATCGTCGTCTCCAACGGACATATGCCATAACTCACAGCTATAAATAGAGAAGAATTCGAAGCTCCACAAGAGCGCGAAGCACGAAATTAAAAAGGGAAATTGCTCAAGCTCTCAAACACTCTAGCAACTCAATCAGAATATCCAGCGAAGAATCTGCATTTACTAGAATATTTTTGTGTTTCTTCTCTCTAGAGTCTTTAGATCCCTTTCTTCTCTACCTAACTTCACTGTCAGATTTATAGCTTAGATTCGAAGGAGTTCATTTTTAGTGAACTGTTCTTATTGTAAGAACTCCTTCATTAGTTGGAGAACTGTTTTCGCCCCCTTTCGAACTTAGGTTTGAATTGTAAAGTCGCTAAGGACTATAACTTAGAAGGATCTGTCTTGTGCACAGTTTCCTTGCTGAGACTTGCTCAGACTAATCAACAAGTTATCCTGCTCTGTTAAGGACCGTGGACGTAGGATCTTGCGTATCCGAACCACGTTAAACTGCTTGTGTTCTTTACTGTTTTATTGCATACAAACCTTTGAAAATCATAAGTTTGCATAAAACGTATTTCTAAAATCGCACAGCCAAAAGAATTTAATCTGCGAAAACACGTTTTCAAAAAGAGACAAACTCCGGGCCCCACACTTATCCGCACACTTAAAGTCTCCGACTGAGTTTCGAAGTACTGACAAAAGTCAATAGGAGAGCTCAGTAGCTGACTCACTCTGTCCCGTGATCGAAGGTTTATTTGGCACTGTTCATCAGTTGCAACCAACAACTTCAGCTGACCTTCACCGAGAAAAAGAAACGGTACTCAGGTGTATTCACCTCCCCCCCCTCTACACCTGATATTTGTCTCCGGACCAACACTATCTCCTCATCCAGCTTCTGAAACCGACCTTGAATTAGAAGAATTGGAGGTCTGTTTGTTTCTTTCCATTTCCACCCCTCTTGTAATTATTGTTTCTTTTTTATTATTTATATATTTCTTTATTTATTTCTGGTTGCTATGAATACTACCGTTATATCACCATCATCTGTATACTATTATCATTGTTATACTCTTGTAGTTATTGAAGTAAGACAATAACTGCATGCTGCATTTGTTAGTGTCTACTGATATTTTTTTATTAAAATATAATCTAAGGTTAATATACTTAAGAAACGCATGTTTCCCTTTCCTTTTCTATGAGAATTAACTACTATACTTTAATTCTTTGGCTTTAGACTCGACTTGCTGAGCACGAGCACGAGTTAATTGAGATGAATCACAACAGTGAGAAGCTGCAGCAAACTTATAACGAGCTACTTGAGTTCAATATGGTCCTAAAGAAGGTATACTGACAGCTACTTGATTGCATTTCCTTTTCTCTTTGTAAGCTGAAGAGCTTTATTTCCTAGCAGGCGTGTAACAAAAAACAAGCTAAAACTAAATAATTTACCTGACATCAAGCTTAGCAGTGAACTTTTCATGGTTTCACAGCACAAGTCTTACCATTACATATAATAATTTAATGGATGATCCAGGCAGGTGACTTCCTTATGCCTGATGGGAATCATTCTGCAGCACAAGAGACAGAATTAGATGAAAATGTCCACACAAATAATGATAATGCAGATAAAGCATCACTTCCGGAACAGGTAGCATGCAATACGATTCGTTGCTGCTGAGATACTTTATGATTTGCCAACTATTCCAGTTTTGTATTAATGTAGATTTTCTAATTGCAGGAGATGCAACCTGGAATATCAAATCAATCTGGTGTAAAGTTTGTAAGTGGTGTCGTAAGTAAATCTAAAGCATTGAGATTCGAGAGGATGTTGTTTCGAACAACAAGGGGGAATATGCTTTACAATCAGGCACCAGCTGACCCAGTTGTGGATCCTGCATCAAATGAACTGGTTTCTGTTCTCATCGATTTTCATTTCTCTAACAATATCTGTGTTTTCTAATTTGAATACCATAGCTCAGTGCTTCAATCAAAAAAAAAAAAAAAAAAAAAGCAGAAGAAGCTGAAAAGCCGCTCCACACATTTAGAAAAGGATGGCCTGATTCCTATCATCAAAGGAATCTAGTTCTTCCTATCTTTGATTTTTAGTTATTTCAAACTGACTTCTTTACTTCCTCGACAGTCGTTTTATATAATTGATATGTACCTTTGTGGCTGCAGGTTGAGAACATAGTTTTTATAGTATTCTTCTCAGGTGAGCAAGCTAGGATAAAAATCCTCAAACTTTGTGAAGCATTTGGTGCAAACTGCTATCCGGTTCCTGAAGACACAATCAAGCGGAGGCAAATAACTAGTGATGTATGTCGCCGAGTAGATTGCTTTCTCCCCCTTCTCGAGAACATAATATTTACGGTTGATCTGAGCTATATAATGTTGTCACAATAAATTTGAAACAAATTGATGCATGAACACTTTTGCATTTGAAAATTAATGAAGAATTTGAACGTTTTGATCCTTTGAGTGAATATACAAGTAGCATTCCAGATTAATCGTAGTTCTCTGATCATGTGTTCTTTCTTTTTTCATATAACATTATGCACATATATTCGTTATCTGAAGTCGATTTTTCAAATTCTAGTCGTGAAGTTTTGCATACTGAAATCAGTATCTTAACTGGATTCTACTGCTTGTATGCAGCTCTATTTATAGTTTTAGAAAAGATGTAGATCAATTCTTACTAATTTCTCATTTTCAGGTTTCGTCACGCTTGTCTGAGTTGGAAGCAACCTTACAGGCTGGCCACAGCCATCAAGATGGGGCTTTGACTTCTATGGGGTTTCAGCTTTCGAAGTGGATGAATATGGTTAGATTTCTTTGTTTGATTATTCTTCTTTTTCAAACTCATTTCACTCAACAAAAATTTCCTTCGATTAATCTTTCTAGGTAAGAAGGGAAAAGGCTATTTATGACACTTTGAATATGCTGAATTTTGATGTCACAAAGAAGTGCCTGGTTGGCGAGGGTTGGTGCCCAATATTTGCAAAACCTATGGTATAGTTCTACTTCTGTATGTTGTGATTTTGAGATAAATCTTGAGTACTAATGTGTTTCATCTAATTAAGTAAAAAGGATATATTCCATTGCAGATTCAAGAGGCTCTGCAACGTGCAACTGTTGATTCTAATTCACAAGTAGGCATAATATTTCATATGATGGACTCCATGGAATCACCTCCAACTTTCTTTAGAACCAACCATTTTACAAAACCATATCAAGAAATTGTTGATGCATATGGGTAAAGTCATGCATAATCATGCTTCTCTGGATGTGAAAACCTTGTTCGATATCTTTATGCTCTATTTAGAACTTGCTTCTCCACTTGCTGTGCAAACCTGTGAGGTAGCTTACAGACTTACAGGTGCTCTTTAGGAGAATGTAACTAAATCTGAGGGTTTCCAATGCTTAGTTGTTTCAATGTTGACCTACTTTGGCTTGACATTCCATATCACTATCATGAAGGAGAATTTCATTTGTTTTACTATTTTATTTCGGAATTCAGTGATTTACACATGATATTTAATTCTCTCACTATATGTCTTAACTGTAAAATTTGTGGGTACTGATCAAAAACTTTTCTTGACAGTGTTGCGAAATATCAAGAGGCAAATCCTGCAGTTTATACGATCATTACGTTTCCATTTCTTTTTGCTGTGATGTTTGGGGATTGGGGTCATGGTATATGTTTACTGTTGGGAGCTTTAGTCCTAATAGCACGCGAGAAAAGATTAGGTTCCCAGGTTTGTTATGGCATTTTAACATTTCCTTTTTCTTTTACAGGACTCATTTTCTGTTTAACATGAATCTGCACAAATTATGGATGCAGTTTTACTGTTCTAGTTAATGTCTTTTGAATCTTGAATTTTCACTTAGACCTTGTTTCAGCAACTTGAAAAATGTCTCTAAGTAAATTATTTCTCTTAGTTGAAACTGAAGTATAGCTCAGATGGGTATATTATGATAACTAACTACTTGTTGGTCATGGTCTACAATCGAATCAGGTCATGCAGTTAAACTAACTTGGCTGTAGACGACATACATAGGGTGCAGCTGCTGACCTCAACATAAATATTTGTTTTCTTTGTTAGACATTTAGATGTATTTTAAATTTTGTGGAAAGTTTATTGTCAATAGGGAAGTTGAACTTGCTTTCTGGTGTATTTCCTGGATGATTACTTTTCATGTAAAAGGCAGGTGAACATAAATGAGACCCCCGACTCTTCTAAGGCTGGATAACAATGGTGTATGTGGCATAAAAGGTCTGTAAACTGTGTTAGGTTATATAAGTAAGATAGATAGCCAACCATTTTCCTGAAATTTAAACTATGAGGAATATAACGAAACAAGTAAGTTTTCTTTTACTTTTTGGGCTAAAGGATATGCAGTGGTCTGTGGTCACACTAGATATGGTTTATGAAAGTTTCCTTTTCCGCATAAAATTATAAGTGAAATTTTTCTCATTGAAGACGTGCTAAACAGTCCTATGGTGGAAAAACATAAGATTCTCCAGCCATACCTTCAGGAGATGGTAAATGATGCAAACATTAGAATCTAGTCCAATCTTGACCAATTCAAGTGTTAAAAAAAAAAAATGTGACATGGTAAGAAGTTTTCTTCTCCAGTACATTATAATTTATATGTGGAGCTCCCAATGGTAAGTCATTGATGAAACTTGGAAAGCTCTGCATAATCAAGTTAGTTTATCAAGGAGTCAAGTAAATAGATGGAGAAAATACCCTAGTTTGCTATGGCCTTAAAATTGTTTAATTTGGATTGGTGACTGTCAATTAGCATTTTGTTGTCTGTGGGAAGGGTTGAATATGTGCAATGCTAATTGCTAAATAAGGAAAAGGCCCCTGCAAGCAATAAAGAGTAGCAGTAATAAGGGAGATTGACTACATGTGTTTTAGTTATTTATGATGGCAATGCGAAGTTAACTACAGTTATTTTTCTTCTGTTGTGCCCCTTCATCTATATGCATATGCTGCTTCCTCGTGTTACTTCTGGTTGTTTTTTCTTATGCTTTGATTCTTATTCATAAACGTTTGTTTCTAACAGAAACTCGGCAGCTTTATGGAAATGCTATTTGGCGGTCGATATGTCCTCCTTCTGATGTCTCTTTTTTCAATTTACTGCGGCGTTATATACAATGAATTCTTTTCAGTTCCTTTTCGCATATTTGGTAGCTCTGCCTACAAATGCAGAGATGCTACATGCAGGTAACAACCAGCAGCTTCTTTTGGTCATTGAGGAGGCAGCTTCTTTTCTTTCAGTTCTTGGTTAGAATTGAAATATGCCCTCTATCTTATTTGCACCCCACTTTTTGTGTGTCCACTGAAAAGAGATTGGTACATAGAGAACTGCATAGTTAATATGCTAAAAGAGAGAATAGTCAATACACTTTGTTGGTTCAGAAACTGAAGGTTATCAGTGACTCTGTGTTAAGTAGTTATGTTTGAATTTGCCAAACTATGACAGAAATCAGGTCCACAATATTGTTACGTTCTATGCAGGGTTTCTGACTATATAGGGGTCAAAAGCATATGGAATTGGGTAGATATATTTTAGAATACTGAATCACATGATTTCTGACTATATAGGGGTCATTTTTATGTTCTTAGAATCTATTGAGCATTTCTAAGCAAATTAGTACATGAAGCTTGTTAATCCCAATAAACTTTCTAAACTTTTTGTTTACTAGATCTCGAAGGACTATTTGCAGGCTGATTCTTTGGGATGTCTTGTTACTTTCTCTATAATCAATGCTTTCCTTTTTGATATATGACAAAATCAGGTAGGTCTTTTATACTTGCAAAATTTATAAAATCTCATTCTCTTGCTCTCTTTTCTGCCTTCACAGCGAGGCCCGTACGATTGGTTTAATCAAAGTTGGAGAAACATATCCATTTGGTGTGGATCCAAGTTGGCGTGGAAGTCGTTCGGAGCTTCCTTTCTTGAACTCTCTCAAGATGAAAATGTCTATTTTGTTTGGTGTGTTACAGATGAATCTAGGAATTATAATAAGTTATTTCAATGCACGCTTTTCCAGCAACTCACTGGATATTAAGTATGCTCTCTCTCTCTCTCTGATATATATACTGAAGGATCTACTGGATTTTAAATGCTAAATGTTCTGCGTTTTTTACTAGGTATCAATTTGTGCCGCAAATGATCTTCCTTAACAGCCTTTTTGGATATCTTTCTCTTCTTATTATTATCAAATGGTGCACCGGCTCTCAAGCAGATTTGTATCATGTAATGATCTATATGTTCTTGAGCCCTTTTGAAGATTTGGGGGAAAATAAGCTCTTCTGGGGGCAGGGTGTGCTTCAGGCACGATCATTATCCGATCTCCTTTTTTAATTTTGCTATTTATGTAGATAAAATAAGGCACATACAAATTAGTGTGGATCACTGATGAAATTTAACAGGTTATCTTGTTGCTTGTTGCTGTTATTGCCATCCCGTGGATGCTCTTTCCAAAACCTTTTATTTTGAAGAGACTTCATACTGAGGTATCCCTTTCACTCATTGTTTTGGGATATTTCCCTTTGAACAGTTTCTGATATCTTACTTCACTTATCGTGGCAAAGATGGATATTGTTTCCTTTAAAATCTGCATTATTTCATTTTCATTTATTCTTCATGACTTTATTATTTTTATTTCACTGCTTTAGACATCCTTTTCTTTTCACAGATAGCCCCTCCACCCCACCCCCATTGAAAGAAGAAAGACACTCAAAAATGCATAGTCGAAGTTGAGATTTTCCTCTCTCTAGAAGAAGCTCCTCCTTCTCTCTAGATTCTTCACCAAGTCTCCCTCTTCCACTTCTCGTTTCTGGCGACAACAAAGGCGTTCATCGGAAGTATTCTCGTTGAACCTTGAAGACTGTCACCGGCTCTTGAAGTCGACCTTCTTCTCCGGCGAAACACTTCTTTTTCCGGCGAAGTTACTGTTCATCGGCAGCAAGATCTCCATAACCGAGGACCTTTGCAAACTGGGTGTGAAGGAAGTCTCCAGCCTTGGGCCATTGAGGTAAGTCTTGCTCAACCTTGTGTTGCAAGCTTTTCTCAACTCTCTGCTGCTTCGTTACCCTTCACGGTTTTCCAACCTCCCAAGTGAACGTGGCTTAGTCTGGCTTGGGAGGGGATAGTTCTGAATTTTAAATTGCTGCATAAGGTGCATCTTCTTCACAGTTCAGTTGGATTCTAGTTCTGGCTTTCTCAGCTTTGGAATCCTTTATTCGGGCCAATATTATTGTTTCGGGCTTTTTCAATTCTCTCATTTCAGCTATTGATTGCATAAATTGAACTCAGATTCACCTGGGTCATCTCTTGGGTGTTCGTATTCTCTGTTCAATTTTGATTGTGGCTTATTGATTCAATCGATTATGAGTTGCGGGCTTTTCTTTTGAGTTCGGGCTTCATAATGTTCTTCTTATCAATAAGCTGTTCTCTCTACTTCTTGAGTGTTGGGAAGTTTAATTCTATATCCTAGAATTGTTTGGAGGCCTTCTGTTTCAGTTATTGAGGATCAACTGTCATCAATTCTGAGATCGATATTCTTCACTGATCGTCCCCCCGCAGCTGTTCTTGGCTTTGAATTGATTCAATCCTTGTTTCCAAAGGTTACTTTAATCTTCTGATTGGGTATTCTAAGCTAGCAAAGACGTTCTGAGTTGTCTATTGTGGCCGACGTTCCGTTGGCCGGATTCGCGATATCGGAATTATCGCTGATCGGAGCTTGCTGATACAAATCAATATTGATGACTCAGCCTGTTGACTGCTACGTCACCTGCTGACTGCTGTCGTGTAAATTACCTATTCGAAGACTCTGCCAACTAATTCGCTGAGTCAACAATTTGTTCAAACATTACAATTCGAAACTTGCATCCAAGTTTTGAATTTTGAAATTTTCGTGGCCGCCCAAATATTTCAAAACATTTCGAAATCTTTTGGGTTATCATTCTGCTTTCTTGGGATTCGAAACCTAATACTCTTGGTTCATACCACCAGACAACTGCGCAGTACTCAGCTGACTTTTTCTGCTGTGTCGGGTACTTGATTCTGATTTGTCGTGTACTTTATTGCCCAAACACTTGAATTCCCACTAATTCACGTGCCCACCAACAATAATTACAGCCTTCTTTATATTGCTACTTCAATTGACTTTATGAGTCAAAATTGTTGACTCCGGGCCCCACCTGCTGCATTGAAATAGTAGCCGAAACTAATTGTGCTGAATTATTCGTCTAAGGAGTGGGATACTCAACGGCAGTGCTACTGATTCATTTTCTCATCACTTGGAAAAGTCATAATTGTTGACTAAGGATTTTAATTCAAAATAAATTAGTCCTTGCTGCACCCACTGCTCGTGTATCTTATTGTTTATCGTCTTGGATTTCAACCCTCCTGGACTTTGTGTCACTTCTCACATGGAGGGGGAAGACGTTAAACTTCAATTATTGAAGAATGCCAATGGTAGTGTCCGAGTTGAAGCCGTTTTTACGGAAGGACGCCCTCCGGAAACACATGATAATAATGAGGGAAAATTCTAATATGAAGAGTCATCACCTTGGTTTCGTAAACTGGAGGACTTCAACCGTCGCCAACCACTTACGGCATCGGACCTTACACTACCTGATGCTCCCTTCCATTTGGATCCGGGGTATTTGTTTTGATACGGATGACGTGTTGCCACACACTAATTTCGTTGGATCTAGCCTTGTGGGTTTTTTTTTGGGAGATTTCCTCGAAAGACTAATGTTGAATTGATGGCAATGGCGTGGCTACATCATCCGCTCATTTCATACCATATGAATGGTTGGATTATATTCTCTTTTGCTTCCGAGGCCGACAAGCATGCGGTGCCGGAAGGGGGGGCCCTTACTCGTTCCATGGTACTCAACTCATCATGGAAGATCTAGTGCCGAAATTCCGTCTCGATCGCAAATCGGTTGTCCAACTACCAATATGGATTAGCCTCCCAAACTTGCCCGTTGAATTTTGGAACCCCGTGGCATTGAGCAAAATTGAGCCGCACTAGGTAAACCGTTGGTAACGGACCCGAATACAATTCAAAAATATACGCTTGACAAAGCAAGGATCCGGGTTCTTTTGGATGCATCTGTCGCACACCCAAAGGAGATTGCAATGAGGTATCGTCCAAAGTGGATTAATCTCACTTGCAAGAGGTATCGTCTAAAGTGGATTAATCTCAGTTACCTCTTGCAAGTGAAGTCTGGATTCCTTGATTCTTGATATACATGTAATTAACGGCTCATGATCCGGCAACATGCACCTAGTAGATGATTCGTCAATGATCACACTAGTAGGAGAGATTTGTTTCTGAATTTCTGGTGTTGTATCATGATTTGTGGTGAGTCGAGTAGTTTTTATGGATGATGTTTCCTCCTCTAATGACCGGTCATCAACTAACAACCGATCGGCTTCTGCCACCATTTCCGCCCAAGACCTTGATGGTTTGGTAATGTTAAGACTTTCAATCGCATCTTCAATTTCGAATTGATGAAGGGGGGAAAATGGATTATCCCCTCTAAGATCATCAATTCTCAACTTCCCTTGATTTTGAGAAGAATTTGGAGAGTCCAAAGCGAGGTGCTTTCCTTTAATAATAGTGGGATCTTCTTTAAGAATACCACTAGTAGATGCCTTATCCTTTTTGGGGACATTTAGGGCAGAAAGAAGGTCTTCTTTAGTTCAAGCCCTACCCCTTGGACCCTCCCGTGATGGTGAGCGGTGTTTTTGATTGGCTTTTTTATTGGTCTTGGGTAGCGGATTATTAGGGTTGGGACGAATGCCATGTACCCCATGCGGCTTGGGCTCCGGACATACATCTTGGTGATGGCCGAAGAAGGTGCATTTTTTACAATACTTCGGCACATATTCATACTCAATTTTTTGGATGAACACGTCACCATCAGGCCACCTCATTGCAATCTCCTTTGGGTGTGCAACAGATGCATCCAAAAGAACCCAGATCCTTGCTTTGTCAAGCGTATATTTTTGAATTGTATTCGGGTCCGTTACCAACGGTTTACCTAGTGCAGCTCCAATTTTGCTCAATGCCCTGGGATTCCAAAATTCAATGGGCAAGTTTGGGAGGCTAATCCATATTGGTAGTTGGACAACCGGTTTGCGATCGAGACGGAATTTCGGCACTAGGTCTTCCATGATGAGTTGAGTACCATGGAACGAGTAAGGGCCCCCTTCCAGACCGCATGCTTGTCGGCCTCGGAAGCAAAAGAGAATATAATCCAATCATTCATATGGTATGAAATGGGCGGATGATGTAGCCACGCCTTTGTCATCAATTCAACATTAGTCTTTCCGGGAAATCTCCCCGCGAAAAAACCCATAAGGCTAGATCCAACGGAATTAGTGTGTGGCAACACGTCATCCGCATCAAAGCAAATACCCGCTGGATCCAAATGAAAGGGAGCATCAGTTAGTGTAAGGTCCGATGTCGTAAGTGGTTGGCGACGGTTGAAGTTCTCCAGTTTACGAAACCAAGGTGATGACTCTTCATATTGGAATTTTTCCTTATTATTATCATGTGTTTCCGGAGGGCGTCTTTCTGTAAAAACGGCTTCAACTCGGACACTATCATTGGCATTCTTCAATAATTGAAGTTTAACGTCTTCCCCCTCCATATGAGAAGTCACACAAAGCCCTGTGAAGAAGATGTACCTTATGCAGCAATTTAAAGTTCAGAACTATCCCCTCCTAAGCCAGACTAAGCCATGTTCACTTGGGAGGTTGGAAAACCGTGAAGGGTAACGAAGCAGCAGAGAGTTGAGAAAAGTTTGCAACACAAGGTTGAGCAACACTTACCTCAATGGCCAAGGCCCCGGAGACTTCCTTCACGCCCGGTTGCAAAGAAAACTATCCCATGGGAGGAGGTTGGAGGTCCTCGGGTATGGAGATTTTGCTTGTCGATGAACAGTAACTTCGCCGGAAAAAGAAGTATTTCACCGGAGAAGAAGGTCGACTTCAAGAGCCGGTGACGGTCTTTTAAGGTTCAACGAGAATACTTCCGATGAACGCCTTTGTTGTCGCCGAAACGAGAAGTGGAAGAGGGAGATTTGGTGAAGAATCTAGAGAGAAGGAGGAGCTTCTTTCTAGAGAGAGGAAAATCTCAACTTCACCCTTTCCAAAACATTGCCTTTTTTAATTTAGAAGGCATCATTTCTTGATCATGCGAGAGAAGGACTTCTTTGCGAAAAAAGCGTACAAAACACCTTCTTAATAGTGACAAGGGTACGGGATTCTTCCATTCGATGGTCAAGTGGAATAAATCTAAGAATACCATCGCATTTCTTCGGAGATTAAATGGTGAAATCACATTCGACCAAGAAGTAATCGCCGATGACTTTGTCACTTTTTTCAAGGGCCTCTTTGGTATTCATGTTCCTTCATTGGACGTGGATCACACTTTATTCGACTTGGGACCCAAGCTCTCCCAAAGTCACCGAGATAATATGGTTCTACTGGTCTCCATGGATGAGATCAAACAAGCGATATTTGGGATTGACGACTCAAAGCCTCCATTGTCCCACTAACGGCGCGGCCAACTAAGACCGTGTCCCCACTGATGATGGGTTAGAGCCTCATTAAAACATTTTCGAACGAAAAACCCAAAGGGAAAAAACGTTGGGCTAGGAAAAAGAGTACCCAAGGTGATAGTGGTTCGGGCCCACCTAACTTGGTAGCTTGGATTGCACCACATCCAGAGGGAATAAGGAAAATAATACCGTGTACACATCCCGTTTGATTTTCCAGACAAGCTGTGAGCAAACAAACGGGGTCTTCTCGAAAACCAAAGCATTTCTTGCCCTCCAAATGTAATGTACCGCAGCGGCAAGAGAAATCCATTTCGCTCTTTGTTGAACTAGGCTGCCTCGGTTCTCCCGATAAATCTACTTTATGGCACTGAGGATAGTGGAAGTTGATCGAGTAAGACCGAGCCACCTTTTGACTTCTTCCCAAACCTGCATTGTTTTCGGACATGCAAAGAATAGGTGGGAATTTGATTCAATGTTCGTATGACAAAGTGAGCAAGTGGCATCGATATTTAGAAATGATAGTCTATCGAGGGAGGAGAGTCTCCCTTGATTTGCTTGCCACAAGGTGAAGGAGAATTTTGGCGGAATATAAGACTTCCAAATGCGGCGGTGCCAAAATTTTCTCTCCCCTTTCTTCCGGAACCAATCATATGCAGATGCAGTCGCACCCGGACCATGCCACGAGGCCAGAAGAGCCGTGGCTGCCTCGGCATCATGTCCCGCCCCTTCAAAGATAGAAGTCCGAAGCTCCAATAACCTCTTTAAAAGAGGTGATAGCTTCTCCGTGGGATCCCAATCCCAAATAGTGACATCGGTCGGTATGTATCTCCATGTACCCACTGAATCCATAGGGAATCCGCTTTGAGGTGGATATCCCAAAGGACCTTCGTGAGCAGCGCATTGTTCCAAGCCGAAAGGTCACGAATACCAAGCCCGCCTTCATCCTTTGGACGGCAGCAAGAACTCCAAGCAATAGGGGACATTTTAGATCCCCATAAGAACCTCCTCATGATACCATAGATACGGTCGATGACAATGGAAGGTAGCGGGAAGATTTGGATCCAATAGCACGAAAACCCTTGAATGACCGATCTTATCAATTCCAACCGACCGGCATGCGAAAGAGTGGCCGCCTCCCACCGGCGAACAAGACTTGATATTTGCTCCACAAGAGGGGAGTAGTGATTGCTCTTCAACATCATCGAAGCGAGTGGAATGCCAAGGTACCTAACCGGTAGTTGGCCTTCCAGAAAACCAAAGATGTCGATAATTTGTTGTCTATCCGGATTGTAGTCCCGGATGCCGGCGATGAAAATAGAGGACTTGGTGGGATTAACTCGTAAGCCCGAGACATCTGCATGGAGATGGGGTCACCTCGGCCGAAGAGAATAAGGTCGTCGGCAAATGCAAGATGTGTAATTCTCCGCTGCCCACATCTACTATAATAATTAAACTCCGTCTCGAATGTGCGTGAGTGTAGAAGCCTCGAAAAATACTCCATGCAGAGAATGAAGAGAGAAGGTCTCACAACCCAAATCTCATGCATCATTATTCATTCATTATTCATTATTCCATGACCATCATATATGAACTTTGATTTTTCATTATCATATAGAAGTGCATGAGGGGTCATTGAATTTTAATGACTTGATTAAGTTTGTTTGGCAATTTAAACAGAACTGCGAATTAGAAAAATAATGCGTAGTAGTTCGAATAAAGAATCGAATTTTAAGTAAAGTATGGGATTAGATTGTGTTTAAGTGATGATTATAGATAGTGTAGTATATATATTTATTTCATAATGTAAGTGTGATGTGAATAATTTAAGTGGGATGTGTGTAGGTGCTTCTAGAAGTAGATTTACACCTCATCACATCATATCCTTCTCTTTTAACCAATCTATCCACCTAGCCACCGACATATTCATCAATCATTCACCCTCTTAGACACCAAAAATCAGGGGAGACGTTTTGGGAGAGTTGCTTTGATCGAACAAGCAAGACAATCAAGATAGGTAAGAGAACACATCTCTTAACTCCAGATTTGTTGTGCTGTAAGAGTAGGATTGTTTTCTCTGATTGTCCATCTGTCTGTGAATGAAATGTTGTGCTGAAAGAGTACCTGGTTGTAATTCAATAGTGATGGATACACCAATCTCAATTCCTCCATATAGAATGACTCCTATTAAGTTGCAAGAGTTAAAGAAACAATTGCACGAGCTATTAGATAAAGGATACATCAGACCCAGTATGTCTCCATGGGGCGCACCAGTATTGTTGGTTAAAAAGAAAGATGGTACCTTGAGACTTTAGTATAGATTACGGACGGCTAAACAAGGTTAACGGTGAAGAATAAATATCCATTACCTCGGGTAGATGATTTATTTGATCGATCACGAGGTGCTCGGGTTTTCTCAAAAATTGATTTGAGGTCGTGGTATTACCAAATAAAGATTTCACGGAGCTAATGTTTCGAAGACGACTTTTAGAACAAGGTATGGTCATTATGAGTTTTTGGTAATGCCTTTTGGGTTGACTAATGCACCTGCAGTTTTCATGCCATTAATGAATGATGTTTTTAGGCCGTACTTGGATAAATTTGTGGTAGTCTTCATTGACGATATTTTGGTTTATTCTAAAACGGCCGAAGAACATGAAAAACATTTGAGGATGGTGTTACAAAATTTGCGTGAGAAACAGTTGTACGCAAAACTAAGTAAATGTGAATTTTGGCTAGAACAAGTTATATTTTTGGGACATGTTTCGGGGGATGGTATTAAAGTTGATCCACAAAAAGTTGAAGCAGTAATTAAGTGGGAACGTCCGAAGAATGTTCATGAAGTTGGTAGTTTTCTGGGTTTACCAGGATATAATTGGCGGTTTGTTGAGAACTTTTCTTTAATTGCTACCCCGCTGACAAAATTATTACGAAAAGGTGTTCCATTCATTTGGACTGATAGCTGTCAGAAAAGTTTTGAAGAATTGAAGGAACGTTTAACCACTGCTCCAGTATTGACTATTCCTACAAGTAATGATGGTTTCGTTGTGTACAGTGATGCTTCACATCAAGGTTTAGGATGTGTTCTAATGCAATATGGTAAGGTGGTTGCTTTTGCTTTAGTAATGTTCTCGACAACTCAAGTCGTATGAGGTAACTTATCCTACTCATGATCTTGAACTTGCAGCTGTTGTTTTTGCTTTAAAGATATGGAGACATTATTTGTATGGTGCTACATTTCAAATTTTCACTGATCATAAGAGTCTGAAATATTTATTAAGTCAGAAAGAGTTGAATATGCGGCAGAGACGATGGCTTGAATTGTTGAAAGATTATGATTGTACTATTGAGTATCATCCTGGTAAAGCTAATGTGGTTGCTGATGCTTTAAGCCGAAAATTTTATGCTTCTATTCATTATCTCATTCATTGCGTATTTGTTTGATTTAAGAAATATGAATGTTCAAATGAATATAGATGATGCGGGTGTTATTTGTGCTTCAATTATGGTTCGTCCAATGATGATCGAGAGAATTAAACAGGCTCAGTTCCGAGATGATAAATTGGTTAAAATTGTTGAAAAGGTGAGACAAAAAGAGAAGACAAACTTTGTGCTTAATGAGGATGGTAGTTTGGCTATAAACAACAGACTGTGTGTTCCTGAAGTTGACCACTTAAGACAGGAGATAATGGAAGAAGCTCATACCGCTCCATATGCTATGCATCCAGGAGGTACAAAAATGTATCACACTCCAAGAACTCATTATTGGTGGTCTAGAATGAAAAAGGATGTTGCAGAGTATATCTCAAGATGTTTAACATGTCAGCAGATTAAAGCAGAGCATCAAGCCCCCGCAGGTAAGTTACACCCAATATCTATTCCTGTTTGGGTTTTGTTTACGGTCTACCTATGACCATGGATTTTGTTTACGGTCTACCTATGACACAATGGATTTTGTTTACGGTCTACCTATGACACAAAAGAAGAATGACGCTATTTGGGTTATTGTTGATCGTCTGACAAAATCAGCTCATTTCCTACCAATTAGATGGGGTTCTACACTTGAGAGTTTGGCAAAAAGGTATGTGAATGAAATTGTACGATTGCATGGGATTCCTTCATCTATTATTTCAGATCGCGATCTTCGCTTTACATCAAGATTTTGGAGTAGTCTACAAAAAGCTTTGGGTACTAAATTGCATTTCAGCACAGCATTTCATCCACAGACAGATGGACAATCAGAGAAAACAATCCTACTCTTACAGCACAACAAATCTGGAGTTAAGAGATGTGTTCTCTTACCTATCTTGATTGTCTTGCTTGTTCGATCAAAGCAACTCTCCCAAAACGTCTCCCCTGATTTTTGGTGTCTAAGAGGGTGAATGATTGATGAATATGTCGGTGGCTAGGTGGATAGATTGGTTAAAAGAGAAGGAAATGATGTGATGAGGTGTAAATCTACTTCTAGAAGCACCTACACACATCCCACTTAAATTATTCACATCACACTTACATTATGAAATAAATATATATACTACACTATCTATAATCATCACTTAAACACAATCTAATCTCATACTTTACTTAAAATTCGATTCTTTATTCGAACTACTACGCATTATTTTTCTAATTCGCAGTTCTGTTTAAATTGCCAAACAAACTTAATCAAGTAATTAAAATTCAAGTTCATATATGATGGTCATGGAATAATGAATGAATAATGATGCATGAGATTTGGGTTGTGACACCTTCTCTCTTCATTCTCTGCATGGAGTATTTTTCGAGGCTTCTACACTCACGCACATTCGAGACGGAGTTTAATTATTATAGTAGATGTGGGCAGCGGAGAATTACACATCTTGCATTCGCCGACGACCTTATTCTCTTCGGCCGAGGTGACCCCATCTCCATGCAGATGTCTCGGGCTTACGAGTTAATCCCACCAAGTCCTCTATTTTCATCGCCGGCATCCGGGACTACAATTCGGATAGACAACAAATCATCGACATCTTTGGTTTTCTGGAAGGCCAACTACCGGTTAGGTACCTCGGCATTCCACTCGCTTCGATGATGTTGAAGAGCAATCACTACTCCCCTCTTGTGGAGCAAATATCAAGTCTTGTTCGCCGGTGGGAGGCGGCCACTCTTCGCATGCCGGCCGGTTGGAATTGATAAGATCGGCCATTCAAGGGGGGTTTCGTGCTATTGGATCCAAATCTTCCCGCTACCTTCCATCATGTCATCGACCGTATCTATGGTATCATGAGGAGGTTCTTATGGGGATCTAAAATGTCCCCTATTGCTTGGAGTTCTTTTTGCCGCCCAAAGGATGAATGCGGGCTTGGTATTCGTGACCTTTCGGCTTGGAACAATGCGCTCGCTCACGAAGGTCCTTTGGGGATATCCACCTCAAAGCGGATTCCCTATGGATTCAATGGGTACATGGAGATACATACCGACCGATGTCACTATTTGGGATTGGGATCCCACGGAGAAGCTATCACCTCTTTTAAAGAGGTTATTGGAGCTTCGGACTTCTATCTTTAAGGGGCGGGACATGATGCCGAGGCGCCACGGCTCTTCCGGCCTCGTGGCATGGTCCGGTGCGACCGCATCCGCATATGATTGGTTCCTAAGAAAGGGGAGAGAAAATTTTGGTACCGTCGCATTTGGAAGTCTTATATTCCGCCAAAATTCTCCTTCACTCATGGCAAGCAATTCAAGGGAGACTCTCCTCCCTCGATAGACTATCATTTCTAAATATCGATGTCACTTGCTCACTTTGCCATACGAACATTGAATCAAATTCCCACCTATTCTTTGCATGTCCGAAAACAATGCAGGTTTGGGAAGAAGTCAAAAGGTTTTGAAACTTGCTCACTTGCTCAATGAAGGCTTGGTGTAGTTTCGTAAGTTTTGAAACCTTTGAATCTTGATCGACTTATCCATTTTCTTATGCTTATACAAGAGATTCCAAGGCCGGACATATGGAATGCTTGGGACCTCCGACATGTATGATGATGAGCATCCCGATTCTCATGAGACCTCACCGGAGAGGAGTTCAACTTCGGTGAGTAGGTCTTTGTGCATCAAATGATACATTCTATTGAGTTTGTACTTGGTGCGCTTTCTAATCTTGCATCATATCTTCGGTAGGGCATTGAGGTATGGTTGAATCAACGTGCTTCGTTGTACTCATTGTTGACCATCGGTCTAATTCCATCTTATAACCGTAATCCTTGTGTTGTTACAGCTTGCCTACTCGTAATTATCAACCGTTTTCTACGAAAAGGTTCTCCCGCTAGCACTGGGGTAAGTTGTTGATAAACTCGAACAATCTGCGTAACTCTTGAATTTCCTCTCAACCCCTAGATTATATATTATTATTATTATTAAATTGCCCCTAATAACGATTGAATGCTACATCAACCATTCTACTTACACAGAAGTGAAAATACCAACTAAAAGCTACTCCCTCCGTCACGGATGAAACGTCCCCTATTCTATTTCGGGGTGTCCCGGATGAAACGTCCCCTATTCCTTTTTTGGAAATAATTAGTCATCTAATTACTTTATGTGGGACCCACAACATTAAATCTAACCTACCCACTACCACACACCTACCCATAAATTACCATTCTTTACTTCGAAAGTACAAGTGGGCCACCATTCTTTACTTCTAAAGTACACCGCATAAATTACCGCGCCGAAAAGAAAGAGGACGTTTCATCCGGGACGGAGGGAGTACATTTCAGTAAACGCGATTCTGATGCCAATGATGCAGGTACAACAATATTATGATCCGTGTAGTGGGGTTGGCAGTGTTTGCTTTTGCAACAGCATTCATACTACTGATGATGGAAACTCTGAACGCTTTCCTCCACGCTTTACGTCTGCACTGGGTGGAATTCCAAAATAAGTTTTACAGTGGGGATGGATATAAGTTCAGGCCCTTTTCCTTTGTCGCTTTAACAGATGATGATGAATTATCATTTCTTTTTTGAGAATTTGGAGGAAGAAGACTAAATTTTGCACGACGTTATCGCAATGAGTAGTTGATATCAGACTTGTAAAATCTCTCTGTGAAAGCAGAGATTAGGGAATTGAGGAGTTGTAAAGGGAGTAGAATCTGAGTTGTACAACCTTTTTAAATAGAAACACTATTGTAGTCTTTTACTTTTTAGCACCGAAAACTAATTAATCTGAATAATCGAAACATAAATATTTATTTAGTTAGTATAATTCCTTACAACTTATATTATACTAAAAAATAAATGTTTATGTGTAAGTTTGATCGAATTTATTGAAATAATTTGTAGCCCTCCATAAGCACTTAAATAACTTGTTTGCACTATTAACAATCTTAATAGGCCTTTAGTTTAGATCATCAGAATATACGAAAGAAAACATAGAACTATTGATTGTGTGGTACAATTTCAATAATTTAAAAAAGAAATGCCAGTTCTATTTATAAACAAGTTTTGTTTTGTGCAAATTATATATTTTCAGATATAAGAGTAACGGTCGAAAACGAGCACGTGCTTCGCCGTTTGTATTCCCGCCCGCCATTATTTACAAAATCAGCACTCCAGTTTCAGAGTTCGGACTGGGATCTGGAAAATCTCATACTCTCTCTCCAAAAACTCCACAACTCAACATTAGTTTTATGAATTACTATCTCTTAAATTATCAGTTCCGATCCGTCGAGACGGTTTCAATTTATGGCTTTACGTTTATTTGCTGAACGCGTGTTTCTGGCTTGGTGTATTTGAGACTGCTCTGTCGTGATATTGTTCAATTGGTTTAGGTCTATCGAGATCTCAAGTAGATTTCATTTTCTAGTTCAGTTTGTGGAGGAAAAGAATTGGCTCGGATGTGAAACTTTGTGCAAGGATGGATTCTTATAGTGGTTTTGCATACATTTTTACTTACTCCATGGTATTGGGATTTGACAATTTGTACTTTGTCTGTGAACATTAACTAGTACATGTTCTTTACTCTGAGCGTGTTTATGATGGTTTGATTTATTACGTTCTCTTCCATCTTGTGGAAATTTTAAAAATTGCGCCAGGTTTAGCAAGCCCTTGTTGTCCATCTAAAGAGAATACCTGCTTCAAAGATAGTATTAGTAGTAACAGTTCTGGAGCCTCTAACCTTTCTTTGGAGCCACAGAAGATGAAAAGGAAGAAAAAAGGAGGGAAACATAATTTTTCAATGAAGAAGGTGCAATTTTATATGTGTCCATCTAGTTTTTCCTCTGAATGTTAATATTATTATTGTATAATTATATAGTTTACGTTCATTAGCAGTGAAGTAATGATTGTTGGAAATAAAAATCCTACCATGAATAAGACTAATAAGTAAAATACAAAATTATTAGTAGTATTAAATTAATTTTCTTTCCTAATACAGCCTAAACCTTCAGTCTTCCGGGATTTGCCATCGAGAGATGCACACTCAGATGTTTTTGATGTGTCTAATTCTCATCCAGGTGATAAGATAGTTGGAGGCAATAAAAATGTTTTTGATGGACAGATTCAAGATCTTCCCAAGAAAAATATAATTGTGAGAATGTTGCATGAGGAGGCTGAAATGCAGAAGATTGCAACTGAAGTGCATCCAGAAAAAGAAAGTCTAGAAAAAGCAATGGATAATTTTCTCGAGAATGCTATTGGCAATTGCCCAGTTAAAAGTGATTCACGTGGAAGTGAATGGAGAAATGCAGAACTAGTATCTAAGCATAGTTATGCTATTCCAGAATCTCATATAACAAGTGCAGTTGATGGACAAAATAAGCAATGCAATCTTGTGGGCTTGAATCATGATTCTACACATTGCACTGAGGGATTTGATGACAGAGTGGAGACTACTTCAGCAATGCAAAGTGATTGCAGAAAAAGTAGTAAGCCAGATTGGCATGAAGCTCACTTGGAGAAATATGACCCTCCAAAATATTCTCTTCGGAATAATGAAAAAAAGAACTGATAAGGATATTTGTTGGGAAAAGGAAAAAGTAACTGAGCAACTGGATGTGTTCCAGCAAAATGGAATTTACTGCAGTGAAATGATGAAAGCTTTGGAACGGGGAGAGGCAATGGCTGAAGCATCTCTATGCTACTGAGGTATTAACTGATAATTTACCTGCAGCAAAAGCCCATATGCAGTCTTCTGTTTTTGTTTCGACTGTTGAAGACTGTAAGAATGATACTAATCTAATGCACGAGGTTGGTAATGACATCAACCAACCTGGTGAAAGTCCAGAAGTCCAAGTTTTTAATCAAAAGTTTGCAACAGAGTCCAAACGGAATGGAAAATTGAATATAAGTGACAGACTGTTGGCTGAGAAACAATTATCACTTCAGAATTTACAGCAAAAGGAAAGTGTTGATGTGCTTCTGATTGTAGCCTTAGACAGAGAAGAAGGAAACAAAGGGATTGACACCAAGATGTTGTTCTCTCTACCTCTGGGTAAAAGGCATAAAGGCTCCCCAGGTATACAGGCAGATATAACACAAACTCTCAGAGTGGCGGTTTGTGATTCTGTTAGTAGTTCCTTTTCATCCAAAAGCTGCAATATTCCAATCAGCACTTTTTTTGATGATGGCAGCAGTTCTTATGGAAACTTGTTAATCTGTCTTCATCAGGACACTCCCTGAATAGAAACTAATGACAGTTCAATTTCTGGAAGCACGATGCATCAATTGTCACCGGATGATACTCTTATAAAGGATAGTGGATCTGATATCAATAAAAATTTACAAGACACAAGAACTCTGCTGGTGCAGTCATCAGAAAGCAATAAGTTGAATAATTGCTACTTTCAACAATCAGAATGCTCGGCATTTTCTGGCGATGAACTTGTAGTAGAAAATCTGGAGCATAGTAATGATTATATGCAGGCAAAACATTGTCCTGATGTACAGTCTGAAGTTGATGCAGGAGGGAGTACGGAAGATTCTGTATCGAGTGAAAATGAATTATTCCAAAGCATTTCAAGAAGCTCCACTGCCGGCAAGGAATCACCTTTGGAAAATGCAATTTGTAATGAAGAACATGGAACTGGGGGTGTGTTTGAAGATACAATAACAGATCCTTCAAGTGTTGAAGCTTTCTCTAACACCGTTAAGGTTGGAGCTTTTGAAGACACTAATAATTCTCTCAGTTGTATTAGTCCTGAGTTGGACCATGACAAAGTGGAAACCACATTAATCTCAACGTAAGTGTTATCACCTTTGTCCTTAATTTACCTAGTTCTATGTCTTGGCTATGGAATTGTCCTCAACCCAAATCTTTGGTGTTCGTTCTATCCCGCAGCAATGAGCATGGGGATGGTCTACGACAGAAAAGTCTCTCGGTTGTTATTCCTCCAAATGCTACCCCATTTTCTGACGAATGGTTGGCTGCCATTCAAGCAGCAGGAGAGGTAAGTCATTCATGCTTTATCAATCTGTGACATTAAGAAGTAGTATAATATTATTAGGTATTTCATTTGTTCAATCTAGGCAAAGGTTTATTATGGGATGTATTACCTTAAGGGGGATTGAATACTAGACCAATCACTAATGCAGATGTGAGAATATTAACTACACTAGATGTTGCCGGTTAGTATGGGATGTAGTATGTCTAAAGAAAATGAAATGAATAATGGTAATCCAAAGTCAGTGGGATATCCTAATGCATGTTCTTAAATTAATATTCATCAATTATGTATCATATTTGCAGGATATCCTGACAAGGAAAAGTGGGGCAGTGCGAAATTCACCTCCTGACAAATCCCAACCAGAGCCAAGTCCATGGTCACCGGTATTCCTTCACTATTTGCATATCATTATATACATTTGATATACAAAATAATATGCCTATTTGATCATTTTCAGGTCAAGAGGAAAAACAATCAGATTGGGCCATTTGACTGTACGAAAAAAAACCCATGCTCCATCTCAGTCTTAACTAAATCACCAGGTTCGATAAAAAAAAATTATTTTTGCTGATTGTTAGTCTAGTTACTGATCTAAAGACCATACAAGGCCAGTTGGTTACCACAATTTGTTTATCTAACAATCAGCATGCACTCTTACCACTTCAGCAAACTGGGTCGGGTTATGTATGATAGGATCCAAGATTTGCCTCAAAATCAACATACAGTAGATATTTTTAGACGAGTAAAAATGTAGAAAGAAAAAGGGAAATACTTTTTATTTTGATGACGAAATTTAAGTACATATAACCAAGTGAGAGAGTTACTGATAGATAACTCCCATCTTTGAGTCGACCTTTTTCCCCTTGTTATTTTTCATCATCAGAAACAATTTGGTCCTTGATAGTGGGTTGTACATGTCTGTAAGTATAGGCACAAGACATAGCAAGAAAGTAGCCAAAGTTGATGACTCCAATCACCACCATCACCCAATAGACATTATCAACCCTCCCTTTATCAATATCATTAGGCAGCCAATCCGTAGTTCTTCTGATAAAGTCAACAACAGCAGTTGCCAAGTACCATGCCACACCAGCAAGCATCGCCACCATGGCCGTCGACATACTCTTCAAACCCGCCGGAAACTCTTGATAATACAACCCCACTTGCCCTGGGACATGGAACGCCTCTCCGAATCCCACTATAATCATCTGAGGGACTAGCCACATGACCGAGATGACGTGGCCGGATGCGGCGGCGGAGCTCCTCCTTCTCGATTCGACCAGGGCGGCAACGGCCATGCTGGTGAAGTTGAACACGTGGCCGACGCCTATTTGTTGCAAGGGTGTGAGATTCTTCGCGGTTGCTTTCTTCCACATTGGCATAATGCAGTGGTCGATGAGGACGACGCCTATTGCTGTGGAGATGAAGTTGAAGACTAGGATGGAGCCTGCCGAAAATTGGAAGCTACGGGTGATCTGGCGGTTGGCGGCGAGTGCTTGGAGTACGGTGAGGCTGGCCTGGATGCCGATGGGCGTAGCTAAGAAAATGCTTGACGACCATAAGGAGAGGATTCTGAGAAGAGATTTGAGGTCTTCCACTTGTTGGACGGTGCATAGCTTCCTTGGTGTGGCGACGGAGCCATTTGCTCCCTCAGTCTTGAGCGCTGCGCGGTTCAGCCACCTAATTCAATGCATTAAAGGCTCATCATCATGTTTTGCATATTATATATATATACATGTATGAATAATGAAATTAATTATGAATGATTTACCTAAACCAGTTTGTTGGGGCATCTTTAACCCCATGATGATCTCCATAGTAATAATTTGCAGCTTGGGAGGAGATTACAGCCTCTCTCTTCCTAACAGCGGCGACCACCACTTGCAGCAGGGCGGTGAAAGGGCTGGCGTGTGGCTTGTCGCGAGTATAGTAAGGAGCACCGACAAGGAAGAGGGCTAATGCGGCGACGTTTGCTGCTAACCCTATTCCGAACCCCCAAACCCACCCCAGATTGTCTTCCACATACACAATCGCAGTGGATGAGACAAAAGCAGCAGAATAAAAGGTGAAAAAAAACCAATTAAAGAAACTAGTCTGGTGCTTGATTTTGGTAAACTGGTTGGCTCCCATTGTGGCTAAGGTGTATCTGGTGCAGCCGTTGCCCAACGCGGCTAGGGCTATAGCTGAATATAATACTGCATATTGAGTTGTTGATGGCGAGGCACATAAATTTATTAAGACTGCAGCTTGTTGGCATGCAGGGGGTTTTAACCCGTCTATGCTCACACTAAGCAGCAGAAGGAGCACTCCCTATCAGAACAATTAATAATATAAGATAAAAGTAGAATATGACATACTAAGTTTTAACTAATCCCCATGACTTTTTTATTTTTATAAGGATACATATATTATTCTCATATAGAGTAAAAGTTTTAGTATATATGATTGAATTGTGATGAATATGTACCAAGAGAGAGATGACGGAGGAGATCCAGATGACGGAGAAACAGCCGAGGAGTGAATCGGCAACGACGGCTGCAACGAGAGGGAAAAAGTTGAGGCTGCCAAAGATGATGTTGTTGATTTGGGCGGCATCTATGGATTTAATGTTGTATTCGTTGATCAAGAATACTATTAGGTTGGCGGACCAGCTGCCTGATGCCACCGTCAGCCCGAACACGCTTGCTGCTCCCAATTAACCACAAATCAGTACATGTATTATATTCATGTTATGTTATGTTATGTTACGTAGTGTGTGCATGAGAGTTGAGGGGAGAGACCTGCGATCAAAAGGGCGGTGACCCAGCCTCCTCGACGGCGGTCTGTCGGCGCTGCTTCCACGTCGAGTGAAGTGTTGCTTCCATTAACACCCAAAGCTGCCATGTTTGTTGATGCGTTGTTGCTTCCAGTTGCCCAATATGAGGGGGTTTAAATAACTCAGAAACGTTATTCTCGGTATTTATTATTTACTATTTCTCTTACAAACATAAACAATTCCTCCAAATTTCAAGTCCAATGTCTAAATCAGTTAACTGTTTTGTATTATTACTTCTTTTCTTCGTAAGCGGATAACATAATAGATAATAATAAGCCGACCTTGTCCCCTGGGATGGCAAATTTGGTAAGGTGGGTTCGCCCGGACCAATAGGTCCCGGGTTGCTCAAATCCCATCGAGACTTTGTGAATCTCATGCCTTGGTTACCCACAGCTAAGGTGGTTGAACTCTCCTGTGTGGTTTGCAGAAAAAAATTAATAAGCTGACCTTCTATATAAAGAAAAAAAATCAAAGATAGCGGCTGCGGGTTCCACATATCAAAAAAAAAATTAATAAGCTGACCTTCTATATAAAGAAAAAAAACTTATAGCAGGTAAAATGCTAGCATCTCAAAATAAACAATAGTTACACGCTTAAAATGTATTATTATCAGATAATTTTCTTATTTGTCCGCCGCTAATAAGGAACAACTTAAATTCTAATCATAGATCTTTACATCTCAACAACTTAGGGGCCTTCATTAAATTTATTATAGAGTAGTGCTATTAATTTGGATCAAATTAATCTGGATTAAATGCATTTTATACTGTGATTCAAATATAAAAAGATAGATTAATCCTTATTCAATTTGATTTTTTATTTTTTATTTTTTATTTTATTTTTAATATATAAATATAGTGAATTGAACTAAAATTAATTAACTAATAAAAATAAAGAGGCGAGAATACTTAATATTGAATGGTTTAGATCGAATATACTCTCAAAAACTTTATTATACTACATTTTATCGACAAAAAATAAAAAAAAAATGTATATATTCTTAATTGTTTGAGTTTCATCAGATCCACACGGGTAAGAACATATACTTATATAATAGTTGAAAATAAGGCAATACTTACTCAAATACAATTTTCACATCGACTCCTAAACGTTATAGTTAGAACACACATTTTTAGTTTTTTAGTTACAATGTTCCCCATTTTTTAACAATAAAACTATAAATTGAGTAAATATTACTCATTCTCGTTCCGCTATATCGTCCCTTTCTTTCTAACACGAAGATTCAAAAATTTTATTTAAGTGTGTATTTTAAGAGTTTTAATTATATTAAGAAATAGACACAATTTTCAATGAGAGGTTGATGGAAGAAAATGAGAATTCATCTAAATTTTTGCAATGCATAGTTGAGGCAATTGATTTTTTTGTTGTAATTGAAGAAATAATCTAAAGTTTTCAAAAAGTTGAGTTTGGCGCAAGTAGTCGTGTGTGAGAGATTTTTTTTAGAGAGAGTATAAAAATGTGAGGTGACTAGTGAGTAAGGAGTGATCCACTTCATTTTAGGTTTAAGAGATAAGTTTTAACATTTTAGGAGATGATAGTAATAGTGTGAACCCGATAAAAAAAAGTAGAATAGCAATAGCAGGAGAGGGAATATGTTTTTTCCCCCCTAAATCTATATTTACATGATAGAAATACATAACAAAATTTCTTATTAACTTTATCATTATTAATTATGTAATTAATCATATATATGCATAATCAATCACAAAATAAGTTATGTTGTTAAATAATTGTGTATCACTAAACTTCTACTTGTATAACATTAGAATCAAATGCATTATTCTCCAATATATTTATAGATTTATTTTATTCAGTATAATTATAATATGCATTCAAAATTTGTTAAATTAGGTCAATTATCCCCCCCCGAGAAGGGAAATCAAGAGGTTGTACTTTCTTGAATGAATCGTGTGGATGATGCCTAAATAAATTTGATAACACCACCTTTAATCGTGAAACACACCAAAATAAAGACATCAAATATACCCAATAATTAATTAAATATTAAAAGGATTCGACCCAACTCAAGTCATTCATCAATTTGATTCAAAAGAGGAAATGATTATCACAATGCATGATCAGATTAATACAATTTTTTGAGTAGATATGTTCAAATGACAACGATAGTTATACACAAGAAATACTCATGCCTCAGCTCCGCTCGTATTTACTGACCATTCAACTTGAAAATATTTGAGTTAAGCACTAGAGTATTTAGTGGATAAGACATCCTTAATCATTTTATGAACAATTTATCCATAGTGGTATTATTGTCTATTACCCATTTTCATATAACAAAAAACAAAAATACACAATCCTTATATTTACTACACAAAATACTCAACTTTACTTACATTACCCTTACTTTTTCAAAAGTTGACTGACACCAATCATTTTCAGGTGTTTTACTGAATTCGAGACGAATTAATTGAAGAAACAAACAAAAAAACACATGAATTAGAAACGAATTAATTCGAAACTTAAATCCCGCTCAAGTCCCGCTCAATCCCGCTCACATAAATTCAAAACCCGCTCGAAAATAAGGCTGCCAACACCTGAATCCCGCTCGACCGAGAGACGAATCCCGCTCGAGCACCGGCCGAATCCCGCTCGTGGACAAGGAAACCCGCTCGCGTAATCCCGCCGCCCGTCCTGCTCAGTCCCGCTCGTCAATCGCTCAGTCCCGCCCGGCGCCCCGTCCCGCCGCCACGCTGCAATTCCCGCTCGGCCGACAGAAAATCCCGCTCGCCGAGCGGGATTTTACGAGCGGGATTTCATCCAGATCTAGATCTGAATCCCGCTCGTCTCCTCTCTTGCATTCAGTTCTGAAAAATTTTTCTCCTTCTCTCCGTCGCCGAATCCCACTCGAGAATATGAATTCGTAGTTGAATTCGATTCCAAAACACAATAATGGCCTACCAGGTTAGTCCCGCTCTAATTCTATAGTCCCGCTCGAATTTTATCAGTTAATTTGGCTCGAATCTTAATTATTTGATGTTAATGTTTTTTTGAGAATTATTCAAATTTGAGCATGAATTTTGTTTAATTAGTTGAATTTTATAGAATTATTCGAATTTGGACAAGAATAATATTGTTTATTGTTTAATTCGTTAAATTTTATGAGATTATTCGAATTTGAGCATGAATTATGTTGAATTGGAGCATGATTTTATCATTTTAGGTGCATGAATTTTTCTGAATTTTTTAAACATGATTTTATGATTTTCGTAGCATGAATTTTTCTGAATTTTTGGATCTGGTATTATTCTCTTTTACCCAATTTTATATAACAAAACTCAAATTTACCCAATCCTTATATTTACTACACAAAATACCCAATTTTACCTACATTATCCCTAACTTTATGAAAAAGTCAAAAAGTCGAGCGGGACTTGATAGGTAGAGCGGGATTTCCCGAGCGGGATGGAGCGGGACGTGAGCGGGATTTGAGTGCATGAGCGGGATTTGAGCTGGGCTTGAGCGGGATTTGAGAGGGCGTGAGCGAGATTTGAGCGCGTGAGCGGGATTTGAGTGGGTCGTGAGCGGGATTCCGTGTTCTATTTCAGATATCCGATTTCAATCATTAACGCAGTCTGACAAGTAGGGGTTTTAAAGTAAAATTGGGTATTTTGTATAGCAAATATAAGGATTGGGTAAATTTGAGTTTTGTAATATCGATTTGGGTATTTAAGAAATCACCCCTTTTTGGATCATGATTTTATGATTTTTGTAGCATGAATTTTTCTGAATTTTTGGAGTATGATTTTATGATTTTCGGAGCACGAATGGGTGATTTCCGATCGAAAAAATAACGGAATTCCCGCTCGATCGAACGAATCCCGCTCGGCCGAACGCTTTTTTTTTTAACTGTTATATTATATCGGTGCAGCCCGTTTTTAAACGAATTGATCTTCTCGATGCGACTCCGAGGATAGACATAGAGTTCTACCCGAAGATTTTTGATATAATTAAATTTTTTTTTAGAGTTTTGGAGGACGGTTCTTTAGTAAACGAATTTAGGAATGGAGTTTTCGGTAGCTTTTTGGATTGGAGGGTGGGTAGGAATGCAGCAAGGGCCCTCCATATGTTAATGTGTCATGAGATTGAAGCAGCCGGAGATGATTCGGCTATTTAGTTTTCCGTGTCCGGGACGACAACCCGCTTTTCTTGTTTCGATTACACCCTTGTCACGGGTTTAAAGTTTGGATCCAACAATTTTGATCCACATGTTCAGCAAGATCCCAGTTCCTCGATTGTGTACAAACATTTAAATGATTGTACACCAATAACGGGCAGAGATTTGTTGTCAAAGTTCGAGAATGGAGACTTGAGATTGGACGAGTTGGGCTATTTGAAGGTGGCTCATGTTCTAGCCTTAATTTACTTTTTTCTCGGTTATAGCGACACGAAAATAGTCGACACGTGGATTTGGGTATTAGTGGATGATCTACGTGCATTTGACCGATTTTCATGGGGTTCCTACACTTACGGTGCGCTGAAGCACTATTGTAGTTTTGTTCCGAGAACGGCGGAACAGGCGTCCAAGAAATATCATTTCTATGGACTCGTTTGGGCACTCCAGGTGTGTTTAATGATTTTATTAATTTAATTATTAGAATTATTCATATATATCATGTACTAATCAATATTGATTTTCATTCATTGTAGATTTGGTCCTACGAGGCTATTCAAGATTTTGGAGCGATTTGTGCAGAGAGGTTGTCTACAACCGAATTTCCTCGTTGGAAGAATTGGTTCTTCGGTGGAGGACAACCAAAGAAGCTTAACAGTTTCGGCATCGTCAGTAAAAATATTAAATTTAAAGTTAATTTTGTTTAGTGTAGTCTAATGATAATTTTATTTAATGTAATTGCGGTTTGTTGTCCGAGATGGTCTCACACCATCCGATGCGGAGACACAAACTTATTATCAAGTGAGTGTCATTAGAGAATATCGACTCCATGTGTCCTATATTGCGGTTGAGAATCCATTACATCCGACGATCAAAGGGGACCATGGGGTACGAGAGCTATACAGATTCGGACAGCAGACACAGCGTCCTACCAGTTCGAGAGGAATCGGACAGAGGCAACGCCGTTCCACTGAAGGTGGTAAACGGGTCCGAACGGAGACTGGAGAGAGGGAGCCCGATCAACACCATATCTTCACCGTCGAAGACGTCCGTAAAGTCATTAGGGAGGAAAATCAAAACTTGCAGCGGAACTTGCAACAGGAGAACCGGAACTTGCGACAGGAAATAGTTCACGATGTGAAGGCACTATTTAAGTCGATGTTTGGTCGATCTAAGAGCCGAGGATTGGGTACTACGTCCTCTCACGTGGGTGGTAACCGTACACCACACGGTCTTGTTAGGAGTGAATCGGTGTCGATGAGACACCGTCGTGACCGAGATGAGGATATGGGAGATCACTCTCCCCGAGTTGAGGAGGAGAGAGCCACATCGGTGTACCGCCCGTGATTGAGGAGGAGCTAGCCGCCCGATGTGCCGGCCCGAGGTTATGGATCCGGATGACGTATCGGATAATGAGGTGGAGCAGCCGGTGATTCCACCGATGCAGGGTCGACACCGGCGTATACGAGCGTAGATGTTATGCCTCCGGGGTCGTGAGGAGCATGTTTGACTATGTCGACCCCTGTTTACGGAGATTGTCCGCCTCGTCGGGCCGGTCCTACGGTGCACAACCCATGCACCCACTTCCCTTTCGATGGTGGAAATTGGCGTCGTATTATGCTCCTATTCGAGGAGCGCGGCCTTCAAAGACACCGCCCCGAGGTTGGTGCATCGTCTGCGAACCCGGTACTGGTCGAGCCAACCTTGTCGGACGATCATAATTGGCTCGATGAGTTTTCTGTTGATACAGTTTATCAGGTACCGTATAATATTTAATTTTTATTTAATTTACTTTATTAATTATAGCATTTTTTTAATAAATAACATTTAATTTTAGGCTTTGACGACTCCCCGAGCTAACCTGTTTGGTGCCCCCAATGATGACCGCTCCCATAATAGCTGAAAATTATCGGCAGCACCGTTTATCTGGACTATGGTGTTTCACGATTGCTGCGAACTATCCTATCCCCCCCCGATTTATTCATCGACCTCGAGAATCCAACTAAGGAGTTAGATCAACAAACCATGGATTTATACATGGGAGCACTGAGGAAGATGAAGAGCCTCGGTGGTATTGATGTGTTGGCTACTCCCCACTATCATCACACCATGATAGTCGATTCGCTTTTCTTCGTAAGTAATTACTGACTTTTTTTCTTCGTTGTCAATATTTGTATTATGCTTATTAAATAATTACTGATTTGTTTTCATTTATTTAACAGAACGTTCTTTGCGCGAATTGGAAGAAATGCATTCCGGATCCGGATTATGATGTGCACGATGTGGACAACTTCAACTATGCGCATTTCTGGAAGCCGAATGAAAGTCTCATGGAGTACATTCTCGGTAAAAACTTGACGGAACATGCGTGAAGTGGTATAGTGCCAAATACGTAAGTATTTAGCTTAGTTATTTATTTATATTATAAATTATTCATATAGTAATTAATTCTATTTTTTTGAAACTGTTATTGCCATGTCTCTGCTTTGATCACTGGGTCACTGTTCGGATTGACATTGGTCATTGGAGGATTGAAGTGTATGATTCGCTTGCACACAAAGTCGATGATCATGGCCGAGCACGTAGGATTCGGTAGTTGAGACCTCTATGGAAGCTGATTGGTCCATTTTTGTCGTACGGCAATTACGGGGCCTTAATGACTTTGGATATCGGGATCCCGACCGCGGTCGCCCACCTGTGCGCATTATGCCTCATGAGTTGCGGTTGGTGCAAGCGGATGATAAGAGTTGTGGACCGATGGCCTCGCATGGTAGTTGAGAGATTCATTGCCACTAACCCGACAATCAAGTGGGCAATGAACCCGACAATGTAGCCGTGTATCGTCGCTGATGGCTCATAAGATCTTTGACATGTGCTATACGAAGCCAGGTCTATGATGACAATATTTGTATTTATATATATGTATTTAATTGACATATTTGATTTATATATTTCGTATAACAAAAAATAACAAAAAAAAAAATCTACAGCACCGTCTTCCAAAAAATTCGCACCGATACAATACAACAATTTGCATTACCCAAAAATATATATATATATTTCGAATCCCGCTCGGCCGAACCGGAATCCCGCTCACCGAGCGGGATTCGTATAATCAAAAAATTCGCCTCGAGAAGATCAATACTTTGAAAAAAATATATATATTTCGAATCCCGCTCAGCTGAACCGGAATCCGTAATAATTTTTTTTTTCAAAGAATTGATCTTTTCGATTCGAATTTTTTGGAGGACGGTGCTGTAGATTTTTGATATAATTACGAATTAACATAATACAAATCAACATAATTACGAATTCATTGATTACTTTAACAATTATAAATTACGATATACTAAAATGCTTCCGACTCCGGTGAGTCCGGCACATCCGTTCCTGGGCACTTCCTCCTAGTATGCCCAACCACACCACATATGCTGCATTTTTTCGGACCGCGTGTTCTCCCACTAGATGTACTTGCTTCAGCTCCTGAGGGTCGTCTACTATTCTTCGATCTTCCTGCCTAACGCGTAATTAATGGCGGCAACACGACCATTGAGGCCACATCTTCCCAAGAACCGCCAATTACGCACGGGTGCTACTGGGATATAGTGTTCCAAAGATAAATCATCCTCCAATTCTCGGTCCTTGTATGCATCCGACACGAAATCTAGTAGATTTAGTCCGGTAACCCTATTGTTGGTCCCGAGAGTAGACGAGTCTTCGGTGTGGAATACACCCGAGTCAAAGTTCAAAGAACGAAGCGCGGCCAATCGATCGCTTGAATCGATGCTGGCGAATGCGTGGGCATAGAATCCTTCTATCGAGTACGGCCCATCGAATTCGGTCGGTAGAACAAGTAGTTCAATATTAGGTTTCGAGTGCGAAAGAGTAGGCCCAAAAGAATATTCGTTTCAGGCTCGAAAACACCGTTTTTATGCTATTGATTTAAAGTCAGTTTTATGCAAGTGAACAATTAAGCAGAGCGACAATAAATCAACACAGTTTTTAAAGTGGTTCGGATACACAGGATCCTACGTCCACTGTCCCGAAAGGTCAGGAGGCTATTTATTATACTGAGATAGTCTCAGTCAGCTTGTACACAGGACAAACTGCGGCTTGGGGATTATATCGAGCAAGTCCCAGGCTTACACGTGTTATCAAACTAAAGTGTTTGACAAACTCTCCAACTATGAAGGAGTCCTTTTACAATAAGGAACAAGTTCAAATATGAACTCCTTCGTCTAAGCTATGGATATTACAATAAGATCAGCTTAGATTAGATAAGGATCGAGATAGAACTCTAGAGAGAAGAACTATAAGAATATATCTATAAAAGAGTAAGTTCTTCTCTGGATATGGCTTGAATCTTCTTGAGTGTTTGTTCGGTTGAGCTCGGTTCCTTGGATGTGTCCATCATCGTCATGATTGACCTCACACCTTCTGCTCTGCGTGAAGACTCTTCTCTATTTATGGATGTGTCCTTGGGTAGCAAACGACTTTATTTGAATTCTGTAGAGTCCACTATCTTTAATCAAAGTGGTTGACTTGCAGCTTTATGTCGGAGACTCTGCCAGCTGGCTGCTTGTCATTGGTCGAGGTACCACTGAGTGGTTGAGACCTATTCAAACTTCAAGGAGATACTGAAGCTGACTTCTCAGATGTACGACCTCGGACAACTCTACTGAATTGTTCTTCTGAAGTCCATGGTCAGTTAAAGTAACTGACCGACCGTTGCTGAGTCTGTTCTTGATTCAGTAGATAACTTCTGTTGAGTCTGCTTTAGTGAAGATCAACTCTGAGTACAGTGAACTACTCCTGCTGAGTTCAGTTCGACTGACTCCTTTCAGTATACTGCTCCTGCTGAGTCCACTATTTACTGAGTCTTCTACTGAATGCACAACTGTTGAACTTTAGCTAGTCTACTGAGTTCCTAACATGGTGAACTCAGTTAAGCTATAACAATATTGAAAGCTCATCATCCAGCTAGGGTTTTGGGATCTTCAAATCTATCATAGTGAACCTAATTCCCAACACCTATAGATAAAAATTTTGTTAATACACAAGTCCGGAACAACCCTATAGGCGGAAAAACAATTATACCTGATAGCCGGACAAGCATGCGAACACGGGATCTCATCGAGTTGCCACTCACGACATTCACAAGCGTTTTTGCTGATTTGAACTCTCCATTGATACGTTCCATCGTGAATCTTGAATTTGTCTCCGTTCACTGACACAACAGTGAAACGATGTGAACGGTCCTCCGACGGAGCTAACTTTAGCTCTGCAGCAATTGTAAGCGGATTATCTCGTGCCATGGCTTTTGCTCGACGTTGGTCACACCACTGTTCCACCATGTGACCTATTGCCTCGATCATAGAGCATATCGGCGCACGTCGTGCCGTGAGCGCCTCGAGTTGATGGATTCAGCTATGTTTGAGGTGAGTCGACCAGTACCGGCGAACGAGAGACTTCGATCTAGACCACTTTTCCGGTCCGACATCTATTAACTTCTCGTATGCCTAAGGATAGGCTTGACGAATCCCTTCCATCGCACGATCGAAATCATACATCGTATAAGCATAGGCGAAGATCATGATACATCTTGATAAGCGTCTGACCATATCGTGTAAGCTTATTCTGAAGATGATAGTAACAAGTGCCATGAGCTGCTTCTGGATAAACTGCCTCTACCGCGTTAGCTATGCTCCGGTGTTGATCGGATATGATTATTAAATTGGTTGGCATCATAAATGCTTCTCTGAGTCGGGACATGAACCACGTCCAAGAGTAATCGTTCTCAATTGGACCCACACCAAAGGCTAGTGGAAATATTTGGTCGTTGCCGTCTATCGTAGCAGCCACAAATAACACTCCTTTATTCCTTCCTTTCAAGTGAGTCGCGTCGACCACAATCAGATCTCGGAGGTTAAATACCCACGGGGCACGAAAAACATTAAAAGCAACGAATAATTGTTGGAAACGACCTTCTCAATCGACTTCGAGATCAATCATTGTACCTAGATTCGTTGTTTTCAGTACGTAGAGGTAACTAGGAAGCATCTTGAACGAATCTGAGTGCCCGCCATAAATCACCGCAACAGCACAATTACGGGCTCGTAGAGCAACACTATAGCTTGCTTGAAAGCCGAATTCACTCTGGATAGCTGCCATAATTTCTTTCGGTTTTAGGACAGATTTTTGACGGCGCATTCGCCGAGCAACATAAGCAGCGAGCGCCTTTGCACGAATCCTTCTTGGACCAGTCTGTGAAAAATCTCGATTACATGTGTGTTCGGCATGCAAGCAGTTTACAATCCATAATACATCTCTACGAAACGACGCCCGTAGGAAAAATGGGCAGTCATGACTCCGTCTGCATTTATACTCAACCCGACCACTATCAGAACGAGTCACCCTAAAATCGAGACCTTGTTCCATGTGCCGAAGTGCAACAGCAGCAAACAAATCCTCCTTCTCCCAAAATGTCGCACCTTCACGGAGTGGATAGTCCACAACGTGATCCAGATCTCGAACCATTGGTGAATCCGATGCATCGAGAGGAACGACTGGAAGTAAACCGTCATTTACTTCTTCGGTGCCACCATATATTATTTCGTTGCTTGGAAGGGCACGGTTGTCCGGCATGAGCATAGATATCAGTTGATTCACACCACCTTCACGTCGGATCCATGCCGCAAAGTCGCCAAACATACATTGATTTAATGCACCAGACACCTCATCGTATTCTTCTTCGGATGAACTATCCAAAATATTTTCTTCATCACTGTCGGATACAACATGGGTATCCTCTTCGCGAAAAAAGGTTTCCTGTTCGCAAAAATTCTCAGCCCGATTGCTACCACCCGCTTGATCTTCAAAATTGAACCTTGAACCAAATTGTTCAACAACATCGGGTGTATGATAAGATTGAGCATTAGAGTGCTCGAGAAATAAAATCGGCTCGATTTGTGTAGTACAAAAACGAATTAGGTCCATATCGGTAGCGAGAATGAACCTAAGCGTGATACCATGACGAGAAACGTAGGTGTAATAAATTTCATAATTTGACGAAAGTGAAAAGGGATTAAGATTGTATTGAATGAACTGTAGTAAAATTAGAATACAAACACTGTTCCCAGGAATGCAGACAACTCTAACTTCACCGCCAATATACTCGGACAAATTGTTAAATTGTCCGTTAAAATGAAAAATAATATTATACCAACTATCCATTTTTTTTTGATGAAACGAGCGAGCAAAATTCTACAGAAATAATTTGTAGTTGAAAATGAAATGAAAGAGTAGTGAGTGTGTTGGATTTTCGACTTCAATCACGGTATAAATAGATAAAATTATGATTTTGGAACGAGCGGGACTAGAAACGGCCGAGCGGGATTTAGTGAGCAGGATTCTGCACGAGCTGTCAAATCAAAAAAGTGGAGCAGGATCCCACGAGCGGGATCCCGCGAGCGGGACTGGGGGTAGCCGGGCGGGATCCCGCGAGGCGAGCGGGATTCCACGTGCGCCGAGCGAGATTCTGCGAGGCGAGCGGGATTGGTGGGCGGGATTCCACGTGGCCACGCGGGAATCGTCTCGTCTCGCCACGTGGCCGAGCGGGATTCCACGTGGCCGAGCGGGATTTGGTCAGTACTTGAGCGGAATTCTGCGTTAATCATTTGCGCACGAAACGAAGCAAAATAACGGTTTTGCAGGCTGACAAGTCTGAAAAGTGGGGATATTTAAGTAAAGTTGGGTATTTTGTGTATCAATTATAAGCTTTGGGTAAAATTGCCTTTTCGATTTCCGATGTGGGTATTTAAGAAAACGCCCCTTAAATACACTATAACTTAAGAGGTCATAACTAGAGGTGACAAATGAACGGGCAGACACGTGCCAAACCCCAAGCCAAGAGTGGGCCAAGTTAGTTTTTTGAGCTCGTCCAAGCCCGCCCGACATCTTTCCGGATTGTGAAATATGAAGCCCACCGCGACTTTGGACTTTTAGACTTGCGGGTAGATTTTACCTATACATTATTAATTTTTATTATTATTTATAAATAATATCTTATTTAATTAAAATATAAAGGAAATTTAGATTTCAACTTAAACCTGCTAATATAACAATAAGGTATAAACTACAAAGTAGTAAAATAAATTAAATTGACCTTGTTATAAATTTTTGTTGAAGTAAACAATAAAATTTAAAGTCATATTTTATTGCACCGTTGTCGTATTTCTAAAAGTGCGCTTGAGCGCACTTTTAGAAATAAGACAACGGTTTATGTAACCATTGTCGTTTATTCGTTGTCGTAGTAAAATAATGTGCTCATAGACAATGGTTTCAATAATCGTTGTCATTTACCCGTTGTCGTAACTTCATAAGTGCGCTCATAAACAACGGTTTCAATAAGTGTTTTCGTTCATCCGTTGTCGTAGTAAAACAATGCGCTCAAAGACAACAATTTTAGTAAGCGTTGTCGTTCACCTGGTGTTGTATTTAAATTTCTCACTCACATACAACACATTTTTTCGCTGTTGTTAAATCGTTGTCTTATTATTGAACTAATTTTTTTAAAATTCATTTACAACATTAATTTATTTTTTTATTATTTATTCTTTATATATCTTCCAGGTGATGCATGTGTCTAGTTTTTAGAAATTGCTATGAATTTAGTAAAAAAATATTGTATTCATCAAATTAATCTATATAGGTGAATGGTGATCATGTTTGACTGAATCCAAATAATAAAACTATATCACACTCATATAAAAACTTGTATTATTTCAATTATTATTTAATTTACATCTACCTCATTTGGGCAAATAAATACTAACTAAACATTAACTTATCCCCTAAAAATATAAATAAATTAATTTATCTTTTTTTGTTAATTTGAATAAAATACAAATTTGAAGATATATCTTATCTTATCGAATAAATTAACTTATCTTAAATAAAATACAAATTTGAATAAATTAACTTATATGATTCAAATAATAACTACATATTTGAATAAATTACTGACCCTCAACTACAAAATCGCTCTTAATTCATTCAAAACCCTTGCCACTGCGTCTCCTCTACCTCCATTTCCCACTGCCGCAGTCGTCCTTTCCCATCATCGACCTCAACTATCGTTGTCTAGACCCATATTCAACTTTGTGTGCGATGATTCTATCTTCAGCAACGATGCGTGGAAAGCTTTGACGTTGAGCTTCCGCGACAGCTTCTACGTCCACAACAAGGTCAGTGAAAAGGTGAATATCTTTCTCACGTTTTTTTTTTGGATGACTCGACGTGCATTCATTTCATGATTGATGTATACAAATTTTCTACGGCGTGCTCCTTCTGATTATTTCAGGAAATTAAATTAATTGACTCTATGTTTCAGCCATTTTGTCTGGATCTATTTTTTAGAAAAATGAGATTCGGATTTACTGTAATTGGTAGCTAGCATATTTTCTGAATTTGTGAAAAATAATTATGATAAATTATGAAAATATTATTCTTTGTGGAGGTAAAATCTCAATTACAGACAGTATTCATTTGTATGTGATGGTTATTAGAGCTCGGAGGTCTTTAATCGATAAAAATTATGTTTTGAGTGCTAAGAGGTATTAAATGGTTTTGCTTCTTAAATCTGAAATGATTTTGTGCATTTATGTACTATGCTTTCTTTTGAAGGGGAATGTTTTGCCTTAGCCATGATTTTGTATTGGTTATGTAAGTTGAGAATAAAAAAATGTGAAAAATCTCTAAGATTAAGTAATGGGGTTGACTGGTGGATTTTATGATAGGTTGGTGATAAATTGGTCACATTCCCTTTAAAAGGCCTTGTAAAGGGAAGGGATATCCAAGCTTATATAGAGGGGATATCCAAGCTTATATAGAGGAGTCAGGATATTTGCTAAGTTGATGTGGGACATAATAATGGGCTCTAACACGCCCTCTCATGTGTAGGCCGGTATGAACATCGGACTACTACATGTGGAAACAAATAGCCCATAAGGACCGATCCAACATAGAGACCAAACAAACCAACATCGTTTGGATCTGTTCTGATACCATGATAAATTGAGCCACATTCCCCTTAAAAAAAACCTTGTAAAGGGAAGGGATATCCAAGCTTATATAGAGGAGTCATGATATTTGCCAAATCGATGTGGAACATAATAATAGGCTCTAACAGTTGGATCCAAGAAACTTGAGAAAAGTCTTATATTTCTAAGGATATAGGTGAAACTAATGTAATCTGGGTCTTAAGTTAAAGTTGGAATTCATAAGAATTTATTTAGAATCTTTAAGAGACCAGTTTTGAGCATTGAGTTATGGGTCATGGAGTTTGGTATAAGAATATAATCAGCAAAAAGAAAGTAAAATGAGAGAAATTGAGCTCTAATAGAATCTTTGCCTCTTGTATATGAGTTTATAGTTCTTTATCTCTTGTATCTAGACAAGGTTGAGGCTCCTGAAGACATAGTTGCAATTGGTTTGTAAAGGTAAATGAATTCACAGCCATTAAAAATGACTTTAAGAAAGCTAATTAGAACATGAAGTTGTGCCCCTTCATTCAGTTGTTCTTATATATACAGTACTTAGAAGGGAATGTTTATTTTTTTAATGAAATTGATTGGCTGGAGCAGAAATCCTTAATACTTCTCTTTTTGGTTATTAGCAGAATCACTGCTTCAAGTATGGTAATTCCTTTTCTTTACAATAGATTCCGCTTCTTCTAGGTTCATCATTTTGATTGTTCATTATTCTTTGATTTTGCATGTTTGTATTATTTTACTAGTTTGATTTTTTTTTGCTTTAAAAAGGGATTGGAGTAAGGGCGAAGTGATTAATTGAAGTGTACTTCAAGTGAGGATGGTGGGAAATCGGCAATGAAAGTTTTAGTATTTTTAGAACTATACTTGAAATATTGTAATATATATTACGAGGTAGATACTTTGATACTTGTATTATCAATAATATTGATTATTGTAATATAATATGTGGATTATTGTGATATTGTAATAAAAATAGTGAAAGTATATTAACTATTATTGTAGATGCCTACGACAACGCTTAAAAATCTATGAAAACACAACTTTCTATAACAGTTGAAAAAGATAATGGATAAATTCCATTGTCTATGAGCGTCACCTACGACAAAGGGACTTTCCACAACACTTGAACAAATAGATACGTCAATGGTTTTTAACTGTTGTCGGCAAGCTACAACAACGGTTATTAACTGTTGTCTATGAGCACCTATTTACGACAACATGTGGATTTTGGCTATAAGCATTTTTGTAATAGTGGACTATCTTCAACTTTGCTATTAAGTATTTTGATTTAAGTTCTTTTCTTTCTAAGAGGTGGAATAGAATAACCCGGTTGAAACATAATGATCATACGTCTATAATGCATTGTATGTCCCATAATGGGTCTCATTCTTCTACCCTTTCCCGAAAGTCAATGACTATTCATAGCTATTACCTTGATACCAAAGAAGAGTTCGACCCAATGCAAGATTATCAAGTTTAACCTAAGAGATTCAAGAAATAATCAGCATGTCTCCTTTGAATTGAATCATCCAAGAAAATCAACTAATTTTCTAACTATCAAACATAAAATAAAATTAAATCGAGAAACCATTGGTTCTCTGACTTCAGACAAGTGTAATTAATACTCCTTCCGTCCCGCTATTTGTGACTCACTTTCCCGAAAGGGGTGTCCCATTATTTGTGTCCACTTTCCTAATTTAGTAAAAAATTACTCCTACTTTATCATCTTCTCTCTCCTACTTTATTACATTCTCTCTCCTACTTTATCATCTTTCTCTCATCTTCTCTCATTATCTTACTCATCTTCTCTCTTATACTTTATCATCTACTCTCTCTCATACTTTATCATCTACTCTCTTAATTCTCGTGCTGAAACCAATTGAGCCACAAATAACGGGACGGAGGGAGTAACTGACAAGGAAAAAAATGGAAGAATGGATAGAGTAGGTATAGTAACAGTGACAGAGTAGATATATGTGGTGATCTGACTACACAATTTCTAACTAACAATTGCTTTGATGTGTGTCAGGGAATTTCAGTTGTCAAAGGCTTACAGTGCCCATTACACCAATGTTTCCCATTACAATGAAAAGACATACATGAAATCAATAAAAAAAAACGTGCGCATTTAGAATTCAGTGGATTTTGATCGTGCTGAATAGTGATTAGGATTTGATGTTGGAATATCAAATATTTAAATACGAAATAAAAACAAATACCCAAAAATATCATTGATTTTTGGGTTTTTAAAATAACGTATTCCATGTTGCAATCATTGAAATAAAAATACAATTGCACCTACTACAATTACCATGTTATCCGCTTAAGAAAGAAATACCAAAGAAAAGACGTAATAATTGAAGTTGGTAGGAAATTTAATATTTAAAAATTATAATTATTGCCGAAAATTACAGTTTCCACTTATATAAACTCCTCCGCATTCGTTTATTGGAACAAACTAAGAAGTGGCTCTCCAACACCACCTCAACAAACATGTCAGATTCCGGCGGTGGTGTAAACAACACTTCACTCTCCTCCGGTGATAGGGAAGCACCGCCAGCAAACCGCCGTCGAGGAGGCTGGGCGACCGCCACTTTCATCTCAGGTCAATCCTCTCTACTCTCACCCCACATGCACACAAAATAATAATTTAATTAATTAGGACATTTTCCTATTTATATATGTTATGTATTGATTAGTGGTTAATTGGGAGCAGCAAGCGTGTTCGGATTGACGTTGGCATCAGGCGGCTGGTCCGCCAACCTAATAGTATTCTTGATCAACGAATACAACATCAAACCCATCAACGCCACCCAAATCAACAACGTCGTCAACGGCTGCGTCAACTTCCTCCCTCTCGTCGGAGCCGTCGTTGCTGATTCCCTCCTCGGTTGTTTCTCAGTCATCTGGATCTCCTCCCTCTTCTCTCTCGTCGGACTAATCCTTCTGCTGCTTAGTGTTACCGTAGACGACTTAAAACCCGCAACATGCCAGCGAGGAGTCTCAAATATTTCATGTGCGGCACCAACAAGCACTCAATATGCAATGTTATACTCAGCTATGGCTCTGGCCTCCATCGGGGTAGGCGGCACCAGATTCACCTTAGCCACAATGGGAGCTAACCAGTTTGCCAAAAGCAAGCACCAGGCTACTTTCTTTAACTGGTATTTTTTCGCCTTTTACGCCGCTTGTTTTGTATCATCTACTGGGATTGTGTATGTGGAAGACAATCTGGGGTGGGTTTGGGGGTTTGGAATAGGGTTAGCCGGAAACGTCTTCGGATTAGCCCTCTTCCTCGTCGGAGCTCCTTACTATACTCTCGACAAGCCGCACGACAGCCCCTTCACCGGCCTGCTGCGTGTGGTGGTCGCCAGTTTTAGGAAGAGGAAGGCTATTATCTCCTCCCAAGCCGCGGATTATTACTATGGAGATCATGGGGTTAAAGAGGTTGATGCAGAGGCGCCTACAAATTGGTTCAGGTAAATTAATTATGAATAATTTATCTCAACTTGAGAGTTGAGACCTGAGCATATAATCATCACACTAATATATACATGCTTTGCTTGTACGCAATGCATGCTACGACGTACAAATGAATTGATTTTACTTTAAGCATCTGCCAGTGATGGTTTGCTACTTTGCTCATTACAAACTTAAACAGACATGGGTATCAATTTCAGAAGTATTATTCTTCAAAAAAGTCATTGTTAAAATATGCTCCCAACAAATAATTTTCGATCTATTATCCTACTTTTTCAATAGCTAACATAATTATGGGATAACTTTCCAATAATTTACTCATAATTATGTTGACACCCTTGTGGTGTGGTATACACAAGGGTACACAATTGTGGTACACACAAGCCGCTCTGATTTATCTCACAAAAGTTTAAGTGTACCACAGTTGTGTACCCTGTGTGTATCACCACAAGGGTGTCGACATGTGGCGTGTATGACCCACTATTTTGAATGAAAAATGCCACATGTCAACACCCTTGTGGTGTGGTACACACAATGGTACACAATTGTGGTACACACAAGCTGCATTTATCTAGGTATTAAAAAAATGAGACTTCCAATAGAACTAAATTCCTTCTTAATTATATTTGAGTGAAAAAGAGACTGAGCATATCAAAAGGGGACGGAGGGATCATATTACGTTGTTACAAATATGTTGGTGAGAATAGATTGTGAATTATTTTTTTGAGAAATGATATTTTGGAATTTTTGTTTGATTGAGATTCTCTTAAATACGTAAGACACAATATTCATATTTGATTTAAACAACAAAGTTTTTGTGTCGTACAAACAATCCACCCCACTGCAGGTCACTTAACCGCGCAGCGCTCAAGACTGAGGGCGACGTCCGAGCAAATGGCTCCGTCGTGTCGCCGTGGAAACTATGCACCGTCCAGCAAGTCGAAGACCTAAAATCTCTAATTAGAATCCTCTCCTTATGGTCGTCCAGTGTTTTTCTAGGCACGCCTATCGGCGTCCAGGTCAGCCTCACCGTGCTCCAAGCTCTGGCCACCAACCGCCACATCACCGGCGGAAGCTTCCAATTTCCCGTAGGCTCCATCATAATCTTCGCATTCATCTCCACCGCAATAGGTGTCCTCCTCATCGACCACATCATCAGGCCAATGTGGAATAAAACAACCGGCAACAACCCAACGCCCTTGCAACAAATAGGCATCGGCCACGTGTTCAACATCGGCAGCATGGCCGTGTCCGCCCTCGTCGAGTCGAGAAGGCGGAGCTCCGCTGCGTCTCCCCACCTAATGTCGGTCATGTGGCTTGTCCCTCAAATGGTTATAGTGGGATTCGGAGAGGCGTTCCATTTTCCGGGTCAAGTGGAGTTGTATTATCAAGAATTTCCAGCGTGTTTGAAGAGCCTATCGACGGCGATGGTGGCGATGCTTGTTGGTGTGGCGTTTTACTTGGGCACTGCAATCATTGACTTTATCAGAAGAATTACGGATTGGCTGCCTGATAATATTGATAGTGGGAGGGTTGATAATGTGTATTGGGTTATGGTGGTGATTGGAGTTGTCAACTTTGGCTATTTTCTTGTTATTTCTTGGTTCTATAAGTACAGACATGGACAACCCACCATGAAGACCCAAAATGTTTCTGATGAGGAAAAATAAGAACCAAAAAAAAAAGTATGATTTGCAAACTCAAAAAGATGAGTTATCTATGGATTGTATTGAACGTATACGACCCACTTTGTGATGTGCCAATGCATTGGCGACTTGTAGCACAGTCCACTAACTTTAAGTTTTGAAAAATATTAAATCCCAATTCTCTTTGTTCAGCTTTAGTAAGTGATTGCTTCTGATTAGTAGCCATCTTCAAGTCCCAGAAAATAAATATCATGATGAATTTTGATAGCACTACCTTTTCTTTGCCCAGGTGGTAAGACTGTATGCATGCTTTTGGCTGTTGGTGGATTTATGTAATCATCTTGAGATTAATGTTATTGGGCATTGGCGATTCCCACTAAGGTGATATACGCTGAAGTGAAACGGAGAAATGCAGAAATAATATCCAGACTTGGAAGATGGGGTATTTAAATACACAAAATAATTCAGCAGAATAGTGAGAAATATTAAATTAACAAATTTATTTTTAAAAATATCAAAAAGATTTACAGTTTGCACTTATCTTTAACTCATAATCATTGGACAACTGGACACTAAGTGGATGTTTGGAGTAGCTGAAGCTTATCGATAAGTGTTGAAAGTTGTTGGAAGCTGCTGAAAGTGGCTGAAAGCAGCTGAAAGTTGTTGATTTTGATAATTTGTAAGTTTTTGCAAAAAAGTGTTGAAAGTCAAAAATTAATATTTGAAAATATTAATAAAATGGTATCTTATAAAATAAAAATATTATTTATTTATCACTTATTAAACAAATTGGACTTTTTTACATATATAAAATTTAAAATTTATTTCGACTCATATAAAATATTATTTTAATAATAAATATTACTAAAATAAAAATTAGTAAAAAAATTAAGTATAATTAATATTATTAATTAAAATCAAGAATAAAAAAGATTATAAATTATATTAATAAAACAAATATTTACTTATTCTTTATTAAATGACAAATAAAAATTATACATATAAATAAGTAATATCGATTATTAATAAAAAAATAATTAAAAAATTTATAATAGAATGTATTAATTAAAAATTTTAAAATTTATAAAAGTTATAAGTTATCAGCTTCAGCTGCCCAATACCAGCTTACGAAAATTCTCTATTTTGGACCCAAACAACTTTCAGCATCTCTATAAGCTATATTTTCCAAACACTAAATTCATTTCCCGAGGCAACTTTCAACTATAAGCTGATTCAGATAAACTATCCCAAACACCCCTAAAAAGAAGTGGATTTGCAACATCACAATTCACAGATGGCATATTTAGATCCGGTCGCAATTTTGATGGTGATATTATGAAAATAATTTGCCAGGAAAACATTCCTCTTTCAAAAATAATTCTAAATTAATTATTTATTATCACCTACTTATGACTTAGCTACATAATTGTCCACATGGAAAATATTGTAGTTATTGAGATTAGCACCTTATTTAAAAAATAATGCAAACTCATAAAATAAATGTATTAACTAATACTCTCTAACTCTCAATAGGTCTCATTCGAATTTTGGGATTGTCCCATTATTTGTCTTATATCAAAAAATGAAATAAATAAGTGAACCACAATCAATTTAAATAAATGTACCTCACCATTTTATATTTTTGCATTAGTATTTTATACCTTTACATATACTGAATCTTCGTATCAAATCTCAGTAAGACATAAATAATGGGACGAATGAAATATTAAATACAGAGTACAAAAAATAATTTTCATCAGATGCAATTTTATATTAGTTAATTTACACTTTTGTTGGGTTGGGAGAAGAAATTGAGAGAAAAGACAGATGAGACATAAAGTAAAGAAAAAAAGAAAAGTTGAAAATAAAGTAGTTAATGTGTGTTTTGACATAAAGTAGTTAATGTGTGTTTTTGAAGAGTATTATTGTCACAATTCCCTCAATATTATCAATCATTAGAAGTTCAATTTCCGTGACTTGGTTAATAATTAAATTCGTAACCATCAATTCTCCTCTCTCTTCGTTCTTTTTAGTGGTCTAAAAAGGTCAAGTTTTGTTGTCGGAGAAAATATATTATCTAGATGGATTTTGTTAAGATTAAGTCAAATATTCTTGTCGGAAAAGATATACTCTGAGATGAATTTTGATAATAAAGATCATGCATCCTAATCATGTATGACCCACGTGGTAACTGGTAAAAGCGCATGCTCTGGGTGTTAATTGATTCATGTAGCTCCACAGATTAGGATTTCATAGGCTCCATATCACTTGTCCCACTTACGGTGTCCCAACCGTGTCCCAGCAGCAAAACGACATCGTTTTGTTGCTTAGTAAAAAAAAAAAAAATAGGTGAAACGGCGTCGTTTTGTTGCTGAAACACGGTTGGGACACAATAAGTGGGACATGTGATCTGGATTCGATTTCATAGTTAAAGAATCCATTAGGTTAAGAAACAGAGATATTATCATTTTATCAACATGTAAAACCAAATCCTTTAGTCTAACAATTTTTTGTTCAACTTAATTGTTACCGACATGGAGTACTAAATATGTACAGGGCCAAAAGGCTCTACGCGCATGGCTTTGGGCCAAACATATACCATCATTTGAAAATATAAATTGAAAAAAATTAAAACCATCACGCACACAAAGTACAGATGTGTATCGTAATAATAGAAATTGAAACAAAGCCAAAAAAATTAGATAAAAATATAAAGAAAGGATAGTAAACCAGGCAGCCATCTTGAAGGATTGACGCATCATAATCATAATATTATTCTAAAGGAGGGTGAGGACCATATATATTTTACTTTTGGCAACAAAGTCAAAATCCAATTGTTCCAAAGAAACAAGCACAAAATATAACTCAACGGATCCAACAAGTTTTCCCCAAAATTAGAACATAAATCTGAGAAAAAATAGGCCATCACTCCTCGGAAGCGCCATACCAAGTAACTCAGGCATCAGCGAATCTGCAAAAATCATCGGCAAGATTAGACAAGGGCAAAAAATGACGATATAGAATAGTCTTCACATCGAGACCAAGCAAAAAAAACAAAAACAAAAACAAAATCAAAATCAAAAACACACCCCAGCTCAGAGAGCTTCATGTGAGCCTCAGCATAGTCTGCGAAGAAGGTATCCTCATCCTATTAACAAAAAACAGAGATTAGTAACGAAAAGGAGATACAACACAAGAATGTAGTGAACGAATAGGAAGAATGTACAAACCGCAGCATATTTCTCAACTAGTGGGCGGAAGGAAGGGTCGGATAGGAGAGCCTTGTCTGAGGGCAACTGCAAAAGCCCCTCTTTCTCTCCGCTCAGAAGCTCCCTGATTCACAGATTAAAAGAACTAAACAAATCACAACACTACCACAACCTAGTGCATGTAAGGTTTAGGGCCTGCTAAGTATATATAGGAATGGAAAAAGGAGGATTGATTCTGCCATACGTGAAGTATGAGTTATCGAAGATGAGAGGGTTCGCAGTCCATGGTCCCTCGAATCCAGATCGCTCCTTGTGGCATCGACCCTGCAAGGAAGCAGAAGAAGAATTAAGCAGCATTATTCCTGGTCATGACTGAGAAACCAAAATCAGAAAGTAGTGAATACAAACCAGGGTGTGGCCACCAGAAAGTGCAACAATATCCTGATCAGTCAGACCCATTTGTTTGGAAAAAACGTCCCTCAGGTGGTCACTTCCTGAGACAATGTAACATTTAAGTTTCAGAAGTAATAATGTGTTGACACTACAATTCCAGAGTAAGATTACACACTAGCTTATGGTTTCTGAGATAGGGCATGGAGAATATGGCTTACCCTTAGTAGCATCAGGTAGGCGACCTTCAACAGGTGGCTCTGCCTTATCCTAAAAAGATTTAAAATATCAACCATAGTTAACAATTACATAAGAAGACAACAATTACTAAGTAATAATAACTAGTAAGTCAGATCTATTTATTGACTTGGAATGTAATTCAAGTCAGACATTTGGTTCTGAAGAATCTCCCGCTAATAATTGTACAACAATAATAAAAAAGCACTGCAATTAAATTTCCTTTGAATACCATAACACCACAAAATATGCATGAAATGTCTAGCTGGTGAGTTAGATTTCACTAACCGGCCTGCCTGGGTGGAATGGAACATCTGGTCCTCCAGTAACTTCAACAGCCACAACACCAGCCAACTGAGTTTAACAAAAAAACACATTAATGCTGAAATCTTCTAAAGAAGTACGTCGTCAACTGCTAAAGTTGAACATGTACATATAAGGATACCTGATAGAAGTCAGCATGAGAAAGGGTGGGGAACTGATCCCTGATGGGCTCCAAGAGCCTCAGAGCAATATCAAGACCATTGTTCGCACCATGTGCTAGCTCAGCCTGGAATCTCATTGTTCCAAAAGGACCTCCTGTTTTTGAGCACTGATCAAACGTACCAGCAGAGTGCCATCTGATACAGCAACAATTTTATTCCAGTTACAATTTATAATTGGAGAAGATGACATTTCATAAGTTAGGAGCAAGATCTTATTTAAGCTTAATTATTGTATCTAACAAAATTTATTGGGGAAACAGAACAGTGACAGAATTGATTGGCATAATAATTAAATACTAATATACTGGGTAATAATTTTCGTGAAACTTGTTTAACAGGTTGATATCTAAGGGTGACTGGTCAAATGATTGTTGAACGAGGTAAAACAATTATAAATCCAGAATTAGGCAAAAAATTAAAACCTAAATTGCGATTATTCGGACTATTTACTTTACTGTTCATTTTGTGAACTCTTGCGGGGGATAAACCAACGATTAACTTCCCTACTGTAAGCTTAATCAATGCAGATTATACACTAATCGTGACTCGACTTGCCATACAAATAGCTATCGAATGGAAGCGTTGCCAAAATATCACATACTAAATAAAATCGAAGGATAACTAAAAGGAAATATTGAAGTAATAGTTAGCAAAACATACGCCAATCGGAGCATGATAGGAGCGCAGTTCTTATCGGCAATCAGACCTCTGAGCTTCCTCTTGCATTTCTCAACAGCCTTCAAGTACTCCTCGCTCACAACTGGATAGTTCTTCACCATTTTCACCGTTGCCTGCAAATCAGATTCGTCTCACATCAACAAACCGGATAAATTAAAATAGAAACACACACGCATTACGATCACTTCAAAAACGGAAAAACACATTTGAAATCTGAAATCCCGACGACAAAAACCGAAAAAGACAAAGGTAATTGCAAAACCAAAAGTCAACGGCAGCACGAGCAAGACAAGAGCAGGAAAAAAACAACCGACAAAGTTGAAGATCACTACTGAAAATTTAGGTACCTGATAGAACAGATGAAATTGAAAGTCGAGAGAGAAAATGTAGCGAGCGTGGAGAGCACAAGCATAGAAATGATATGGTTAGTGGTGAGTAAAAATAGCTTACAAGGGGAGCGAAAAGAGAAGTCTCTAGAAGATTTTTCTGTGACCACTGGATCGAGATGATCGTGAGGCTGACGTTATGTCTGGGTATCAACGGCTGAGATTGGTCTAGGCAGACGGTTGGTGTTCCAGTGGTAGGTGGTGGGCATAGGCACGAAGACGGACTTTTTGGTCTTATTAACGCTGACTGAATGACTAAAACAACCTTTTGACTTCACTTCTCTTCTAATTCCAGGAAATGTGTGCAGGGGCAATACAGGGAACTCGCTTAAAATATCCTGGGCAAAGTGTGAACGCAAGAAGATTCCGTTAGGATACTGCTCCAATCGTGAATATATTATTATAAATAAAAGGAAAGTCGTCCGGCCCTGCTGTCCAGACTTGTGCCGCATTAATTCGTTTATGCGACGTTAACAAAGTGGGTGTTTAATGTTTATGGGTGGAAATATTAAGAGTACGGCGCTGAAATGCCCATCTGAGAAAAGAGAAACACAATTATACATAATTCTTATATTTAAATACACTATATACCCAAGAAGACGAAAATATCCTTACTTATGGGGATGGTCCGATCAATGAACAGGGGCCGATCGTGGTCCGACAGTCGAGCTGTCCGGCCGGATTCGGCTGACACGGCCAACCAAGACAAAGGGGCCGATCACTATTCAAGGGCATGATCGGTCATGCCCTATCATGCCCGATCACTATCAGGCCATGATCGGGCATGTCCGATCGGTCGGACACATGATATAGTCCGATCACGATCCGATCATGGTCTGACACTTTTAAGTGAGAGAAGTGGAAAAAGTGAGGGTATTTTAGTAAATTTGGGTATATAGTGGATAGTTTTTATAACCTTGGGTAATTTTGTTGTTGTAATAGTCAAATAGGGTATATTGATATATTATTACAAATATTTATTAATTATATATATCCACACGTAACGGCACAAATCACCACTATAAAATAGAAAGCAATTAATTAATTATACAATAATTTAGCCTGTACGAATTACATGTTCCCATTTGGACTAACTCAATATTAGAAAAATCAAATACAATTACAAAAATTAAATCAATATAGGTAAGTTTGACAAATAAGATCATCGAACGTACCCACTCCACTAGGAAGTTGTTATTCGTAATTGATGACAAATGATTCTGAAATACTCACCGTTACTATAATGCAATAATGACGAGTTCATCTCATGCCCGTATTAATAATAATAATATATTCATTCATAAATTAAATAGTAATAAAGAATAAATTATACTCCATCTGTCCCCTATTATTGTCTCATTTGATTTCGACGCGGAGATTAAAAAAAATGTTTAAGCGTGTATTTTATGAGTTTTAATCGTATTAATAAATGAGCACAATTTTCGAAGAATGATTGGTGGAAGAAATGAGAATTTATCCAAATTTTTGCAAGGCATAGTTGAGACAATCAATTTTTTTTCCTTTTTTTTTTAATATTGTATTTTAAGAAATAATCATAAGTTTCCAAAAAGTTAAAAATCATAAATTTCCGAATACGGAGTGGAACGAAAATCGTGTGAGAGATAGATTTTTGGAATAGTGAGTATGATAATATGGGGATGAGTATTAAGTAGGAAGGGCCCACTTCATTTTTTGTTTAAGAGTATTTTTTGCTATTTTAGGAAATATGACAGTAATAGTAGGACAACCGATTAGGACAGTAGGACGTAATAGCTAGGGGTGTAACGATTCGATTCGGTTCAGTTTTTTATGTATTTTAGAAACCGAACCAAACACATAGAAGTGGTTCGGTTCGGTTCTGTTCGATGTGTTTCTAAATATCGAAACCGAACCGAAATGGTTCGGTTCGGTTCATCGGTTCACCTTTTTATTTATTTATTTATTTTTTAAATCCTAAATAATACAAAAATAATAGTTTATAGGATGTCACTCGTTCCGAACTCACAAGTATAGAGTTGTTATTCATTTATCTTTCTTTGTATAGATTAGAATTGATCTTAACTTAAATCTAATATCTAAATCTAACGATATTCTCATATAAAAAAGATAAATATTAAATAAAAAATTTAAAAATATGATATTGGTTCGGTTCGGTTCGAACCAATCAAAAATTCTTAAAACCGCGAACTGAATCGAATGTAAACGGTTCCTAAAAAAATAAACCGAACCAAACCGCGAAGCCGAACCGAACCATATTTTTCGATTTGATACAGTTCGGTCCGATCGGTTTCGCGGTTCGGAGTGGAACCACTCACACCCCTAGTAATAGCGGAACGGAGGGAGTAGTATTTTATACTTTCGAATGTTTTGAGTTTTGAAGCTTAGATTAAAAAAAATCAAATTTAATTCTCAAACTTAACAAGTACTTCCAATATTGATGTCTTCATCAACTAACCATTAAATCACCATCAACTTTATTTAAAAATAATGCAATTATTTATTGATAGGGGTGGAAATCGGGTCGATTTCGGTTAACCGAAACCGTATTTTCGGTTAACCGAAACCGAAAGCAGCGTTTTTCACCAACCAAAACCGAAACTGATCGGTTTTTCGATTAACCGAAACCGAGATCGTCCAGAGAAGAAAACCGAACTGTTGGTCCCGAGTGTACGGTCAGGTGTAGAGGGGGGGGTGAATACACCTGACTCCGATTTTCTCAACTTCGAACGCGAACACCTGTTCGGGAAAGTGCCGCATCTTGAAATAATTCACCGGACCAAATAGGCAGTTACCGAATCGTGTGTGGCAAAGAGTCGACTCTACCGAGATCTCGCTAGGGCGGAGTCGAATCGGTATCAAACAGTAGAGTTCGGCGGTGCGTAAAAGTGTAGCCCCAAATCGGTTGAGTGGAAAAAGCGTTTTAGCAAGTCTCGGTTCGGCAAATAGACAGTTCGAGTATCTTTGAGACGGTTGTATGATTTTAAAGTAGGTTTTCGAGTATGAACAGTAAAATCAATACAACAAGAATCGAAAGCAATAACAAGACACGATTTTTAAAGTGGTTCGGATATCAATCGATCCTACGTCCACTGTCCCGAAAAGTTCGGGAGGTTATTTATTATACTGAGTTAGTCTCGGTAAGCTTGTGCACGAGGACAAAGCCGTGGCTCGGGGATTATCTTGAGCAAGTCCCGGTTTAGAAAGGCATCAAACTAAAGTGTTTGACAAACTTCTCCAACTATGAAGGAGTCCTTTTACAATAAGGATTGAGTTGAAATATGAACTCCTTCGTCTAAGCTATAAGTATATTCTGTGAGCTTAGGGTTAGAGGGATAGGGAATGAGAGAGTAGCTTCTAGATCGACGAACAAGTGAAATAAGCTTTAGGTTCGTGTATCGTCGATTCGGGATACTGTAGGCTATGAGTCGAGATGGTAGTCTTTCGCCGGAGATAGATCTTCAAATTCTTGCGGAAGACTTAGGGTTTTCTCGTTCTAGCTCGTTTGAATGCTTGTGTTTGTTTTCGTCGTTAAGCTTATGCGCATTCGTTTCTCTCTCTTGTGTCCTCTTCTCTTGGCTTGAAATGTCCCTCTATTTATAGAGCAGAGATTGGAAAAGATCCGTTGGAGACGATCTTCCTTTCTCTCTCTTTTGGTAGCTAACGGCTCTTTTTGAAGGATGTAACAAGATCCTTTTCCTCCTTTTCGGAAATATGTTGACTTGCGGCTTTAGTAGGTAGAGACACGTGTATACTTGTCATTTGTCGAGGATTATGGAGTGGTTGAGACGGAACAGACTTCGAGGCATACTGAAGTTGACTTCTCTTTTCCTCGTACTTAACAATACTGATTGTATATTCAAAAAGTGTCCGACGGTTCGTAAGACTGCTTGCCGTTCTTGAAGTCGATCTTCATTCGCAGAGAGACAGTCGAGGGTACTCTACTCGGATGGTCGCCTACGAGTTCGGTGAACTACTCTGCTCGAGTTCGCTCTACGACTCCTTCACGATATCTTGCTCTCGCCGAGTCCAAGAAATACCGAGTCTTCTACTTCAGTGCCGAGGCCGATAAGCTACCGACCGCCTTAACCAGGAGCAGAGTGTCTACCGAGTCCGAAACCTCGGAGACAAAACAATTACACGGGAATGGTTCATCAATCAAGATAGGGTTTTTGGGATCTTCAAATCTTCGAGATAGGTACGAGCACGAGGCTACCGAGCTTACGGTCGGTCTTGAAGACGTAATCATTTCCCACTAAGTATAACGATCTTGAGGATAAAATCATCACCCAACAATTTCCCCCTATTTGATGATGCCAAAACCTATCATCTATGCTAACACTAAACTATCGAAAACGAGCTCCTTACATTATTACAAGTAGGATCAAGTGGAGTTTGTTCTTCAAGTTCTAGTCTACTCGAGGGGAGCAGTGGCAAAACAATTTCCCTCCATCTAAACAATTCCCCGAAACACAACAACTAGACTATCGATCTAGAGAAGCAATAAGGCGACAAGTAAGATAAAGTGAGTGTGTGAGTCGGCAATCACTTCGGTGATTACTGAGTGTTTAAGCATAAAACAAACACGGCCGTTTAGACAATAAGATATGGTGCGAGCGAAAGGAGAATGTATATATAAGATATGAAAGTTCGGTATATCGGCCCTTTGTTTGTCGGTATGGATCTTTTCCATCCCGATATCCTTCTTTTCGACATGGTCACGAATGAAGTGATGCCTAATGTCCACGTGCTTGCATCTCGTGTGAAGTACGGGGTTACGAGTGATTGTAATAGCACCGGTACTATCGCGAGAATATCGGCACTTCATTCCCGAATGACGTCATAGTCTTTTTAGCCGATGTCTCGGCCCAAAGGATTTGGGCGCAACAACTTCGGCGAGCCATGTATTCGGCTTCGGTAGTTGACGTGGCTGCGAGTGCTGCTTCTTTGAAAACCATGAGATCGGCTTGCATCGCCTAGGAACCGACAAGTTCTCGAAGTTGATTTTCGGTCGATTCTACATCCCGCATAGTCGGCATCGAATAGCCCGGTTAGTTCAATATTATCATCACCGGATACCATAAACCTATGTCAGGTGTGCCTCTGAGGTAGCGGAGAATCTTCTTTGTTGAGTCCATGTGGCTCTGCTTAGGATTCGCCTGAAATCGAGCGCAGACACCTACAACATAAGTTATGTCAGGACGAGTAGCTGTTAGATATAATAAGGAACCAATTATTGCACGAAATTCAGTTTGGTCTCATCGATACTCCCTCTTTATCAAGATCGATTTTCATATTCGTGTTCATCGGGATCTTGATAGGTTTGCCGGATGTGCAACCGAATCTTTTGATGAGGTCTCGAGTGTATTTACCTTGGTTAATGAACGTTCCCTTTTTAGATTGTTTGACTTGAAAGCCGAGGAAATAGTTCATTTCACCCATCATTGACATCTCGAACTTGTCCATCATCATTTTCTCAAACTGTGCGACACATGACGACGTTCTTTGATCCGAAGATAATGTCGTCTACATAGATCTGCACGAGTAATAAGTCGTCTTCCGGTCGAATGCCGAGCAAGTGCGATCTCGTGCCTTTCCGAAAACCTTTCTAAAGAAGAAACTCGACGAGGGTATCGTACCAAGCCCCGGGTGCTTGTTTTAACCCATATAGAGCCTTTCTCAGTTTATAAACCTGATGTCCCTGCTGAAAGCCGGGCGGTTGTTCTACATAGACTTCTTCTTTCAGTACGCCGTTCATGAACGCAGACTTCACATCCATTTGATAGACTCCGAATCTTTGATGTGTTGCGTAGGCTAGGAATAGTCCCGATTGCCTCCATCTTGCAACCGGAGCGAATGTCTCATCGAAATCTATTCCCTCGGCTTGACAGGAGCCTTTCGCCACGAGCCTTGCTTTGTTCCTTACTATAACGTTGTTTTCATCTCGCTTGTTCTTGAAGACCCATTTTGTTCCAATGACGTGTTGATGCCGGGTCTGTCAACAAGCTCCCAAACTTCGTTTCTCGTGAACCGATTCAGCTCCTCTGCGTATGGCTATGATCCAGATCGGCATCTTTAAGTGCATCCTCAATCGTCCGAGGCTCTTCGATGAGACAAGAAGCGGGAATATAATGCGCTTTCTCCTTGACGGAACTGGATCTTGTCTTGACTTTTCTTGAAGGATCTCCAATGATTAGATCGGGAGTGTGAGCATCTAGCCACGATCTACGATGTTTCACTCTTCATCCGGAATTTGATCAACACAGATAGTAGGTGAGTTAGGCATTCAGTTGTACTATTCTGAGATTGAAGCAATTCAGTAATGAGAGTGTGATCTACTGAGTTTCTAGGTTCAGGGGCATTCAGCTCAGGAACATTAATAGTTCCCCCTGAATTATTATTCTCAGTAGAGGTCTCAGTTACCACTGGGGTTTCTTCATCGACCTGAGTTACCTGGGATTGACTCTGTTCAGGAGAGTCAATCTGTTCAGCTACTTGCGTTCTTTGGTTCGTATTCGATAGAGCTTATCTTTAGTTTCTTCATCCCGAATCATCATCCCAACAAAGTCGGATCCTTTCGGTTTGTCTTTTAGGTTCGTAATCCTCGTAGGCTGCATCGATGTCCTCGATTCGAGACTTAGAGTTATTGCTCCTTGTCTTCGTAGCAAACTCATTAAAAACAACATGAGGGCTTTCTTCCACGCAAAGGGTCCGATAGTTGAATACTCGAAAGCTTTGCGATTCGAGAGTATCCTAAGAATACTCCCCGATCCGACTTGCTATCAAAAGTTTTCGACTAATCTTTCCCATTATTGTGAATAAAGCACGAACAACCAAAGATATGGAAATAAGATAAAGAAGGCTTCCCGCCGTTCCATAGTTCATATGGTGTTCTCTTATCGCTGCTTTGTCCGTAGAGATCGGTTCCGAGTATAACATGCGGTGTCGGGCCAGCTTACGCTCGTAATTTGGTTGGGAGTCCCGAGTCTGCGAGTAGAGTTCTTGCTTGCTTCTTTGAGTGTGCGATTCTTTCGTTCAAAGAACCCCGTTTCTTTGAGGGGTGCGCGCGACAGATGTCTCATGCTCAATCCCTTCGGTTTTGCGTAACTCCTCTACCATGGAATTAAGGAACTCGGTTCCTCTGTCGAAGCAATTTTGATTATCTTGGTGTTCTTCTCGACACTCGAGCTTTTTCGAAGCGTTGGTAACTCTGTTTGACGTCGACTTGTTGGCGATGAATATGACCCATGTGTAGCGCGAGTAGTCATCGATGACCACTAAAGCATACTTCTTGCCTCGATCGTTCTTGGAGAGACCTGGACCGAACAAATCCATATGTAGCACTTGAAGGATTCCATCGGTGGAAGGAGATGGAACAGTGGATTTTGATTCCTTGTTTGCTTTCCCTTCGGACATGCTTCACACCGAGTGTCTTTCCTTGAATACTTCATTCGGCGATCCTCTTGCTAGAGTGTTCCTTGCTAGTTTGTTGAGCGTTTTGAAGTTGAGGTGGCCGAGTCTCCTATGCCAAAGCCATCCCGTACGGTTGTCGTTCTTCGCCAACGAGACAAGCTTCGTGTTCTCGCGAGTTCCGGTCGGCTACATATATATTCTTTTTACGCGAACCCGATAACACTTGTTTTCCCCCATGGATTTATCAATGACATCACGAAAACCATTATCAAAAATCACTCTATTCGAGTTATCACGGAATTGACTAACAGAGAGAAGATTATCTTGAAGTCCTTCAACATATGATACTCTAGAACTATGGCGGTTCCAATGCTTTGAGTGCTCCATATCCTCTTGTATAGCCTTTTGCATTGTTCCAAACTCGATTCCGGGTCCTTCTTCGCTATATAATTCTTGATGAGGTTCCTTTGGTACGTCATATGTCTTGAGCATCCATTGTCCACATACCAAGGATCTTTGTGCACCCTGCAAAACAGAATTATATTCGGGTACCCTTTATTTTGCTTTTGGGTCCTTAGATGTTAGTTTTAGTGACCCAAATCTGTCCTAACAACCTCGGTGGTTTCGGACGAGTTTCTTTCCACTTTAGTCAACATACTTGACCACCGGGTCGGTCAAGCCGACTTCTTAAATTCGCTCAGTTCAAGAGTCCGGATCTTCCGAGCCGGTGGATCGCCGACCTTTGCCTTTTGTGCGATTTTCTTCTTTTTCCGACTCTTAGAACCTCTTCGACTATAGGATCATAGTAATATGACCCATACCGAGACTGGATGTGTCAACCGAGGTGGTCCATACTGATCGGCCCCACTTAACTCGCTAGTTCCCCCTTGAGCGAACCGGGGTGTCTTGGTGCTCGATCTTCCGGTCGAATACTGATGCGTAGGATGAGGTGCTTTCATCTTTTGTTTGTTCTTTGCTTGAGGGTTCGTAACATTTGCATTGATTGTTTCCCCTCGAACAAACCTATCGGTTAGACGCACTTCGAGTGTACGGGGGCGGATGAGGAAGCTTCTGGTTGAAACCAAGTCCTTCCTTACGATGCTTGGGCTTGTTGCTTGCAAGCATAGCCTCCAGGCTTCTTTTCGAGCGCCCATGTAACGCTCGGTCATCGAGCTCTTCCGGACATCATCACTCTTTTTCGGTGTGTCGTGCTTGGTCCGAAGTCCCGCGAGTTCTTGCTTGATGAGACTCGGTTCAAGATCTTCCTCGAGTTAAGTCATTGGTCAAAACTGAAATTCGATCTTCTTGATGCCGAGACTTGGCCATCGTGAGAGTTTATCTCCTCCCCGAGTCTCAACACAAGTCCTTCGACTTCGATAGCGGCCTAACTCTCCCGAGAAAGTCTCCGATTCTCCACTTTCGGGGTATCCAATCCTCGAAGAGTCTTACTCGAGGCTGCGACTCGTCCCGAATTTGTTCGTCTAACAGCTTCTTCATAAGTGGTAGCAACGTCCAAATTCTCATCTCGCACTGAAATAGTGTCGTGTGTGCGGTGTGAAGAGGAGTTAAGTGGTTCATGAGAATTTACCTCATCCTCTTCTCCCCGCCATTAGGCACTTTTCGCAGCTTCTTCGGCTTCAAGCTCTAAGGCCATAAAAGTCTGCTTCATCATCCGATGAATCCATGAAGGAGTCGACTTCTTCCGAGTCGTCCGAGATTTCGCCCGCAATATAAGATTGTCTCTTTTTGGCGAATTTCTCTCTCCTTGCCTTGCGTGCTTTGCGCGTTCGACCACCTGAGCTCGGGGCAGTCATATTGATAATGTCCCGACTTTTTTGCGGTTGTAGCAAGCGATGACTCTTTCTTCTTTGTTTTTGCTATCCTCGATGGTGCTTGAGTCATCCTTCTTTCGCATTCGAGAGGATTGTGAGTCGAGTGTGTTTTGGCGTATAATCCGACTTACCTTTTGTGTCTCGATATGCTTTAGTCGGTTTTTGCGCCTCTCCTTCTCCTTCCGATACTTCACGGCGACGGCACGTATTCCGAGCGAGACTTCCTTCTTGTAAGTCGTTGAGTGAAGGTTCGGTCTTACTCGTTGTCTTGCTCGTCGCGGGAGATGCTACGGCTACGATGCTTTGAAAGCATGGTCAATTTTTATGCCGACTTCACTCTTTGCTTTCGTTGAGGTCTGTCGAACTCAAACTCTTACCTTTGAAGTTCCGAAAAGATATGGTTAGGAGAGACAACATCTAAATCGGAATGGTGCAATAAAGTGGCAAAAGGTGTCCAATGTCCGTCCAAGCGGTGCCCTCGGTATCTTGAGATTCATCTCTCGGTTCTTCGAATGTCTTTCCCGGCCCGTTGATGGAGTTCATCGATTCGTGAATCCGATATTTAGATCTTCTATTTTGTCACCGGCATGAGAGACAAATTTTCCAGCTTTTGGAGTTCCAGGCGCTAGTTTGTTAGCTTTTATCTACCGAGTCCCCGACTCGGTAGCGCTAGAGCATCCCTGCAGTTCCTTTGCGGTTTGCATTCCCGAACCCCCGCCAAGATACGAATCACTTAAGGTGGTTAGTATAGCGTTTCTGGCGACACGATCTAAGTTATGAAGTTTCTTCTCCTCAGGAGTGAAGAGACATCTGTCTTTGGGAATCTTCTTCCCGATCACCATTCCTCCTCCGAGCCATGCATCTCCGAGTCACGACGCGTCGATCATAGGAACGATAGGCCCTTCCTCAAGTACTTCATGCATACTATCGTGGAGGGAGGTCGAGATGTGCTTCCATCCCGACCCGCCATACCCCATAGTTCTCTCCTGAGAACATAGGTACCATCCTTATACCTGACATATCAGCCATGAAAAATAATGATATGAATATAGAGTGATATGCAGTGAAAACGATTTTCCGGATCCGTTCAAGTAGACCAGTTTCAGAACGACGAGAGTTTTATAGAACTCAGGTGGTTAGTTGAACACCGTGCGCTCTGATACCAATTGTTGGTCCCGAGTGTACGTTCGGGTGTAGAGGGGGGGGGGGTGAATACACCTGACTCCGATTTTCTCAACTTCGAACGCGAACAGTCCTGTTCAGGAAAGTGTCATACTGAAATAATTCAGCAGACCAAATAGCTGTTCTGAATCGTGTGTGGCAAAGAGTCCGACTCTGCCGAGATGCGCTGGGCGGCCGAGTCGAATTCGGTATCAAACGGTGAGAGTTCAGGCTGTACGGAAAAGTGTAGGCCCAAATCGGTTGAGTGGAAAAACGTTTTAGCAAGTCTCGGTTCAGGCAAATAGACAGATTCGAAGATGCTTGAGAAAGTTGTATGATTAAAGTAGGTTTTCAGTATGAACAGTAAAATCAATGCAACAGTAATCAGAAAGTAATAACAAGACACAGATTTTTAAAGTGGTTCGGATATCAATCGATCCTACGTCCACTGTCCCGAAAAGTTCGGGAGACTATTTATTATACTTGAGTTAGTCTCGGTCGGCTTGTGCACGTGACAAAGCCGTGGCTTGGGGATTATCTTGAGCAAGTCCCGAGTTTACAAAGGCATCAAACTAAAGTGTTTGACAAACTTCTCCAACTATGAAGGAGTCCTTTTACAATAAGGATTGGGTTCAAATATGAACTCCTTCGTCTAAGCTATAAGTATATTACTTGTGAGCTTAGGGTTAGAGGGATAGGGAATGAGAGAGTGGCTTCTAGATCGACGAACAACTGAAATAAGCTTTAGGTTCGTGTATCGTCGATTTTGATACTAGAGGCTATGAGCTGAGAAGGTAGTTTTTCGCCGGAGATAGATCTTCAAATTCTTGCGGAAGACTTAGGGTTTTCTGGTTCTAGCTCGTTTGAATGCTTGTGTTTGTTTTCATCGTTAAGCTTATGCGCATTCGTTTCTCTCTCTTGTGTCCTCTTCTCTTGGCTTGAAATGTCCCTCTATTTATAGAGCAGAGATTGGAAAAGATCCGTTGGAGACGATCTTCCTTTCTCTCTCTTTTGGTATCTAACGGCTCTTTTTGAAGGATGTAACAGTGTCCTTTCCCTCCTTTTCTGGAAATATGTTGACTTGCAGCTTTAGTAGGTAGAGACACGTGTATACTTGTCATTTGTCGAGGATTATGGAGTGGTTGAGATGGAACAAACTTCGAGGCATACTGAAGCTGACTTCTCTTTTCCTCGTACTTGACAATACTGATTGTATATTCAAAAAGTGTCGGCCGAGTTCGGAAGACCTGCTCCGTTGCTTGAGTCCCGATCTTCATTCGGTTGAGAGACAACCGAGGGTACTCTATCGATGGTCGGCTACGAGTTCGGTGAACTACTCCTGCCGAGTTCGGTTCTGCGACTCCTTCGATATCTTGCTCTGCCGAGTCCAAGAAATACCGAGTCTTCTACTTACGGTGCCGAGGTCGATAAGCTATTGACCGCCTTAACCGGAAAGCGAGTGTCTACTGAGTCCGAAACCTCGGAGACAAAACAATTACACGGGAATGGTTCATCAATCAAGATAGGGTTTTGGGATCTTCAAATCTTCGGATAGGTACGAGCACGAGGCTACGGAGCTTACGGTCGGTCTTTGAAGACGTAATCATTTCCCACTAAGTATAACAAAGGCTTTGAGGATAAAATCATCACCCAACACGAACTTTTTTTTTTTTTTACTATTTGGCCCATTTGCTATTGAAATAAAATGTCATATAATCATATTAAAAAAACTCACCTTTGTTCAGGAACCGTGAGTCGGCCCGGAGCGGGCGACGGCCTACGGGAGTCGCGGCCGGGAGAGAGAGAGAGAGAGAGAGAGAGAGCAGAGCAAATGAGACCGGATAGAGGGAGATTGGGAGAGCCCGAGAGGGACGACCGGGCGAGGGGCCGAGCCGCCGAGGGCCGAGCGCGTGCCGCGCACGCAGGTGGTGGCGGCCGGCGGCGGGCGGCGTAGTCTCGCGGAGGGGAGTTACGGTCTTGCGGAACCGAATTGGTCAATGGGATTTGGGGATGAAATGAATAAGGCTGGATCTCGTAAATTTCTAGTGGTATTGGGCTTGGACTCAATTAATCAATTTATTGATTTGATTTCAACAAAAATGAATCCAACAAAAATGAATCTCGTAAATTTCTAATAGTATTGCCATATTGGGCTTGGACTCAATTAATCAATTTATTGATTTGATTTCAACACAATCGGTTAACCGATCGGTTAACCGATGACCGAACCGATAATTATATTGATAACCGAAACTGAAATCGAAACCGAAAAATCGGTTTCGGTTAACCGATAACCGACATTTTCGGTTTCGGTTTTCGGTTATTTGCACTAACCGAAACCGTATTTCCACCCCTATTTATTGAGGTGGTCTTGTATGCATTCTGATGTATATGTATTCGAGTCACTCCAAGATCGATGTATATATATACATAATTAAATATCTCTAAATTAATGTTATTAGGACATTGAAATTTTATTATTTTAGAGATATTAATTAATTTGTAAATAAATATTTATTAATTTAGTGAGAGTTTTCAAACTTTAACGGGATCGAATTTTAATTAGATAAATATAAGGAGTTATAAGTTTATTTTTATATCATATTTAATGTCATTTTATTATTTACTATCTAAAAACAATGAATTATATTAAATTGTTAAGAATTTATTCATTTAAAAAAAAAGTGCTATGATATATTAACATTCATTGACAATGAACACTAAAAACCACTAAAGATAAAACTAGCTACGCGCAAAAGAAACACTTATTGCAACTAGTACTCTTCACAATTCATGAGGCAGTTTGAGAAAACAACACTTGAATTTTTTAATGCAACTAGGAAAGTTAGATATGAGATTTAATTAAATTCTAGCTTTAAGAAAAAATAGGTGCTGAGTCAGGGTTGTTACGCACTCTTTCAAGGGTGGATGCTTCCAGGCAATCTTCCTGACTGTCTCTGCACCCCTACCTCTTTTATCACTGAACGATCATTTAGGGACCTTAGCTGGTGATCCGGCCTGCTTCCCTCTCGACGATGAAGCTTATCCCTCATCGTCGCACTGTCCGACCTTGACCCCTATTATTTTGAGGTCATATCTACGTTCAAAGTTTGCCTCGATTTGGTACCGCTCTCGCAGCCCGCACCGAAATAGTGCTTTACCCCTAGATAGATGTCCAGTCAACTGTTGCGCCTCAACGCATTTTGGGGACTATAATCATAGTTCACAAAATTGTTTGTGTTATTGCTAATTTTAAATAATTCTTAATTTATGAAATTGACGAGACCATATATATTTATATTGGAGTTTTTTATGAAAATTATTATCTTATTAAATTTGGTGATTTTTTACAACTGACTCAAGTTGGGACCGGAGAAAAATATTATCATAAAGAAATTATTAAATTTGATGAGTATTAAATTATAAAGATTCTACTGTATGTAGACTGAATTCTTCCACATAAGCTTCTCTACTTTCCCTTCAAATTAGTGAAAGAAAACTCCTAAAGATGTAGTAGAAAACTCTCTCCTCTCTCCTACAGTCCCAAAATTCGAAGTCAGAATAGGTCATCCGTCCTTCTGATTGGTTGTCTAAACTTCGGCAGTACTGAAGACTTAATTGATTAAAATAAGGATGTGAGTGATTTTATGCTACTAAACACATGAAAGAGTAATTATATAATTGCTCCTAATTGCTTAGCAACTTCATTTGATTGTTTTATAATTAAAGACTACATGTTCGAATTTTATTAATAACACTATGTTATCTAAATTTGTCATATATTCTTAGCTTTTAACTAATGCACACTTTGATATTGATTCTCGTTGTCAACGAATATAGAGAGTGAAAATAAATCAAAATTTAATCGTAATAGATGTCTTAAAAAAATTAAAGGGCTACAAATTATTATTTTTATATATAACACATTATACATAAAAAGAATTGCCCAATGCAGCCAATCAATACAAAATGCCTCTACAGTGTGACTGTATGTGGGGCAGCTCGTGTAATTCACCGAGTTTATGGTTAATATTCTGGTCAAATTACATTTTCGACTCCGTAAATTTGCCTTTCTAAATTAAATCGATATGCGATATGTTCAATTTATAATTTATAAACATTGATAGAATTAGAGTGAAAAAGATGAAAAATTATCATTGTGTGTTTCACATCCCGCCGTACCGCTAAAAGTTTAACTACTCATGAAAATATATCGACTGTGTAGGCAAGACACTCTGCAGAACATAACAGAATTCATTTGCAAACTTAAATCTAACATGCTTGAAAATAAAGCATCAAAATAGAAAATCATGAAACACAAAAAGGAAACGAAAAATGAACTAAATTATAAAATACGAGATTACCGATTCAAGTCTTCAATCTCTCACCAAACATAAACGGAATTAAATCAAACGATGAAATAAGTTTATCTTCCAACTTCAAACAACTAAATGGAATTAAAAGCAATGTTTTTCTTCCTCTCAAACTCTCGGCTAACATGGAAAAGTAGAACGGAATTGATCATCTTCTTCTTCGAATAATGAAAGATTAGTAAGATAAGGCAACATCGTATATTTCCTTATCCATCCACCTTCTCGCCTCTCTTCCTTCCTTCCTTCTTCTATTTCCGTCCAAATTTTATCATAAACACACCTTCCTTGCTAGAAACAACATTGCCACCTTGCGTCCACATTATAGGCCAAATCAGCCTAAAAAACTTCAAGACTGCCAACAAAAGTGCTTTGCCTACACAGTCAAGTGACATTTCAGACAGAAATCATAAGGTACGAAAATGACTCATCAAAGGGGTAGAGGGAAGACATCAATTCATCGTCGACCCCGGCCTCAGAGTCGCATAAATCAGTTTCTAGAACAAATCATTCATCATTGCGAGGAAGGGGGCTAGCGGAGATGGTTTCTTCGCCTTCGGTGAGGGATAATTGCAGCAGAAGAGGCTTTTTCATCATCGCATAAATTAGATCTAGGATTCATTAGGAGAGCTAGGATTCTTGCGGATGAGAGAGAGAAGGAACATAAATTTAGAGCTAGGGTTCTTGAGGGGGGCAGATGAGAGTGAAGGAAATGAGAGATAGTAGATGTGTTAGTAATTGATTTAGGTGTATTAAATAAATTAGGTTAAGTAACTTAATTAATTAAGTTAAGTAAGAGGTTTAAGTTAGTAAAGTAGCAGTGTTTTTCGCCATAAAAGGAAACAGGACAATATTATAGGAACGACTCGAAAATGAAACTAGATGGTATTAATGGGACAAAGGGAGCATATTTTTAATCATCAAACAAGTATACCGAACAGATTCAAGAAATGAAAGTCTTGTCACGTTCAAAACAAATACTCCCTTCGTCCCATAGATCTTGTCCCCTTTCTTTTTGACACGATTTTTTAGGAGAGTTGTTAGTTGTATGTAAAATTACGAGTCCCTCAAATTGTGGTTAAATCTTACCCACAAGATTTTGGCATTTTAGGAAACGGGACAAGATCTATGTGACAATCTAAAAAAGAAAAGGGGACAAGATCTATAGGATGAAGGGAGTAAAATCTGAACTTGCCTATAGTTTTTTTTCCTGCTGGCACAATACACCAAAATTTTCCCATTTTGCAAGTTAATGATTAGGATAGATAATGTAATATTCTAAGAAAATAGAAACATTTCGTGAACATAAGAATTTAAATTTTCAGTTTCCACATTCATTCATTAGATGTAAAAAGGAGAAAAAAAATTAAAATCAAATGTTACAAAAAGAGAATTGTATCACTTGAATTATTATCACTTGTCCTGTTTTTTAAAATATAAAATAATGATTCCCTTCGTCTCGAATGAAACGTTTTATTGTGTGTTAAAAGAGAGAGTGTTGTGAAAGGGGTTTACAAAAAGTAAATTTTTGTTAGATAAATTTATTTCTTTTTTCAGAAAGATAACATTTGTATAGGACAACAAAAAATAGAATACATGTAATTTATATGGGACGGAGGGAGTATTACACAAACTTTCACTTATCCTCTGTAGGACTTACCTCTCTATACATAACCAACCACTTATCTTAATCTTCGTGTCCAAACGAAACAAGATATATCAAGCGAGACGGAGAGAGTATTATAGTCCGAAGGGATCTTCCTTCAATTTAACAGCTAAGGGGTACATCACCTTCACACGTAAATTTCCTTGGTTTAATTAACGACTTTTATCTTCACCTTTTTCCAATATTCCTAGTCCCGCCAAATATGCGCGTATATCTCCACGCTCTTCGTCCATATACCGTAGATCTCAATTAAAGTGGGCTCCGGAATCTTAATGGACGGCATCTCCACTTATTTTCTACGAAACTGGCGTGAGCGTTGCAGGACTAATTAATTAATCAAATTAACTATGTGGAGTTTCTGCACTGAAAAAAAAATTAGGCTAACCAAGAAGACACACGTCATAAAAGTTTTGAACTGTATTACGTGGCTACTCTCCATTGGAAGGTTTCGTAAGTAGTAAGTACGTCTTATGCGGGACGTATAATAACCATTCTTAAAATAGATTGCCATATTTGAGGCAGAAATCTGGATGAAACAAAAAGAAATTCTGTTGAGGTTTCAGTTTCTCTGTTGTCTTCTCTCTTCTCTCTCTTTTCTCTTTCTGAAAACTTTTTTTATTTTACTAATTTAGAGGGAGAGAGAGAAAGAGAGAGGAGGGAGTTCAAGACATGGGTTGCTTCTCGTGCGGAGGAGAATCATCCGTTTGCAAGAAACAATGTAGTAAGAGTGCAATTTTTCCTTTTTCATTGATCATGTTTTTTTCTGAAAATGATCGGATCTTCTGTTATTTTACCATGCTACTTGTTGAGATTTTCGACGTGGGTTCTAAAAAAGATCTGATTTTTCTTTGCCTCTGTTTTCGTTTTCTACATTTCATGCACGGATTCTCATTGGGTGATTCATTTTCATGCAGTTCATGGGCCTTCTTTCTCCTCCCTTTAATTATGTGTATGTCTTGCTTGTTTTACTTTCTCAACCTTTTGTTCGCTTGATGTGGGAGTGGTTGTGGTAATCTTGTTCAGCAGTTTTGCAACATTCATGCTTTGTTGAATTATTTGGCTATACGTAGAACACATTCTATATTTTGCATTGTGAATATTTGATTCATTAGGCCATTGATCTTGTAATTTGGGATTTGATGTTTCATTTTTCCTTTATGTTGTCTAGTCCGTACCACATCGAGCTCAAAGAGAGCTACGAAGGAGCCTAAAGTAGTTGACACAGACGTTAGTTTTTGTCCTAATTGTGATTCTGAAACTGATGGTTTCAAAGCAAGGAAATTCACCTTAGCCGATTTAGTGGCTGCAACAGAGAACTTCAAGGATGAAAACTTTATTGGAGAGGGAGGATTTGGAAGGGTTTATAAAGGTCACTTGCAGGATACCGATGAGGTAAAAATCAACTGATCATACAACTATATATTTAGTTTCAATTTCTTAGAAAATTTATTTTGTTTCTTGTGCTGTATCTGCAGATTGTGGCCATTAAACAACTAGATCGTCATGGCAGTCAAGGGGTGAGAGAATTCGTGGCTGAAGTACTGACACTAAGTAATGCAGAGCACCCTAATCTTGTAAAACTAATAGGCTATTGTGCTGAGGGAGACCAGAGGCTGTTAGTCTATGAATATATGCCACTAGGTTGTTTGGAGGATGATTTACATGGTAAACATCTCTCTCTTGTTTTCTCTCTCTTTCAGTATCTTTAATAGAGGGATTAATTGAACTGTTTTTTATTGTTTTTTTAAAACTTGTTTAGACATGTTCTCCGGTAGACAGACCCTGGACTGGAATGCTAGGATGAAGATAGCAGCAGGAGCAGCAGAAGGCCTAAAGTATTTGCACACCAAGATGTCACCACCCGTTATATACCGCGATTTGAAGTGTTCAAACATCCTTCTTGGGGAGGGATATCATCCCAAACTATCCGATTTTGGTTTAGCCAAAGAGGGTCCTTCTGGAGATGAGACTCATGTCTCCACCAGAGTGATGGGCACTTATGGATACTGTGCTCCTGATTATGCCATGACTGGCCAACTCAACTTCAAGTCGGATATCTATAGCTTTGGCGTCGTGCTTTTGGAGATCGTTACTGGCCGGAGAGCCATTGACTATACTAGACCTGGCCCTGAGCAGAATATAGTTGATTGGGTTAGTACATTCTTGTTTCTTGATATGGATGCAAATCTAAATCTGTTAAAACATATGGTATTCTTTTTTGTTTCTGTTTCCAGGCTCGACCTTTATTCAAGGACCGGAAGAAGTTCCAAGAAATGGCTGATCCAGCTCTTGAGGGGCGGTATCCGATGAGGGGGTTATATCAAGCTCTGGCCATAGCAGCAATGTGCGTCCAAGAGAAGCCAAACATGAGGCCGCTCATTGGTGACATTGTTAAGGCTCTTAAGTATCTGGCTTCACAGCCTTACGACCCGAGGCTTCAACATACCAGGACCCATTCTTCTTGCACTCCTGCAAGGGAATGTAACGAAAATCCTGCTTCTGGAGAAGAGCATTGAGTAAAACTCTACGTCGAGTTTGCTGGCATTGCCTCCATTGCTATGCTTCAGAGTAGTATCGACATGAAGCAACTGCAGCGGATCATCTCAGAAATGATTGAGGGTAATGGTGCTCGTCATCTGCTTTAGACTAATAAAGTTATTATTACGAAATGTAGCTTGTATGTATGTACTCGTGAAATAAATTATGAGTTTAGAAATGAAAGTCCTCTTCTCCTATCTAATAGTTTTTTCTTTTCTTTTTTGAATTAAAGCTGTTCTTGCTCTTGTTTGAATTTCTTAGAATTAAATACATCACGATTTGGTACAATCTAAGCCGAGATCTTACAAGAGAATCCAAGAAAACTGAAATTATGTTTATCCTACCAAAGCGCTCTTACATCTAAAAAATATCAGTAAAACAATAATGGACAAACATAGACCTGTTCAAGCAAATCTTTCTGTACAACTGTACCTAGTATATTGTTGCTATATATCTACTTCCCCTTAATTGAGGATAAATTGGTCTTTTTCTTGGTCTGCACCCAATTTTGCTTGTGTAGGTAGATTGGTAACAACTCATAAATGTCTGTTAAGCATTTATGAAGGACGCCTTCTATAGTATCCTCGAAATAATTAGATTCAGCAGTTCTCGTGTAACTTTTCCAGAACCACAAGCCCAATATTCAACGTACACCAGGCATGTGCCAAAGCCCAATATGCAGTAGGAATATTTATTGGCCCGTTGAGCCTAAGTGTTTTTTTTTAATGTTTCTGTAATGAACGATTTCTTCTCATTTTTTTCTGATTTATAAGATAAACTAAAATAATAATCAAAAAATAAACCCATACACAAATTTCATAAATTATACTTGAACACTATTTATTTACACCACAAACGACTGGACAAGTAGGATAACGTAGTAGTATACACTATACATCAACACAATACAAAGACACACTAATGTGAAATCGCGACAAGCGACTGCGATTGTCTCTCGTACTTGAATCCCATCCCCTTTGAATCATCCGCACACCAAACAAATATCCCATGGAGTTTCCCTTCACTCTTCAGCCTACTACACGCCGTGAAAAACCCTCCGTCCGGCGACAGTCCGCCGCTCCCGTCGCTGATGAAACTCGGCAGCACCTTCCCGCCGTCGTAGTTCGAGCTCTGCTCGTCGAAGTAGCGGAGGAACTGGTCCACCGTAGTCCCCTCATCGTACGCGTAGAACTGGAAATTCACGTAGTCGATGAGGTGTCCGTAGCTCCTCCACAGGGCCATGTAATGGCTCTGAACCTCATCGTCATCGAAAGGCGCGATCGACGCGAAGGAAACGACGCCGTTCTTCTTCAGAGTCGAAATCACCTGCCCGACGCAGTGCGCGAACGTGTTCGGGTCGGTTTTGAAGTGCTCGTAGTCGATGTCGATACCGTCGAGGTTGTACTCCTGAATGATCTGCGTTAAGGAAGAGACGGCGTTCGAGATCCACGATTCCGGCGAGGAAGGATTAAAGTATGCCGGTTCGCCATCGCCGACGCTGTCTCCACCTAAGCTGAGGGCTACTTTGACGTTGGAGTGTTGGCCTTTGATGGCGGCGACTTGACTGGGGCTGAGATTGTCCGTATCCCAGAATACGTTAAACTTGCCGTTGGTCGGCGAGGCGGAAGACGACGTCGTGTAGTCGATGGCGAAGGATAGTATGTAGTGGAATTCGACGCCGGAGTTGATCGGAACGTCGGAGAATCTGACGTTTTTGAACTCTGCTCCGAGATATTCTCGGAACAAATTCGAATTTCCCGGCGCTGATTTTGCCGAGGTAGCCAAGAACAGAGCATAGAAAATGAAGAAGGCTGCTGGAAGATGAGAGAGTCGCGCCATTGCTTAATCTGGTAGATGAGTTATGGAAATGAAGGATGAATCTCTTGTATATATAATTAATCATGATCGAGAAGATTGGGACAAATTAAGAGTATATTTATGCGTGCCGTCTCAGATGCTTTGTAAAATTTGTATGAGTTTATGGTTTGGATTTTGTTGTAGGCTGAATTTGGATTTGGAGTCTACTTTGCGGTGTTATATCAAAAAATTGATTGCAAAACAACGTCCCTCCAACTAAGTTCTCTAAATACGTTGAATTTTTTCAACGGAAATTGATCAATGCTTTTACTATTATATTGAAATGCGAAAGGTTTCATGTTTGCAGCAGAAGTAGGCAAAGGTTGAACGTTTAATTGTTTGTCTTTGATCTTAAACTAGAAGTACCCAAATTGTCCCCTTGGGATGACATAGCGGTGAAAGTGGGTGACTCGGGACTGATAGGTCATGGGTTCAATTCCCACTGGACACGCTATGTGTGAGTCTGTCACCCTGTCACATTAAGGGTGGTTTAACTCTTCTGTGTGGTTTGCAGGCTATTGCACAGGAGCGAGGTTTACCCTGTGCGTACCAAAGGTAGCGACTGCGGGTTCCTCGTCAACAAAAAAAAAGAATAAACCCCAAATATATTAATCTCTTTGTCCCGTTTGAAACGATGCGTTTCTTTTCGGGCGCGGTAATTAAGAAAGTATATAATAAAATATGAGAGAGAAGTAAATGATAAAGTAAGAGAAGATGCATGAGACTAGATGATAAATTAGGAGAGATAAATGATAAAATAATAATAAAGTGGAAGAGAGAAATATTAAAATAGGAGAGAATTTGTAAATTTTTTTAAAAAGTTATTTCTTTTTATGGAAATGTGTCGCTTCAATTGGGACATCCCAAAAAGAAAAACGCGTCACTTCAAATGAGACTGAGGGATTATATTTTATTATATCATATATCATTAAAACTCAAACTATGTAATATATTAAGTATTTACAAAATTTCATTTGTGATATAATTTAAGCTGATGTTGATAATGACGTAAGAATTTCAAGCTTTCTTATTCAGTTCTTTTTGGGTCCATAATTGTCCTTTAGTTGATCCAAGATTGCTTTTGGATCTCTATCTCTCGGATTACCATGAAGAGCAGGAAATAGGGATGGTATGGAAGGAATTGGATATGATATATCTAATAAATATCTTTCCATATCGGATATAAAAACCTACTTCTAGAAGGAAAAAAAGTTGCCATATATATAAGAGAGGAGACGAACGAAAAATTAGAACATCTCTTACACCTTATGGGCCGAGAGAAGGAGCGTCGAGAGAGAGAGATTTATATCATTCATCGTAGTTCAGATTTGGAGAAACAAACATGATTTTTAATTCCGCTTCTTAGTTTAATTTGGAGATTTCGATTGTGCTTATCGTTTGGATGATTTGGATTCTTCATATTGGTATTTTCTGATCTTTTAGTTTTAATTTCGTTTGCATTCATGTTTTAAATCAGTTCGTCAAATTGTTATAATTTTCATGCATTTAATTTCCTAATTTCAGCATGTTTTGCATTCTGCCCAGTTTTGTCGTCCACCTGGTCAGTCGGACCAGTATGCATAGCTAAATTCTAAGGGGGTCGACGAGATGTGAAGCACACACTTTAATGAATTCGTGAGACTTAGGCTTTAATAATTAATCACTTTAGGTTTCAAATTAATCTTTGTTAATTAATCGGGTTAGTTAATATGGGCTTGATTACCCTAGGTTAGTTTAATTTGTAGCTAATTTGGCACTTCTATCGTTTCTCGTGGGATTAGGCTAAATAAGTAGCACAATTGTTCTTAGAATAATAGGATTAATTTGGTAGGAGACTATTAGATGCCCACCATACGAGTAGGCTCGTAAATCGGGTTCTCTTAGTTCTTAAAGCTGATTAGGTGTTAAATCTATTGATTGTCCACCAATGTAGGTTGTATCTAATTTAGAGAAGTAATCGTTTCAATGCCCACCATGACGACTATCGAAAAATTAAGGGGGAATATGGGATGTGTCAGCTTAATTATGGTGTCCTACAACTGATTGATTTATAGGGATTAATTTATCTTTAGTATCAATGATCGATTGCGTGTGTATGAATCATCCTGTTGGACCCATTTCTTTGCATACATTTAATCTGTAATTATTTTCAGTTGTTTAATTTCTTTCTTCAGTTTAGAAAACTCCAAAAATTGTGTGGTCGCTAACCAACCCCATAGATTAATATGAATTTAATATTAAAACCCCACGTTCCCTGTGTTTGATACTTGTTTGCTATGCTAATCTAAGTTCTAGCATTTTGCAGGATTTATTTGGTGAAAACAACGATCACCAAATTGGCGCTGTTGCCGGGGAACGGTGTTATTTTTAGCTTATTTTTCTATCGATTCGTTGTACTTTTTAAGTGTTGCATGAGCAGGTCTTCCCGCCCTATTCTACACTTTGATCCGAAAATTGAAAAGACTGCAAAAATGAATAGGAAGGCGACAAAGCTGCAAAAGCAACAAATTTCTGTCGCAGGCAGCAACTACTTCAACTGCCCAGATGGAGGACAGAATAGAGGCTGGTGACGAAACCAAATAAACAAGGCCGAAACCGCTTCCGCGCCGCCAAGCGGACCACTTTTCTAACGAAAGCAGTTCAGAATCTGAAGAAGAAATAATGGACGACGAAGAGGGAGCCAATCCGAAGATGAACTCAGGTTCGAGAAACTTGGGAGAGGACTTGCCCGGACCAATTCACATAACCACTACTGAGCAGATTGACGTGAAATTGAATTTGGTCGATGCATGTCCAAAATTATATCAAAAACTGAATGAAAATCCTTTCTCTTTCTTGGAGGGATTCAATCAAGTTTGCGACTTGCATAGACAGGGCCATTTGGATGCTTTCAAACTTGAAGCATTCCACTTCACTCTTCAAGATGAAGCTCGTGCATGGTTTTTTGGTCTTCGACCTAGGTCGATTACTACTTGGGCTCATATACGTCAGACATTCTTAGACAAGTACTTCCCTCAATCAAAGACCAATGTTTTCAAAAAGGAGATTTCGGGAATTACTCAAGAACTTGATGAGTCCTTTGGAGCTTATTGGGAGCACTTTGGGAAGCTAGTTGATAGCTGTCCAAACCATGGTTTTCTGATGTGGATTTGCTGCAGTGTTTTTACCAAGGGATGACAGATGAGTCCAAAACCGTGGTGAATGTTGGTTTCAAGGGTAGCTTTGCTAATAGTTACTATAATGATTCCAAGGCTATCATTGAATGCATTATCGAGTCCACATCACAATATACATGTAGGGATATGAGTCAGTGGTCTTGTAGATCATTGCTAGGGGGTACTTAGAGCTTGACTCAGTAGTTGCATTGAACTGAAGTCAGTAGTTCGTGTACTTAGGACGATATTGTAATATTTGTTATTGGGGGAAATTGTAGTAATGCTGAATTGTAGTACTATGGAATTGAAGATCCCAAAACTCACCCCTAACCCTATGTGTGTTTAAACCGTTATGATGTAATAGGATAAGACTTGATGTTATCGTCATAGATTATTTTTTCTAAGTCCTGTATGGGGTATTGTTGGACTGAACTTCAGTAGAAAAGTTAAAGTTCCAGAACCCCAAGTCATCGATTTTGTAGAGCTCAGTAGTCTTCACAACTTTCAGTAGAAGATTCTCTTTAGCAGACTTTGGAAGAAGACTCAGTATGATCCTTGATCTACTGAATGAGTGAAGAGCTCCTGCCTTCAGAGTCACCAGCTGACAACCTTCAGTAGAAGATCCTTATCAGCCGACTCAGATGAAGAATCAGTATGATCTGCACCGATCTACTGAATGCATGCAACTCAGTTTCAGACCAAACAAAAAAAATGACTACCCTACTCTTATCGATCGAATGTCTGCAGAGATCATTCAGTATACAAGGTTCAGAGAGTCAACTCAGATAGAAGACTGATGTCTGACAGGTCTCACCTACCGTAAACCTCGACCAATGAGAAGCAACCAAAGCTTACCTGCTCTGACACTAAAGCTGCTCTCATGTACAGAAAGCTAACCACTCTGCGGCGCATTTCGAAATAATATGGTCGTTTTCCTTGGAAGTTTGTGACACGTGGCATCGTCCTCTCTAATGGATAAATGCTTGGGTCATGACTATAAATAGAGAAGAGTCTTCAAGCTTAACGCAGGAGATAACAAGGGAACACAAGCTTACAAGCACTCATCTCTCTAGCGCACTTAAAGCCAATCCAGCGAAGAACTTGCTTAGTTGAAAATCCTTAGTTCTTCTTTCTAGAGATTCTTTAGTTTCCCCTTCTCTATCTAAGCTCCATTGTTATATCTTAGCTTAGAACCTTCGAAGGAGTTCACTTTCTGTGAATTGTTCTTACTGTAAGAACTTCTTCATTGTTGGAGATCACCCCCTCCCCTTCAAACTTCGGTTTGATTTGTAAAAGTCACTAAGGAATATAACTTATAAGGGTCTGTCCAGCGCACAGATTCCTTGCTGAGGCTTGCTCAGATTAATCATCCTTTGCATAAAACGAACTTAAAAAGTGCACCAGCCAAAATGATTTTGGTGTGCATAAATACGTTTTCAAAGAGACGAAGTCTACCGGGCCCCACACTTATCCGCACAATATTCTCCAACTGAAATCCTCATACTAACTCAAGTCAAAAGAAGGGACTCAGTTGTTGAATCACTCTGACCCGCGATCAGAAGGTTTATATCTGGTTCTGAATATTCAGTAGCAAAACTCAGCTCAGCTGACCTTCGCGTTTGAGGAAAAACTTGCAATCAGGTGTATTCACCCCCCTACACTTGATACTCGTCTCCGGACCAACAATAAAGGTCCAAGGATGCAAAGAAAATCAGTCAACCTGTCGAGTGGAGACTTACTAGACGATCTTGATATGAAGGTTGGGCTAAAAATGGAGGAGAAGTTCAGCCTACTCGAAGACAAGTTAGACAGTTTGTTCAAGGAGAAGAACTCCTCTTCTTCACCATCACACACGGTGGCTGACCACCCATGTGGAGCATGCTATCAGAGTGTCTGTTTAAGCCATAATTCACAGTAGAGAGCAGAATGTCAATTGTCTCTGTTGTGCTTGTCAATCATGACAAAAGAACATGTCAATGATGAACATAAATCTGGTTAAGCCATAATTCACACTAAGAGAGCAGAGTGTCAATTGTCTCTGTTGTGCGTGTCATTTATTAAATATGAGTTGTTTTAAAGAAATGACACAATTGTTCACAACAAATGGCATTTTATGTTACAAGAAATGACACTTCAATAAATTAGTAACCAAAAAGCCCATAGCAAACGCAAGGATCTCAATACTCGAAACAAAATCAAATTCCCATTAAATGAAATGACTCTCGTGTTTAGGAAATCTACTAATAAAAACCTAAGATAACAATAATGCGAAGATTTACACTACGAACAACTTGCACCAACATTGCAATTCAAATTAGCAACATTTACCTCAAATACCATCATTCCTCACACTAAACATACTTCATGTGCTAATTTCATCTCATAACGAAGTACGAAACAACAAAAGAATATGATTCAGTAAAAAAAATTCAAAATGGAAAAAAAAGCAGAAAACGATCAGGTCCAGTATACCGACCAGCGAAGCTGTTGGCGACATCAATGGTACCCTTGAAGGAACTTCCAAGGAGAACTCCAACGACGCGCTTCCAGAACGGCGAATTGAAGGAAGGAAATACAGTTGACAGTTGTCGGAGGCGGAGGTGGAGAGGAGAGAGAGAGCGAAGGCGGAGAGAACGGAGGTGGAGAGCGCGAGGTGCGAGGAGCGACGACGATGGAGGCGGAGGCGAAGAGAAGAGAGAGAGAATGGCAAGAGAGAGCGAAGAGAAGATAAGAGAGCACAGTGGAAGAGAGAGAGAGAGAGAGAGAGAGAGAGAGAGAGAGAGAGAGAGAGAGAGAGGGACTGGAGAAAGAGAGAGAGAGAGGAGAGAGATAAAGATGGGGGGAGAGAGAGAGAGAAGCGTGAGTGGGAGGGAGGCGTTGGGAGGAAGATTAAGTTTATATTTATTTTTTTTAATTAAATAGAAAATTGGGTCAAACCCGGTCTAACCGGGTCAAAATTGAAAATTGGATCATGTTGCAACCACACTAGTCCAACTCATTAAGTAATTACAAAATTTCATTTGTGTTATTAGTTAAGCTGATGTTGATAATGATGAAAGAATTTCAAGCTTTCTTATTCAGTTCTTTTTGGGTCCACATTTATCCTTTAGTTGATCCAAGATTGATTTTGGATCTCTATCTTTCGAATCACCATAAAGAGCACCATGTCGAATCACCATAAAGAGCACCATGTCGATAATATAGTTTGAACTTGTAAAGTCACTAAGACTATAACTAGAGTATCTGTCCAGTGCATAGATCGACTGAGACTTACTTAGTATAAGTAATCAAGAACTCCTGCTTTGTTCAGGATAGTGGACGTAGGATCTAGCAATTCCGAACCACTTTAAAAACTACTTGTGTTGTTATTATAAAATGTATTTTCAAAAATGAGACAAAAATTATTTTGGGCCTACACGTCCGCACACCATCTTATACGAAATCAACTGTTCACAAACTGAAGTCAGTAGATAGTGACTCAGTAGACAGATTCTCTACCCACGCAATCAAGGAAGCTTACTTGGCAAACTGACTCTTTCAGTAGCACTATGCAGTAACAACTGACTTTCGCATTTGAGTTGAAATTTGCATTCAGGTGTATTCATTCCCCCCCCCCCCTACACGTGAAGGCTCGTCTCTGGACAAACACTGAGCTTGCTGAATCTGAAGTAAGCAATCCACTTCGGCTGATTGCTTGGTTAGATCTAAGACCTCAGTACTCTTGGTGACAAGTGTACGGTAGTGCTCCATATGATTTTGAAGGCCTTGACAAGTAGCCTTATTCGAGATCCTCATTACTAGGGGTGCAAAACGGTAGACGGTTAATCGGTTAATACCGTTACCGAACCAAAACCGGCGGTTAACGGTAACCGATTAACCGTTTTTCGGTTAACGGTAACCGATTAACCGTTTTTCGGTTAACGGTAGCGATTGCGGTTAATGGTTACGAGATACGAACGGTTAACGGTAAACCGTTCGGTTAATCGGTTAAAACCGATTAACCGCTTTTTAATAATTAATTATCAGAAATTATAAATATATTTATATATTAATATACTAATATAAATATATTATATATTAAATTATTAATACACAAGTCAGAGATGAAATCTTCTTCTAATTTCATTTGTACCTCTGGGCTCTGACCTCCGACCGACGGGGCGACGTCTCCGGCTCCCACCACCACCAGCCAGCCAGGCGCCAGCAACCGCCGCTTGCCCGCCAGCCCGCCAAAACGCAGCTTCGCTCCGCCTGCCGCCAGCCCGTCCAAACGCGCTCCGCTCTGCTCAGTGGTCAGTTCATGTTCATCTCATTCAATTCTAACTTTCTTACTTCTTATTCGGTTCTTCCAATCCTCAATTTGGAGAAATTTTTGGTCAATTGGATTATGGGAAGAAAAGGAAATGTCAAATTATCAAATTGGGATTTAGGGTTTTTTTTCAACCCTCAATTTAAAATCGAGAATTGGTGAATTGGTGAATTAGATGAAACAACTGAGAAAGAATCAGTTTTGGATATTCAGCCTATTGCAAAAACGGTTGTACTAATTGATTTACAGTAGATTGTTAATGAATCTATCTTGGTCTAGGCTTTTAATTTGTTGTACAGAAACAGAATATAGATGAGATTGTTAATGAATCTATCTTGGTCTAGGCTCTAGCAATGGAGGAGAATCAAGAAATTGAGTCGAATGCAAATATACATGGTTCCAACACGCGCATCGGATCTTGGTGAATCACTTCGGAAAGTACCATATTAGTAGATTTGGAGGCTGAAGAGGAAGCACGAGAGGAAGCTATGGGAAACCCAAGCAAAAAAGAGGAAAACTCAAGGAGCTCCAAGGTCTCTTGCTTGGAAAGAATTCACTCAAGAGTTTAGTACTGGTGAATCACTTCCGGAAAGTACCATATTTGTTTATCATCATTCATCAACCTGACCTTAATTGTGTAGGAGTTTACTGTTTTTTTTTTGTGACTTTGTTCTCATCATTCAACAAGGTAAGTTGATGTTGAATTGTTGATCCACTGAGATTTTGTGATTTCATTCGTGAAAGATTGAACAAATAAACTTGAGCTGAACATCAACTTGTCGTGGCCTCTCTGGCAGAGAGTCTCTGCACTCTGCTTTAGGAAACTGTTTATGATGAAGCCATTCTAGCATAAAAAGTCAAGGAAACTGATGTTTTAATTCTGATGCGTTGTTGATCTATATTGCAATTAATATCACTCAATGATTTACAACTGTTTTATTTTGCTATTCACATTTATGTCTTCTTTCATTATAGTTATGCCTATACATAAAATTCTGAATATATTACAACTCGGTTAAATGGTTAACCGTTTAACCATTCGGTAATAACCGAATGGTTAATAGGTTAACCGACTACAAAACGGTAACAGTAACGGTTACCGATTTTTACTGTTTTTCGGTAACGGTTAACCGAAAAATGGTAACGGTTAACCGTTACCGAACCGTTTTGCACCCCTACTCATTACTACCTCGGGAAACTGATTCACCGCATTCGTGAGCTTTATGAAGTTGCGGTCAGTGAGGTTAGTGTTTTCCTTGAATATGGTCATGATGTCATTGAGGCCCTAGAAACACTGACGTTCATGTTTGGCACATGCTTGTTGGGCTGAAGAACTTCCAGCCTCTTCACCCATTTATGTGTAGAGTCAACCTGATGCAGGGTGAAATTTGGGATAGTCCAGATGAAGGCGGAGCAAATGTAGCAGTCTCCTTTTCGGTGTTAGTTCTGAGCTAAGCATCTCTAGCTATTGAATCAACCGAATCCTCTTCATGTTGTGCGTTAAAAATAACCGCCAGATGAGCAGTTGCCTTCGAGATCAAAAGCCTGAGTAGACACTGAAGCAGTCTCTCTTCTTTGATAAATTTATCGTCTGTATAAGCTCGATGTATAGCCATCTGCTCTTCTGTCAACAACGTCCTGAGATTAATCATCGTCTGAGCTTGAGCATCTATCTCATGAACATCTTTGTGCTAGTCGAGTTCAGGGTCAAGCTGCAAAACATGATCAAAGGCCAACGATTGGACCTTACAAAGGAGAGACAGTCCTAAAGAAATCATCTTCGGCTTGGTGTCGGAGGGAATGACCTTAGAGACGTCTGTTGAAAGAAGTGATCGACTGAGAAAGGTGCTCGGGCTACAAGGATTTACATCTAGTGAACATCCACCATCTCCAGTTCAAGTCCTCATCTGACTCTAAATCCTACGCTTCTGAAACTCTTTTGTAATAAGGCATTTTCTAGAAGCCTTTCTGAAATAGGCGCGCAAGAACTAGGAACATCAGCTTCTTCTTCTTCAACCTCCTCATCTGGAATGGCTGATTCCATCCAAACTTGTTCTTCCTCATGATACGGAGCAGACAACTTAAGGGATTTAGATGTCGAATGAAGAAATCCTTCAGGTTGAAGTAATTCTGAGCTGGTAATCAGCTTGTCCACGCTGGTGGTATCAAGCTCGTGGATTCGGGTTCTGAGGGATGAATAGAACCTTCCCTTTGTTCTCCAGGCTCCCCATTTTGAACGGTTGTTGGGTCATCGGCAGTTGATTCTAAGACAATAGTTTTCTGCTTCTCATGCTTAGTGATGTTGTCTGCTTCCTCTTTATGTGCAAACAATCGAAGCTAGAGTTCGAGGATGTGAGAGGTCAATAGTCCGGGGCTTCTTGACTAGCTGAACAATATGGTCTTCTTCTTCGGTAGATCCTTTGACTAATCGAATAATCTGAGTGTCTAGGGGTGTTGCTTCAATCTGAGCTCTTGTGCCTTTCTTCCCCTGACTCTTAGGTTCAGGCTGTTTCTTCTTCTCAGCTTGCTTCATAAATTTTGGCTGAGTATTTTTCTTAGTTCTTACAATCCTAGCCTTAGGTGCCTCAATCTGAGAAGACGCACCAATCCAGACGCCAATGGCATGTTTCATCTTATAACCATCAATGAATTTGGTCATCTTATTCTGAACATACGGCCTAGTCGTGCGCCAGAATCCAATTGATTCAACTACTCTTACCAGCAGATATAAAATCTTTGATTCTAATGAATTAGGTCATCTTATTTTGTTAGGTAAGAAATCCTATAAACACCCCAGGATACTCAGTATCTTCAGTTCGACAGCATGAAGCGACGTGTGTAACTCCATCAGAAAGTGAGTCGCCCTATCCACTTTGATGCCATCATCACGCGGAGACCAGCTTTTGAGAGTTTATCATGTGAGCATGTGTTGATCAAAATTCTGTGGGTGAGAATGTACTGTAGAGCGCTATACCACGCTTTGAGTGAGTTCTTCTTCACCTGAATTTTGAACTGGGCGTTTTCATCGCCGCTGAACTATTGTAGATAGGCATCTTCATGAGAAGCATGGTACTTGAATGGTAAAGCACCTTTATTCGAAAGCCTCAGATACTTCTGGATGATCTCCATAATATCGAGCTCAATAACCTTGCCCTTTAGGTGATGGTCGCACACAATATTAAACTTTAAGAGGGCCTTCCCTTTCTCGGCCTTTAGATAGAAGTAGAAATCAATCACGAGGCCGAGGATAGGAATGTCCGACTTTGCAGAGATAAAGAGTTTTAGGCCAGAGTTTCAGAGCGACTCAAACACGCGGTCCATGAAGTCTAGTACGCCAGTGTTGAAGTAGAACAAAGAGTCATACATCATGTTAGAGAGGAGCTCCGCTTCGTTGCCCAAGTAGAATACAAACGGGTGCAGTGTAACCTCCTTGGTTTGTGCTTTTAGTGCCATGGAAATCTGCAAGGCATAAGTTAGATTCTGCAACTTGAACAAAATAGGCGGCGCAAGATACAAAAAATAATTTTAGATTAATGCTTGAGGGTACGTGAAAATGCATTAAGAAGATTTGGAAGAGCATGAACAGATACGCAAGAAAAAGCTTGAATCTTAAGTAAATTGTTTGTGCAAGGAAACCGAAAGTGCGAAAATGGCAGAAGTAGAGGTATATGTGAATCGACACATTTCCGATTGACGGATGAGATTAAATGGCGTAAAATGAGATGTGTGGTTAAGATTAAATGTTATAAAGCTAGAAATGATGAAAAAGTTGATTTATAGGTTTTAATAGTTTTATATGCTAAATATGGGCGGTGCATTAAATGCGATACATGTGCATTAAATGCACATTTGGAATCAAACAGAATGTTTGCTTTAAATAATAACGATAAATAAATAAGGTACAGTACATGTAAACTGAGTCTGAAATGCAAACCTCTCAGTTATATAGAGTAATTAACTGATGAAGGATCGAGATATACCTTCCTCCTTCGTATGTTGTTGTAGCTTTGATTATAGCTCCTGATCAGATCTTCTGATCTATGTCCCGACCCTTTCATTCCTCAGTGTAGACAGAGAACTGAAAAAAAAATGAACTGCCTCTCTCTCTCTCTCTCTCTCTCTTGAATGTGCATGTATGAGAAACGAGATGAATAAAATCACGTTAATACATGATATTTATTCTTGTACATGCAACCAATTAATTAATTATATTTCTAATGGGCTTCTATTACAGTAGGCCCATAATATGATTACTTAATTAACTGGGCTACATATATTTATCAATTAATTGACCCAACCAATTAATTCAAGATTAAATAATATTTTTAAATAATGTAAAAATATATTAATTTATTAATACTAATTCCTGAGAGACAATAAATAACTGGACATCTAATTGGGCCAGATCATGGATTCAATCCAAGAAATAAAGTCGGGCTTCAAATTAATTAGTTATATATGCTCAGCTTAGAGAAAAATTAATTACTAAACATGAATTCATTCCACTAGAGAATTCGTGTTGACTTACCCATTTGTCCCAATTTGAGCTTGGACTTGTATTTTAGGCCTAATTGGTCTCGTATTTGAGATATAAATATCCTTTAAATAATTAAGTCTACTAACAATCCAAATTGATTAGCATCTTATTATATTATTGAGTAGTATCACTCAACCTTATTAACACACTTGAACTTAATCAATCGGTCGGATTTAGTGTGGTAATCCATATGAGTTTCTCAAGGGATATTATCAACTTGTTTACCAGAGATACGATTGCAGGATACAGACAACCAGCCTGAGCCACAAATAACTGCTAACACCCAAGATACGTAGATCCGGTCGCTATGACGTTCACCATAGTAGGTCAAAGTGATAGCTAGCTAAATGCACTCAGCTGAAGTCTTATCAACCTTAAGACTAGCTAAGTCACCGAGATCTTGGTTCTCCACTAGTGAGTCTCCACTATGGTTAATTAGGAGAACACATATCAGTGTGATCCATCAATATACCAACTTGAGTGTACACCATAGACAAACAACCAAGACAAGCCACTTCTTATCTAAACTGCAGCTTAAACTGACAATTGTCCTAAAGTTGACTCGGCTATGATAACTGTTTATATCTTGTTAGTTCAACCAATTGTGTAATATTCTGTGATTTACAACACACTACATAATCTAACTTTTAAACAAGATAAATGATTAAACTTGTGCAAATATATATATCATATAGGAGAATAAAATAGTGAAAAGGAAAAATATATTGTATACAAGCATAAAATTTGCTTCCAGTATATAAAATCCCAACAGCTTATACCAAGAATAATGTTAGGTTGAGTGAATCTAGTATCAGATTGATTTTGACTTTGGTTCCCCCTTGCTTAAGGCTTAGAACTATATTCGCCAGGGTCTAATAGATCGAGTTCCATAGAGAGTTGGAGGAACCTCATCTCAGGTAGAGATTTGGTGAAAATATTAACTTGTTGATGCTCAGTCTCGATGTGTTCTAGTTTGATATCACCCTGTTCAACATGATCTCTTATAAAATAATGTCGTATATCAACGTGCTTGCATCATGTATGAAGAACTGGATTTTGAGTGATGGATTTAGTACTGGAGCTGTCACAGAAAATTGGAACAGCGTCAATAGTGACTTGATAATCTTGAAGCTGTTGTTTCACCCATAGGCTCTGGGCACAACAACTTCCAGCAACCATATATTCAACTTCAGCATTTGACGTTGCGACTGAGTTTTGCTTCTTTGAAAGCAAAGAGATCTTTTTATTTCCAAGGAACTGACGTGTTCCCGATGTTGATTTTCGATCAATTTTACAACCTGCAAGATCAGCATCAGAATATCTAGTTAGTTTTAAATTATCATCTGAAGGATACCATGATCATAGATTGACGGTTCCTTTGAGGTGGCGAATAATTAGTTTGGCTGCTTCCATGTGACTCAGCTTGGGGTTGGCCTGATAGCGAGCACAGACCCCAACTACAAACATGATATCGGGTCTGCTAACTGTGAGATAGAGGAGAGATCCAATAATTCCTTAATATTCAGTCTGATTGACTGGAGTTTCGCCAACATCATGTTCCATCTTTCAGTTTGTATTCATAGGTATCCGAATTGGCTTCCTGTTAGTCAAGCCGAATTTGACAATTAAGTCTTTAGCATATTTAGCCTGATTGATAAATATTCCTTCAACGGATTGTTTAACTTAAAGACCAAGTAAGTAGTTCATTTCGCGCCCATCGTTGACATTTCGAACTGACTTGTCATCATAGTTTCGAATTCTTTGCATAATCCTTCAGCTATAAATCCGAAGATAGTATCATCAACATAGATTTGAACTAGAAGAATATTGTTGTTCTTGATTAGTCGAAATAAAGTCTGATCAACTGTTCCCTTTAAAAATCCTTTAATTATTAAGAATGCTAATAATGTATCATACCAGGCACGTGGTGCCTGTTTCTACCCGGTAGAGTGCTTTGTTTAGACGATAGACCTAAATTCCTTGAATGAAACCTTGTGGTTGATCTACGTAAACTTCTTCCTTAAGTTCTCCATTCAGAAATACACATTTAATATCCATTTTGATAAACCTTGAACTTTTGATGAGCTGCGAAGGCCAGATAATCTAACAGCCAAGCATGCAACTGGTGTGAAGGTTTCATCATAGTCGATTCCTTCAGATTGATAGTATCATTTGGCTACCAGTCTGGACTTAATTCTAACAATAGTGTTGTCCTGTCTCGTTTATTCTTGAAGACCCACTTTGTTCCATTTACAACTTGATGAGTTGGTCAGTCCACCAATTCATATACTTTGCTGCGTTGATTCAGTTCCTCGTGCATAGCATTCCTAATTTACGTCATTAAGCGCTTATGCAATAGTTTTGGGTTCTTCCTTAGATAAATAGCAGGATATCATTGCATGATCAATCTCATGTCGAGTTTCGACTCCAGTGGATGGATCTCGAATGATGTCCTCTAGATGATGACTATCTTTCCAAGTCTTATTATTTGTCTTGATATGTTCATCATTTATTAGATTATTATCAGGTTGGATGTTATGCTGAGGTATGATAGAAGGTATTGAATCTGAAATAACTGAGTCAGCTTCAAGGTTGTTAGTTTTAGGATCATTAGATGTTCCCCTTGAATTTATGACTTAAATTGTAGTCTCAGTTACCACTGGGGTACATGATATTGAATCTGTTCGGTAGACTCAATATTTTCTTTTAATTGATTATGAGGTTCATGTTTGTTTGTCGTTGAATCATCGCCATCATCCCAGGTCAAATTTGGAATAATAGTCTGACTATTCTTTCTACTCAGATTCAGATCTTCCGTCTGTTTGTTGATTCCTTCATGATTAGGGTTTGGGATCTTATCATGTTTCCTGTGCTCACTAACAAACTCATTAAAAAAATGACATGAGGTTTCTCTTCAATACAGAGAGTCCGACAGTTAAAGACGCGAAAGGCTTTGCTAACTAAGGAGTATCCTAAGTAAACTCCAGAGTCAGACTTGCTTTCAAAAGCTTTAAGCTGATCTTTCTCATTCTTGTGAATGAAACACTAACAAAAAGAAATATAAGGTTTTCTCTCTTTCCACATTTCATATGATGTGCATTACTGTAGTCTAGAATGGATCTTGTTGGGAATATGATTCAGTATAAAGTATGATAAGATTTGAAGATTTCAAAACCCCTAGTCGAGTGATGAACCATACAATGTAATAGCTTAGTTGAGTTTAGCATGTTACGAACTTTGTAGGCTAGGTAGAGTTCAATAGCCGATAGGCTCAGTAGCATATTATGTCTCAGTGGGATGGACTCAGTATCGAAGACTAAGTAGAGTTATTCACAACCCACTGAATGTGTGTTCAACTTCAATACAAATGAATCGGCCTGAAAGCTGAATGTCTCATAAGAATGTAGTAGAGATAACTCAGTTAAGGTGTCCGAGGTATCAAAGGAAGTAAACTCACATCAGCTTTGAAGCTTGAACAAGCCTCACCTACCTCAGTACATATTCTTGCACTGACATAAAGCTGCCTCTATACTGAAAAAGAGAGAATGTCTACCGTAGCATTCAAATTAGAGATGGTCATTTTCGAGTCGCTTTAGACACGTGGCTAGGTCTCCTCCAACGGATCTCTCCATAGGTCAAGACTATAAATGGAGAATGATCTTCAAGCATTGGAGATAAACCAACAGGAACACTAAGCATTCAAGCGATCAAAACTCTAGCAATCTTAAAGCAAATCCAGCGAAGAACTCTCAGCATAGATGGATTCTAAAACAATTCTTCACTCTAGAGTAATCTAGTTCCCATTCTCTATTCTAAGCTAACCATGTTAGATCATACGCTTAGATGTTGAAGGAGTTCATATCTTGAACTGCTCTTATCGTAAGAAATCCTTCTTAGTTTGAGAATCTCAAACCTTGTGTTTGTAATCTTTGTAAAGTCACTTTAGAGATATGTCCAGTGAATAGATCGACTAAGACTTGCTAAGTATAATAAAGTCAAGACCTCCTGGTAATTCACGACAGTGGAAGTAGGATTTTGCGTATCCGAACCACTTTAAATACTGCATGTGCATTTACTGTTTTATTGATTTACTGTTCACTCAGCATAAAAGCGATTTGCAAAATTCATAAGTCAGATTTTCAGTAAAACTGAATATACGCACAAGCACAACCTGAACCATTTTTAGTAGAAACGTTTTTCATAAAGAGGCGATAAAATCGGGCCTATACTTCCGCACAACCTCCTGTACTGATTCTATTGTAAACTGACTGAAGTGAGTAGAAAGTGTTCAGTAGCTTGAACCACTCTGTCCACGCGATCGGAAAGCTAAGTTGGCGAGCTGAGTCATTCAGCAAGCACTTTCAGTAATATATTGACTTTCGCATTTTAGTCAAAACTTGGACTCAAGTGTATTCACCTCCTACACCTGAAGACTCGTCTCTAGACCAATAGATCTGTTATGAGTATAGCAGGATGTGGCAGTAGCTTCAACCAAGAACTTTATGGAACACTAGATCCTACCAGCATGGATCTGACTGCTTCTTTAATTGTTTTGTTCCTTCTCAGCAAGTCCATTATACTCAGGGGTACTTGGAGCTGAGGTCTCATATTTGATTATGTGTTCCTTTAGATAATCGTAGACGTGTGAGTTGGTGAATTCAGTTCCTGTGTTAGATCGTATTATTTTTATTTTGATGTCTTTCTTAATGCTTAGCTCAAGCAGTTTCTTCTTGACATCTTTCTTCTTTTGTAGAAATAAGACCCATGTGTATCTTGAGTAGTCATATACCACCACTATGCTATATTTGCTACCTGCAATGCTCCATACATATTCATGTGTAGTAGTTCCAGTACTCCGCTTGTGGAGGGAACTTCTTCATTGTTATGTGTAGATCTAGTTTTTTTTTCCCTTTAAGCAGACTTCACATTCCTTTTCTTTGTTGAAGATTTCATTTGGCATTCCTCGAACGAGGGATTTTCTCGCAAGTTTGTTCAGTGCTATGAAGTTCAGATGGTTTAGTAGTTTATGCCATAACTAGCTTACATCTGAGCTGCTCCTTGTGATAAGACATGTGTCAGGTTACCAGCTTGACCAATCAGCTACACATGTATCTTGCTTCCTGTAACCTGATAGCACAACATTTCTTGTAGACTTGTCTAACACATTAGTATAACCAACAATAAATAAAACTTGATGATTATTATCAAAAAATTGACTGACAGATAATAATTTTGGACTAAGTCCTTCGACATAAGAAACCTTTGGTATCGGAACGGTTCAAAAAGTCAGTGTACATTATCCTCTAGTTTGTTTAGAAGAGTTCTCACCTAAGATGACTTGTGATCCCTTCTTCTCTTCATAGTCAGTCATGATGTCCGTCATGTATGTCATATTCTTGGAGCATCCACTACTCATGTACTAGGAAGTTTTCTTCATAACATCAATTGCTTGTGGGGTAAGCTTCTGCACCTGCAAATAAAACAGGTTTAGGTACCCTTTATGTTTTATTTGGGCCCTAACTAGTTAACCAGTTCTTTTGAATCCAAACTTGTCTAATGATCCTGAAGGTCTCAGACGATCAAATTCTTTTTTTTTCTTTTGTATCAATGTATATCATTTTCTGAGTATGTATTCCCTTGGGATTGATTGCAGTCTTGTTGACATGGGTCTGATGTTTTGATGTTCTAGATTTTGAAGCTAGGTTTCTTATAGTTTCAGCTTGATAGTTGTGTGAGATCTTAATTATGGACTGAGCTTTGAGTTCGGTCTGACCTTTCTTCGATATGTGACTTGAGCTTCCTTTATCATAAGGTTCAAGTTCTGGTTCCTTTTCTTTTCCTTTGTCAGGCTTCTTAGTTTCTAGTGAAGGATGCTTCAGTTCTCCTATGGCTTTCTTGGGTTTGAATTGTAGATCAACACTCGAGTAATCTTAGAACCATTCTGAGCCTTGTCATATATTTCTCCATTAGCCTGAGCATCGTATCTAATTCCTTCTCTATGTCATGGATGAATTTAATGTCGAAGCATCTGATCAAACATCTTTTTAGCTGGTAGAGTTCTTCGATTTTGTTCTAACTTAAGCAGCTTGTCGTGGTTTCCTTGAAGGTTGGAATACTGCAGCTTGAGCTCTTTCAGCTAGAGATCTTTCAGATTTAGTTCATTTGCTAGAACTATCAGATGTGCTTCGCGTTTGTAAGTATCACTGTTTTGCTCTTTCAGCTCTTCAGTCAGTTTCTTGATGAGCTGATCCTTATTAGTTTGATCTGGTGTCGGATGATCCTTCACCTTCTCATACATCATCTCATTTTGTTTGTTGAGGATCGTGAAGAGTCTTTCCAGACTCTTATGACTTTCGAGCAATTTATTGTATGCTACTTGGATTTTGAAATCTTCTGCAGCTGAACTATAATCTTGTGTGTGCTGTGTGGAAGAACTAACAAAGAGCGGTCAGAATTTACCTCGACTTCATCGTTAGCCACTAGATTTCTGGATCTGATGTTGATTCTAAGTCAGGTTCAGTTTCAACATGCATGGCAAGGTATCCTTCCTTAGCATCAGATTCACTGAACATTAATTCACTCTTCTTTTCTCCTACTAACTTTTTGTCAGATCAGGAAGATCCTAAAGTGTCATTCCTAGCAATGAATGATTTTCTTTCCTTTAGGATCTTATCCCGCTTTGTTCTACGTTCAGCTCGTTCTTTGGTGCTGAGTTCTGGACAATCACACTGATAGTGTCTAGTTTTTTGGCAGTTGTAGCATGACTTCGGGTCATCTTCCATCTTCTTGTACTCCTTGTGAGAATATGTGAAGAAGTTCGGAATTCAATACCAGCGCCCTTAAGCCACGATTTGATTGTTGCTTGCGTATAGGATCTTCTGATCTGTGTTTCGATACCCCATTCTTCCTCGGAATGGATGAAGCTTTGAAGAATGTTGATAGAAAACTGACTCTCTCTCACGTCACTCTCTTGAACGTGTTTGTGATAGGAAGAGAATGAACGAATTAACCTATACCACGTTAATATAATCATAATTACAACTCATTAATTTAACTATACTTTTAATGGGCTTCAATACCAACAAGCCCATAATATAATACATTAATTAGTTGGTCTAGTTTTATGTTTTAATGAATTGGACCAACCAAGTAATTCTAGATAAATAAATTCTACTATTATAATTAATGCATAAATACATTATTCTCTTAATAATAATTTTCATAGAGTACAAAATAATTAATGGGCATCTACATGGGCTAGACTAGGGATCTAATACAAAAATTAAAGTTGGGCCTCAAATTAATTAATTCTCTCTGCTAAGCACAAAACAAAATTAATTAATAAACATGAATTCATTCCACTAGAGAATTCGTGTTGACTTACCTCTTTATCACAATTTAAGCATGTGGTTGTATTAAAACTTAATTGATCCCCGTATTTAAGATAGAAATATCCGCTAATTAATTAAGCTCAGTGACAGCTCAATTTAATTAGCATCTTATCCATGAGTAGTACCACTCGACCTTGTTAACACATCTAAACTCAATCAACCTATATGGTTTAGTTTGATAATCCTTTTGAGTTTCTCAAGGGATATTATCAACCTAATTATTAGGAATACGGGTACAAGATTCAAATAACCATCCCGAATTACAAGTAATTAATATCACCCTAGATGTGTAGATCTGGTAGCGATGACATTCAACGTATTTAGAGAACTTTGTTGGAAGGACGTTGTTTTGCAATCAATTTTTTGATATAACACGGCAAAGTAGACTCCAAAATCCAAATTCAGCCTACAACAAAATCCAAACCATAAACTCATACAAATTTTACAAAGCATCTGAGACGGCACGCATAAATATACTCTTAATTTGTCCCAATCTTCTCGATCATGATTAATTATATATACAAGAGATTCATCCTTCATTTCCATAACTCATCTACCAGATTAAGCAATGGCGCGACTCTCTCATCTTCCAGCAGCCTTCTTCATTTTCTATGCTCTGTTCTTGGCTACCTCGGCAAAATCAGCGCCGGGAAATTCGAATTTGTTCCGAGAATATCTCGGAGCAGAGTTCAAAAACGTCAGATTCTCCGACGTTCCGATCAACTCCGGCGTCGAATTCCACTACATACTATCCTTCGCCATCGACTACACGACGTCGTCTTCCGCCTCGCCGACCAACGGCAAGTTTAACGTATTCTGGGATACGGACAATCTCAGCCCCAGTCAAGTCGCCGCCATCAAAGGCCAACACTCCAACGTCAAAGTAGCCCTCAGCTTAGGTGGAGACAGCGTCGGCGATGGCGAACCGGCATACTTTAATCCTTCCTCGCCGGAATCGTGGATCTCGAACGCCGTCTCTTCCTTAACGCAGATCATTCAGGAGTACAACCTCGACGGTATCGACATCGACTACGAGCACTTCAAAACCGACCCGAACACGTTCGCGCACTGCGTCGGGCAGGTGATTTCGACTCTGAAGAAGAACGGCGTCGTTTCCTTCGCGTCGATCGCGCCTTTCGATGACGATGAGGTTCAGAGCCATTACATGGCCCTGTGGAGGAGCTACGGACACCTCATCGACTACGTGAATTTCCAGTTCTACGCGTACGATGAGGGGACTACGGTGGACCAGTTCCTCCGCTACTTCGACGAGCAGAGCTCGAACTACGACGGCGGGAAGGTGCTGCCGAGCTTCATCAGCGACGGGAGCGGCGGACTGTCGCCGGACGGAGGGTTTTTCACGGCGTGTAGGAGGCTGAAGAGTGAAGGGAAACTCCATGGGATATTTGTTTGGTGTGCGGATGATTCCAAGGGGATGGGATTCAAGTACGAGAGACAGTCGCAGTCGCTTGTCGCGATTTCACATTAGTGTCTCTTTGTATTGTGTTGATGTATAGTGTATACTACTACTACGTTGTCCTACTTGTCCAGTCGTTTGTGGTGTAAATATTTAGTGTTCAAGTATAATTTATGAAATTTTTGTATGGGTTTATTTTTTTATTATTATTTTAGTTATCTTATAATAAATCAGAAAAAAATGAGAAGAAATCGTTCATTAGAGTAACATTAAAAAAAAACACTTAGGCTCAACGGGCCAATAAATATTCCTACTGCATATTGGGCTTTGGCACATGCCTGGTGTACGTTGAATATTGGGCTTGTGGTTCTGGAGTTGCTTCCATAAATTGGCTAACACATGCATCGATCACACAGATCATGTATTCCTTATTTATGGAATAAGGGCACTAAAATCTACTCCTTCCGTCCCTAATATATATGCATACTTTTATTTTTCATCTGTCTCAAATTTATATGCATATTAACATTTTTTTTATTTAACTAAATCTTTCACTAACTTTAATACTTCTAATTAATGTGAGAATTTAGAAAAAAGACTACTTTATCCAACTTTTCTAATAACAAATACAATTATATCTTTAACTTTTTAGTAATTTACTTTAATTTTACTCATATTCCAATAACAATATTTATCTAACTTTCATATCATTAAATATATTATTAATATGTGTGGAAAAGCAAATAGACATATATATTCAGGACGGAGTGAGTATAATTTTGAATTATTATTTAAAATATATGAAAGAACCCAACAGACATACACCTCACTTCAAACAGGTCTAGGTGTGTGTATTTATATAATATGTATAGACGGATTTAGGGAATACGTGGAACTACATTGCCTCGAAATTGTACGATTGATTTGAATTTTCTATATGTTCTATTAAAAATTAGTATTCCATTTCATCCTCGTAAATCGCAATTTTGGACTCTTAAGTTTGTAGTTCCCCACACGCTCTCTAGCATATATACAAGTTTTTATCTCATGATATTACCTGTCAAAAAACTAGTTTCATACTTGCAAGAAAGAAAATGAAATATGGAACCTAATAACAAGAAGTGCAAAACTAGGGTTGACTTTTTTTTTAATATGGATTAAGATTGTTGTTGTCTTTTAACCAAAAAGGCTATCTTATAGCTCTTTTTTTTCTCCTTCTTTTCCTCTTTTAGTTGAGAAATGTAGAATCGAAAATGACTATAGTGCTCATTTAACCTTATCTTGGACTTATTAGATTCATGTCCCTTTGTAGTTTTTATCACTTCTCTCTTTTATTTCAACTCTTATGACCACATACTCAACTGATGTAGAAATCTCCACTCCACCCAAGGCTATAGGTGGTTGGAACTCGTCCGCATGAAGCTGAAATCGCTAGCAATCGTCGGTAATTCGAGCTAGTAATATAATGAGTTGTATACTAGAAACATATATATGTAGAGAATAAATGGTTACATATTAACTTATATATATGCGTTAGGGCCTACGAATGCGTTTCACTTAGGAAGATAGATTACCATTAAAATGAAAGAAAAAGTAAGATTTGAACCACTTTAGATTTTCACTTTGAAGTCAAGTTTGTGAACTTGTATCTGTTCAATATTGGACCCATTAAAGGCCTAATCAATTTTCCACTTTGTTTGATTATTATTATTATTTAGAAAATGTAATCCTAAGCAAACCAATTTACTCATCTCGAATAAATTCCATCATATTTATACAATATAATTTTGAGTTTTTTAAAGGCCTCACCAATGTCTTTTACATGCATGCTGGGGGTAATAATCAATCTTTCAATTTTCAAACTGAAGTTGCAATTTGTTCAAGTAGGGGCTACCATCAATATAAGAAAGAAAAAAAAACTAACAAAAGAAATTGGTCAACTCTTTTCTTGAAAATGTGGGGGTAGGAAAGCATTTTGCAAATGTGATCAAAACAAAATCATGAGTATTACCATAGTGGTAACAAGTCCTAGAAAAACCCACCATGATATAGACACCTCTTAATCAGACATAAAAAAAAGTAACAACTTTTATTTTTCCCTTTCTTTTCATTTTATTAGAGCTTAAATTAATTTTTTTTCTTGGTTCGCACTATAGAATCGAATTTGAATTTCTAATTATTCTTTAATGATAATTACATGTGAGTTTCGCCAAAATTCACTAATTATTAAGGATTTGAGAATCTCAAATATATATATGGGTATGGATCATGTGGGAAGACAGAATTATGTAGGAAGGTAGGAAGTATGCATATTTCATATATGTTTTATGCATATTCCTTAATTTTTTTATGCATACGTTTTGTATTTTTTACATTTTTGCCCTTATGCATAAAACATATAAGAAATATGCAAAAAGAATATTCCAGAGCATATTCAATCTAAACCATCAAAAAATGAAATGAAGGGTGCATATTTCTTCTTATTTCTTATTTTAAGGAGACTTCTCATATGATCGATTATATATATATATATATATATTATTTTATAGTCTTGATTCAGATATAGGTAATTAATTCAAACATCTTGTAAGTACTTTATACCAATACCTATAATTCCGAAAGCAAAGCTTATCAAACGCCCCCTCGGTAATTTAAAAAGACTATTCAAGATTCGTGATTCTCAATTTAAAGTTCATGTAAATTTGACTCAACATACGATTTAATTAGATCAAAAATTTAAAAACAAAACGTTTGTTACCCACTTATGTTTTCTCTGTATTGATCTGCATGCTTAAACGGAGTCTGAATATATTATCACTAGAAGACTCATCACTTGATGTCGACTTCCTGACCCTGACCATGGAGAAGTCAAATCACATCTAATAATATGAAAAAGAAAATGTCTACAAATATTATATCGCTAAAGAAAAAATAGATTATAAAGCCTTAACCTATGGAGATAAGAATATTAAGGGTGTGTGCCACCCACATGGCTCTACATTATTTCTACTTCAATTTCTTCCTCAAACTAAGTGGTGGGGGCGTTATATATTTGTTGTGAAATCGCAAATTGACTTCGGAAGTGGATGTCTCTCACTAACATAAAGCCTAAAGTTAGGTAGTGTTCGTGAAAATTTAATTAAACGACTTTTACATGTATATAAATTTGTTTAAACTTTCTTTGAAATTAAAAAAAAAAATACATATATCAGTGTTATCACTGAAAAAAAAAAGTCTAATTTTACTGTTTGCAGTAGTTTAAAAAAATTAATTTTAGTAAAAAAATGTCACTGCTTTTAAAAACACTTCATAACCAATTTATGAATTTTTTTCTTATTGTGGCTTTTTTTAAGCATGAAAGAAAAACATAAACGTGCACTCCAAATACTAAAACAAGTGGTTTTCAGGCCACAAAACTCAAAATCTACTTAATAATATTTTTACAAACACTATCTTATAGTGTTTCATTTACCGATTTTTTCCAAAAAAGTGAAATTTACTCGAGTTGTACTTGCTTATAGTGGCTGTGCAGTTTTCTCGTCACGTAGAACAAAAAACCGTGGCCATAAAAAGGTGGCAAAAAAAAAAAACATTAAAACAAAAATGGAAAAAAAAAAAATCAAGAAGCCTTTTACAGTACGTTGACTATAAGTGGTGGATTAACGACATTACTGTTGTCTAGTCGAGTTAGAATTAGAGTGTGCCAGAAGAAGCAAAGTCGTGCACCAAAGGATTCCCGATTGATTCGTGGGCCAAATTGTGCACTTCATCAACACTAGGAATCTTTAACAATTATTACTCCTTTCGTCTCATTATTTATGTTCAATTTAGATTGGGCACGGTAATTAAGATAGTGAAAGTAAATGTGTAAAGTTGTGGTGTAAAAGTATAAAGGGGGTTTACTTATTTAGATTGATTGTGGTCCACTCATTTATTTCCTTATTTGATATGAGACAAATGATATGACAATTAAAAAAAGCAAGTGAAACATTAATAATGGGACGGAGGAAGTATTATTTTAAGTGACAAAACTATTCATACAGTATGGATGCATTTACTGTATTATATATTCTATATAGTATCAAATAAAAATAATACTCCCTCCTTTCTATTATTAGTGGCGCCTTTTTTTTCGGCACGGTAATTAAGAGAATATGTAATAAAGTAGGAGAAAGGAGTATATATATAATAAAGTAGAAGAGAGATGAATGTAATAATGAGATAGTAAGAGAAAAAAGATAATAAAGTAGGAGAGAGAAATAAATATAATAATGAGAGTAGAGATAAAGTAAGAGAGATAAAATGATAAAGTATGAAAAAAGATGTTAACTTTTTATTAATTTAGGACGTTGACATTAATAGTGGGACGTTCAAATTAGGAAAGGTGACCACTAATAATAGGACGTAGGGAATATTTTCAATCTTACATGGACATCACATGGTAAATATCTTCCCCACTTCCCCTAGTCCCACGGCCAGCCATGCGCATGCCCAGTGCCAGTTGTCAAGAAGTCGATGGTGGTGGTGCAGGTAGTCCAACGCAACTCTCGGGACTGACAAGATTGGCATGTCAACGGCCACCCTTCGGTGACGTCATCCTACACGTCAGCACGCAACTTCTTTTAATATGTTGTCGTGTGCGCACGATGTTTCCTCAAAAATCAAAACCAATTCAATTTCCGCAAGACACAAAGAACATGTTGGGGCAACACGAAAACCAGCAGCTCTATCACGACCAAATCCCACTCTCGGTTGGAGGACACACCAGCAGCGGCTGCAGCAGCTACGTCGACGACAATAGTACTACTTACGGAGCACAAAGTCCTACTTCGATGCAGAGGAGCATCAGCTGCCACTCCATGCTCAGCAGACACTCCGAAGTTTATTCGTCGTCTCCGCCACCCTACAATATTGACCACCCAGAGTACAGCTACGCCGGGATACAACACTTTAACTGGTCAAACGCCCCGCTAGCAAATGAGAGCATATACGAGAGCATGAACAGAGCCACTCCATACACCGCAGAGGAGAAGAAGGAAAGAATTGAGAGATATAGAAGCAAGAGAAATCTGAGGAACTTCAACAAGAAGATCAAGGTTTCAAACTTATTCCAACTTATGTTAACACTAATTTTCTTTAATTTACTGATTCAAGAATCCATGCATTTTGTTGCAGTACGAGTGTAGGAAGACTTTAGCTGACAGCCGGCCACGTGTCCGGGGACGGTTCGTGAGGAACGACGAGATCGAGAAAGCTCCTCAACGCCGTCAATGGGATTGCCCATTTGTAGATGATGATTATAGCAGCTGGATCACTATACTTGATGCACTCAACAAATCTGATGCCGCCTTGATATCTTCATTTTAGTATATAATATAATAATACTCTCATATAGTGTTAAGTACTACCTCTTTCCATTATTTTGATCAACATTTTTCAATAATTAGTTCACACAAAATACTAGATTGTATTTTGTTACATTTTGTACCGTCTCCTCAAACACATATTTTGTTACACTTATTAATTATAGCTTTAATTATATTAGAAAATAGAAAAGTCCAACACAGGGCATGCAATTTTGGAATATGCATGCCCACATGCCACAAAGAAGCAAACAGCAACAATCGCTAGACTAGTGGGAATTTTTAGAATGTGATTGGAAGAAAATGAGAGGTGATGTTTTTGAGAATTGGTGGGGAAGTTGAATTAGTCGAGTGGAAAAGAATTAGTGGTACGATTGTAAAGAAATAAAATATAAATATTAATAGGCTAAGGACTGGAGGGTCACAGCCTATGTAGTAGGAATTGATGATGGATATGAAAGCATGAAACCAAAGAGAATATTATGATTGTGGACTTTATTCAAATGAGTAGATCTTCTTGTCACGCTTATAAAAATATCATTTTTGTAGTCATTTGTATAGTGACTGATCGAAACACTCGTAATAAATCCACTTACAATCAATTTAACACGAGAATGTAGTGAATAAAAATTCAGAAAACCGACTAAAAAACTTAGCCACTAAATCAAAATAATAACTAGTTTTGCATTCCATCTCTTTTATATACATGATCGGACTGTTTCAAATGTGGATTTCATGTTAGCTAGGGGTGTTAAACAAAATCACGAAAACGTCCACCATTGCACAGAAGCTCGCAACTGAACGGTTTAAAAAAAAATAGATATTAACGGTTTATATTTAAAGAAATTGTAAAATATTGGGTGAATTGCAAATCTAAATTAAAAAATACACATTTAATCTGTCCACCCGCATATTAGTATTAATTAAATTAAAGTTTGGATTCATTGATTTGATGTTAAGTTGCAACTCATTCATCAAGTTTTGGCTTTACTGGAAGCATCTTTTGCTTTTGCTCAAGTTACAGTTTCTATAATATGAGGGTGTTTGCAAATGTTTATTTTAAGTATTTATCTGTTTATTGGCAGCATAAGCAGTTTTTTTGTGTTTGGTAAATCTGCTTACTGCAGCAGCTTCTTTAAAATTAAGCAACTAAACTGCTTAATTAAGCAGTTTTTTTAAGCATCTATTGAGATGCTTTTGAATGCTTAAAGCACCATAATTTCTGAAATTACCAAATATATTTGTTTTTTATTATTGATACAAAAAACTACCTGCTTTTGCTTTAAAGCAATTATTTTCAGTTAAATTGCGTATTTAAGTTGTAAACTTGAATCGAATAATCTTTTTCAGAAAATCTTGTGTTCCTTGGTCAGACTGAACATAATGGTGTTTGTTAGAATTATGTAGAAGAACCATTTTTTTAACTTTTGTTATCCCATCAACCTACCTAGTAAATCCCACAGGATCTTCTGTCCCATTTTTTTTGTGTTCCACTCGTTGCCCACTATCAGTAAGCAGCTAAAATGTGAGTGGGACACAAGAAAGTGGAACAGAGAATTCGGATTGGTAGTAAACAGCCCACAACCTGCTCAACATGTAGTGCGATTTCATTTTTATTATGTTTCGCAATTACCATTGAACAATTTAGTAAACCGCAATGAGTGTACGATTTCACTTTTCACCCCGCCCAAAACCACAGATGTAAACCCTTAGCATTAAATATTGAAAACTGTTCATTTAGACTGTAACGTTTCTATCCTGAGCCCGCCAAATTGTATGGTCTTGTATAAGGCCCATTTTTATTTGTCCCTCATAGTTTTTTTTAAATATAAATATTAATCAAATATATTCTTTTGCTCTTCAATTAAAAACTAAAAAATATACTAACATAAGTTCCTTATGTATAGTTAATAATTTTCACCCTTATCTTAGAGAGATAGGGAGGAAGAGAGATAGGGAGAGACTTACAGAACATTTATATTGATTGTGGTCAAGCCTCTTATATTTGTTTGGCTACCGAAAGTAATTATAGCTCAGGGATTATACATTACATAATACTTCACAGTTAAGTAATCATAGACGAGCTAGTACAATATTAGGAGCTAATTGTCATCATCTAATTACGCAATACAAATCCATCATGATAATTAATGGCATTTGTGACTATAGAGAAAAATGATTGTTCATCCCTAATTATGATTAAAATCTATTGCACTTAGCGTAGAAATCAAGTCACACACGTCGACACAATTAGGGTGTCTGGATGTTATTAAAATAGTACTCCATTTGTCCCATTAGAAATGTTTTTTTTTCTTATTGGGACGTTCCATTAGAAATAACATAATATCACTTTTTTAATTTTTGCGTTCAAAAGAAACGTGTCGTTTCTAGTGGGATAGAGAGAGTACTTGATTATAATATATTAAAAATATTATTTGAAGAAAAGATAGAAAAAATCGCATTATATAGGACACGAGCAATTAGAAATGGACTAAAAAAACAACTATCTGAAAAAAAGAATGGACTAATTTACAATTTGTTGGAGAAATATCAAATATATTTATAGTTGTATAATGAAATAGAATATTCATTATTAATAAATTAAAAAGGTCAAAGTCAATGACATAGTGATAGTTGAAATCCCCAAATTAACTGTCTATTCTATTCACCAATCACATCATGCCAAATCATTCCCATACTCCACTATTCCTACTTTAAATCGGTTTAGGAATCCTGATTAATTTAAATTCTTTTTTAATTAATGTAAATCCAGAATTACAGGTAATGCAGACAACCTACTATAACAATCTCAGTTTCTTACCCCTTTCTCTCTCTCTCACTTAGAGCCATCTTTTCTTGTTTGTTAAGCACCGTCCACACTCCACACACATACATATATAAATTACCTACACAAACAAATAAGATCAAAGCTCCGGCCACAGAATCACATGGCCTCTACATGTATATCGAGCTGCGTGGACGACACACGAGTCCCTGTCAGAGCTACCTACGTGAACCTCTACAAATGGCCGGAATCCGATTTCGAGTTCGTAAGGTCGATGAGCTCCGACTCCCGCAACGGCGGCCGGAACTCGACTTACGGCCATCCTAGAGTCGTGGACGGTATTTCGTGCAGGCAGATGTATTTGAGAAGCTACACGTTTTCAAGGGAGGAAGATTATAAGGAGGAGAAGACGTCCATCAAGTGTCTCGGCAGAGGTAGGGGTAAGAAGGCGGACGCTCGCCGCAGTCGGAAGAAGGCCAAGTCTGGCTCGTGCTCCGCCTTGGCCTACATTTTCCGGCGATTGCTGTCTTGCACCACCGAGATAGATGTTGCCAATTATTGTTCGCGTTTTCCTTGATTTTCTTGGAGCGCTTTCAAGTTATGGCGAGAAGATGACGACTTCTCCTTATTTTTTTGTTAATTTCAATTTTTGTTTATGAAGTATATATTTAAATTTAATAATATATCCATGTTTTTTCTGTTAATAAACTAAATACGTGACTATATTTTGCTACATGTATAATTGATTAGTGGCCAGCTCTAATTCTTTGAGTCAAATGTATAAAGTTGTTTTTTTCCCATGAATTTATAGTATACGACCCTATGCTAGTAAATTAAAAATACCCTTATAGTGGAGTTTATTTTATAAACAATTCCCTGCGAACTTATATGTACAACTTTCGTATACTCTTGTGTATACCATACCATAAGGGTATTAACATGTGACATTTTTCAGTAAATTAAGTGGGTCATACTTAACACATGTCAATACCCTTGTGGTGTGGTACATACAAGGTATACGAAAGTGGTACAAACAAGCTTTTGTGGTACAAATTAGAACCCAACGTTGCACTTATCCTGTAATATATTAAAAGAACTTAGGAAAACATTACTACTATAGCAATCAATAGAACTGGGAAGCATGATTACGAGGAGGAGTAGGCCAAAAGAGAAACTGCATATAATCATACATTCAGACAAGAGCACAGAGACTCCAAAAACATACACAGTTGAGGTTTCAGACAATATTAAAGGAACCAAGTAAACAAAGAAAAATATATAGTAAACAAAGACAAACAGAGGGTGTTGGCAAATTCAAGAAATCATCTCCCCTCAGACTTAACCAGCTGTGAGAAAACTCTACTCATCGAAACACCCGAAAGATCATCAACACTAGAAGTTTCAAACTGCGCAACAGAAGTAGTACTATCCCCATGGTTGAACTCACCAACCTGTGGAGAGAGCTGCCCTATAACATTTGTACTGTTCTCCTCCGGATCATTATGAACGACCGCCTCTTGAAGCTGAAGCGCGTACTCAAGATTCCACAGAACGTCGCCCATAGAGGGTCTATCTACACCAAAATCAGCCAAGCATTTCTCTGCTGTTTCACCAAACTTTCTGAGGGAATCTGGTTTGATCTTTCCCACGAGGTGCTGATCGATGATTTGCTCTAACTGACCCTTCTTCTGCCACTTCATTGCCCATTCGGCTAAGTTAACCATCTCTCTAGGAAGAGAAGGATCTATCACGGGTCTGGCACAGAGAACTTCGAACAAAACGACACCAAATGAGTAGACATCTGATTTCTCTGTGAGCTGCTGCCTTCTGAAGTACTCGGGGTCAAGGTAACCGAAACTCCCTTTTACAGCTGTGCTGACATGAGTTTGATCGAACTCCGGCCCGGCCTTAGAAAGTCCAAAGTCAGCGACCTTAGCCATGAAATTCTCATCCAGCAATATGTTTGCAGACTTCACATCGCGGTGAATAACAGCTTTGGCATCACCAGTGTGGAGATAGTGCAGCCCTCTTGCAGCTCCAATGCATATCTCAAGTCTCTCCTTCCAACCTAAACTTGGGAGGTTTGAACCGTACAGATGGCTTTTCACGGTTCCATTCTCCATGTACTCGTAGACAAGAATCATCTCATTCTTTTCATCGCAGTAACCAATCAAGGAAACCAAATGCCGATGTCTGAACTGGGAAAGCATCTCAATTTCAGTTTTGAATTCTGTCAGACCTTGTTGGGACCTCGGATTGCCTCTCTTAACGGCTATCTTGGTACCATCGTGTAGAACACCCTTGTAAACCTTTCCAAACCCACCAACTCCAATCACCCAACTTTCATCAAAGTTGTTTGTTGCATCTTGGACTGCTACAAAAGGGATGCGGTAGCTCAAGTTAGAGCCAACACTAACAGTTGTGCCAGTCGAATATTTGCTTCCCATAGTATGAGAAGTTGCACCATTAACCGAAATAGGAACCCAAGTTTTTGAGTACTTGAGACGTTCTAGTTTCCTTCTCCTCTGCACGAAAAACAAAACCCCAACCAACAGCAACAATAATGGTACTCCAACACTCACACCTACAATCTGTCCCATTTTCTTCTTTGATTTAGGAAATGAAGGTAAAACAGATGCCCCAGCAAGACTATCCTTAGAATTTCTTATTTTCATAATCTCCAATCCATTCAGAAAGGCATCAGGGTAAGCACTCCTAGGAGATGGACCAATGCTTACACTGATGTTTCTTTTATCAAGTACAGGAGAAACAAAGTCCGAGAAGAATGCAGTTGCCAACTTCCCATTAAGCTTTAAAGACAGTTCTAGATCTTGATAAGCAAGGTAAGTGTCAATGTAAACATTAAACACAAGCTCATTAGCAGATGTACTCACAATGTCACAAAAGTGTAACCGGATCAAGTACTGAAAACCTTGATCCACTGGGATTTCCCACGTAACATTGAAGTTGCTCCTCGGATCACTATCCGAGTTCATCCTTGTGCAAGTCCCATAAACAGTTGGTGGAGCAATATCCGGCGTTGCACCACCATCAGGGTACTGGACAGCCGGTATATTGGATTTAGTAGCAGCAAGATTCGATTGCTTCAAATACGGACCATCTGAGTCCCAAGTACGCCCCAGTGTGTCGTTTACTAATGACACAAAAGGTCCAGCCATATTCAACCTAGCAACAGTCTGCAGGGACTGAGAAGTCAGCCCGGTAAACTGCCCAGTGGTGCTGCTGTATAGTGTTGCAGAATCAGCAATGAGGTTATCAGGCACCGATACGACTTCAAGAGCATTGACATAAGCAATCGAGTTACTTGAAGGCGAAAAGGTGATGACGAGATCCCCCTTTGCCACACTAACGGAGTATTCCTTAACAGTAGCATCCTTAGGGGTGAAGTCACTAAGCAGTGTGGTCTTCTGGGAGAAGACAGAGTAACTAGCAGACTTCATATCATAATTTGGATAATCAAATGGGAAGAAATGCAGGCGGATCCAATGCCTACCGCTCTGCTTTACCGAAAAAGTATACTTAGAGGGGCCATTGAAGATTCTTGCAGTTCTAAACAGAGGGGAGTCATCAGCTGGAGTTATTGAATTCTGATTGCTATCAGCCAATGTATCTTGAGGGGTTGACAGATATTTTGCAGCAGATTTATCAGCAATATAAGTAATATTACCCACAGAAACATCACTTGACGATCCACAATTTACATAATATTGATCAACTGGAGTAAATCCTCTCGAACAGCAAGCAAGATTTAATAGCAACAAACCCCAGATAGAAAATCTCAAGACCCCAGAACTCATCATCAAAAATTGAACTAAGATAGTAAATCCTCCCAAATCAATATATATGAACCTACAAATTCATATATCACATACGCATCAAAGAAAACCTAGAACAAAAGAGGAAGCTTGCACCTTTAAACCCGTTAAGAGAACCAGATTTGCCTTGAATTCAAATTTAGGGAAGAAAAGAATAAATGGGAAAAAACCAAGAGTCTGAGCTGACCAGAAATGAATAGAACAAAATGCAAAGTAACAAACCTGGCTTAAACCAGAGTAGCCAACTGGATTTTGAAAGAAATTTCAAGATATATACCTTTTTCTTAAAACGACATATTCCCACTAGGTAGTATAATCAGTATTCACATAATCACATGAACAGTTGGCCCTTTTCAATGAGAGAAGTTTGAAAATGAAACTATTAGAGAGAGAGAGAGAGTCTTACTTAAACAAAGGGGGGGTAGTTTGACGGTGGAAACTGGGTAAGTTCGAAGCAGCTGACACCATTTACTACTACCAATAAAGAGACATGGGTGAGGAAAACAGGATTTAACTGCAAAACCATTTGGTCTGAAACTTTTCTGCTAATATTTCTACAATTTACTTTTCAATACTTAATTCCAGTTTCACTTCTCACCTACCAATTTCTCGAACTGAACAATTTATATTTGGAGATTTACACCCTTTTTAAAAAAAATAAGAACTCTGAATTAAAAGTGATTGATAAAAGTGGGATTAGTTGAAAGTAGATATTAATCACTTTCACAATCTTGGTTTAAAGTAATATACGATTTTGAAAGTTTCCAAGACAAACTTTGTCCACTAAACTAATCTCCAAATGGTGCATTGTCATTCAACTCCACATGATCCTTTTGTTTATTTTATTGAAACTTTAACATCAATAATTTTCGAGAACATGGATTCATGTTTGACCCAGTTCCTGATTATTGATTCAAATTCTAATTCTAAATTAATAGTATTTCATTGATTGCCACAAATCATGGCATTATTGCTGATGTAAAGGTGGAATTCCACTATCCCATGCCAAAAGTTTAACACAAAAAATATAGTCCATACCATATAACCGTTTTTTGATCCAGAATTTTATATTGGACAGGTGGAATCAACATTTATAAAATATTTTGAATTGAGATATGATTTTTTTTCTAATATGAAACATAAATATCGCAAAAGTTGTATGCAATAGTTGCACATACAATATGGTCATTTATTACTCAATTGTGACCTAATTGCCAAATTCGCGTCCGCTGGCATCAGTATGACGTCATTAAAAAAATAAAATAATGGTGTCATTAAAAAGAATAATGATGTCACGATAATGTCATTATTCATTTTTATTCTTTTCCTTTTTTCCTTTTTTATTTTTTTCCCAATTATTGGATGGAGGGGCGTGTCATTGTTGTGAACAAAAGTGTCATTTGTTGTAAACAAAAGTTTTTTTTAATTTTTTTTAATTTCTTTTAAGGGAAGACGTGTCAATTGTATCGGATGAGAATGTCACATTATCGTAGAGTGTCATTTGCAACGAACAAATGAGTCATTTATCTCATAGTGTCAATCACAGTGAAGTAAAGTGTCAATTCTATCAGAGAAGAGTGTCACATTCCGAGTGTCATTTGTAAATGTGTCAATTACAAAAGAACTAAAATGTTATTTTATCTTAAAGTGTCAATTGTCTTGAAGGAGAGTGTCACATTCCGAGTGTCATTTATAATGACTAAATTTGTCAGTTACAAACAAACTAAAATGTTGTTTTATCTCAAAGTGTCAATTGTCTCTAAGGAGAGTGTCACATTCCGAGTGTCATTTCTAATGAATAAATGTGTCAATTGCAACGAACAAAAGTTTTATTTTATCTCAAAGTGTCAATGGTAATAAACAAAAATGTCAATTGTCTCAGAGGAGAGAGTCACATTCCGCGTGTCATTTGTAATAAATAAATGTGTCAATTGCAATGAACAAAAATGTTATTTATCTCAAAGTGTCAATTGTTTGAAGAAAAAGTGTCAATTGTTTGAAGAAAAAATATAAATTGGTTTTCAAGAAAGTGTCATTTAAAAATTAAAACCAAACTGATAATCATATGTTTTCAGCAATTTGCAAAACTCAATACTCTTCAAAAAGCAAACGCAAGCTCTTGTATTCATGTAACTAAGCATTTCACTCAAAAGAAAAATCAATAAATCAAATCCCACAAGAACAAAAGTGATTGAAAACAACTTGATTGCAGTACTAGATGGTGTTGTATCATACATAGTCACAATGTAAATAAATAGAACATCAACAATAAGGTGAGTTAGACACTACAAAATTTTTGGTATTTACCGACAGAATTAACGACAGACAAAACATGGGTCGGCATTTACTGACGGATTACCGATGGAAATTGAGATCGTTATTTACGGATGGAATAACGACAAAAACTTCATTTATCAAAATTAGCGATGGAAAATTATGTTAGTATTTAGCGACGAAATTCTCTGTCACTATTTCACAATCTCAACTATTACCGACGGATTTATTGACAGAATTTTCCGTCGGAATTTAACTTCGGTAAACTTGAACTTCTGCATCCCACATCAAACTTTTAACAGACTTCTTTCACCTTTATATATCACACAACTTCAATAGCTATTAGTAGTTATGCTAACACACGTGCGTATGCAAGCACACGAGCCTCCGCTATCGTCCACTGTCATCGTTCGATAGCCGCTAGCAACCGCCACCGCCGGCCACCATCTCCGATCGCCAGCGGGTCGATCGTCGACATAAATTCAAAAAAATCATCGATAATTTTAGTGACGGATTAGCGACGAAAAATTCCATCGGTAATACCACGGACTTCAAAATCCAGCGATAAAAATTTACTGACAAGCTCTATGGCAACGGATCATTATTCGTTAGTAATCCATCGTAAATGATTTACTGACGGATTTTTGATGTTTATCGACGGAATTTTCTGTCGGTAAAAGACAATTTTTTTATAGTGCGAGTAATAGTGAAATCATCTATATTTTTATGAATACCACATGACATAAAGGATCTACCTTTGCTATCTTTAGAAGAATCTCCCCCCTGTGTTTTGTCATAATTACTGGCACCACCAAATCGGTGATTGATTGCTTTAGTTCATGCAATTGATTTCAAAATTAGATCATGATTCGTGATTTGTAATCTCGAAGCCCCAAATTGAACCCAAATGGGGAAATCTCTTCCTCCTTCAAGTCGAATACATGAACGCCAAATTAATGAAGGAGTTAGGAATCAATATCTGTGTCCTTAAGCCACACTTTGATTTGCTCGAGTACAGGATCTTTTGATCTGTGTTACGATGTCTGCTTTCCCTTCGGATGGACGAAGAATTGGAGAAGCATTCGAAAATCACGTCTCATCTCTCTCTTGCGCACGAACGAACGTGTGTTTGTTATTCTTGTGGATTTTAGAATTATGTGTTATAATAATAACGTAATACATTATTCTATACATCAAGCTCATTAATTAATTAAATAATAATCGAGCTACTTATTATTTATCAATTAATTGGACGGCCAAATAATTCCAGATAAATAATAACCACATTATTAAGTAATACAAAAATGAATTAATCCTTTACTAGTCCTGAGAGAGCGTGAAATAAATACTTAGCATTTATGTGAGCCAGACCAAGGATCCAATAAAGTAGGGCCTCAAATTAATTAATTATCTTTGCTTAGCCGAGAACAAAATTAATTAATAAATACATATCCATTCCACTAGAGAATCTGTGTTGATTTACCCATTTATCTCAATTTGAGCATGAGCTTGTATTTTAAACTTAATTGATCCATGTATTTAAGATAGAATCCATTAATCAATTAAGCCCACTAACAACTTAAATTAATTTGCATCTTACTATATTTCTGAGTAGTACACTCGACCTTATTAACACACCTGAACTTAATCAACCCTATTATTAGGGATACGATTGCAAGATACAGACATCCAGCCCGAGTAAAAGTGACTAATACACCCAAAATACATAGATTCGATCGTAATGACGTTCACCATAATAGGTCAAAGTGATAGAGTTAGCCAAATGCACTCAGGTGAAGTCTTATCAAGCTTAAGACCAGCTAAGTCAGTGAGATATTTGGTTCTCTACTCAGGTCAGTTAGAAGATCACACATCACTATGATCCGTCAATACACCACCTTAAGTGTACCAGAATAAAGAAGTAGTCAAGACAAACTACTTCTTATCTAAATTGCAGCTTAAAACCGACAACTCGTCCTAAAGTTATCTTAGTTGTGATGTCTATTTATATCTTGTTAATTCAACCAATTGCATAGTCTTTTGTGATCTATAACACACTACACAATCTAACAATTATACAAGGTAATAGGACTTAGCATGTGCAAATATAAATAGTCAGATAGGAAAACAAACAGTGTATATGAATAACATTGTATACAAGCAGAAAAGTTGATTGTAGTATACAAAATTCCGATAATTAACCCCCAAATCCACCATTTTGAAAGCTTCCCTATCCATCTTCGATTTGTTAGGCGTCATCTTATGGGTCCATGTTGGATATGAGTCAGTAGATTGATACTCAGCTGTTCTAGGGTTAAAAGAAATTGGGGGAAATCATAGTAGTACTATGGAATTGAAGATCCCAAAACCGAGCTGATATCAGTAGATTAGTGTGTCGATAGGATTAGCTGATGTATAGGTTAGACTTGATGTAATGCATATTATTTTGTCTAAGTCCTGTACGGGGTAGTTGTTGAACCGATCTTCTGCCGAAGATACTTTTCGTAACCCCACGTCATCGGTGTAATCGCTTGCATTCTTCGTCGGCCACCGATATCAAACTCGGTTAAAGATCCCGCATCGGCCGACCGGACCTCGGTAGAAGCATTCTCTACAAGCCGATGGTCATCGGTAGAAGAACCAAGGTCAAGCCGTATACCTTCTCGGTCGACCAACCGACTATCGAAGCTCACTTTATCGGTCCGACGACTCACCGAAGAAGACAGACTTTCGAGTATCGTATCCGACGTAAAGCGACCCAAAGACTTAAAGTCCCTTCAAATGTTCGGCGGAAGACATACGAGGTAGTTTGAACGGTCAACTCGACACTCACCAACTACAAACCTCGACCAATGAGAAGCCGACAACGCTTACCTACTCTACACAGGTAAAGCCGCTCTCATGAACAGCGCATTAACCGCCTCGCCGCAACAAAGTTGAATAGTGGCCGTTTTCTTTGGACGCTTGTGACACGTGGCATCGTCGTCTCCAACGGACATATGCCACAACTCACAACTATAAATAGAGAAGGATTTGAAGATTTCAAGAAGAGGAATATACGCGAAATCAAGGGAAATCATTCAAGCTCACAACGCTCTAGAATCTTCAAGCTTATCCAAAGACGAACTAGTTTTCATAGAACACTTCTTGTAGTTCATCTCTCTAGAGCACTTTGATCCCTTTCTTCTCTAGACTAAGCTCATTGCTAGATTCATAGCTTAGATCCGAAGGAGTTCACATTTAGTGAATTGTTCTTGTTGTAAGAACTCCTTCTCAGTTGGAGAATATTCCCTCCCTTCTAAACTTAGGTTTATATTGTAAAGTCGCTAAGGACTATAACTTAGAGGGAACTCCCAAGTCACGCAGTATCCCCGCCGAGGCTTGCTCGAGAATAATCAACAAGTTCTCTCGCCTTGTTCGGGACCGTGGACGTAGGATCTTGCGTATCCGAACCACGTTAAATCGCTTGTGTTCATTTACTGTTTTTATTGCATAGCATTCAACCGACTTGAAAATCATAAGTTTGCATAAAACGTATTTTATAAAGTGCACGACCAAAAGATTTAACTTGCAAAAACGCGTTTTCAAAAGAGACGACTCGGGCCTAACACTTATCCGCACTACGGCTCCGACCGGAGTTTCGTAATACCGACATCGCCGAGTGAAGAGCTCGAAGCCGACTCACTTTGACCCCAGTGATCGAAGGCTTACTTGGCACTGTTCATCAGTTGCAAACATCAGCTTTAGCTGACCTTCACTGAGAAAAAGAAACAGAGCTCGTGTGTATTCACCCCCCCCCTCTACACCCGACTTTTCGTCTCCGGACCAACAATTGGTATCGAGCACACGGTGTTCAACCGATCGCCGGTTACGAAATCTTGGTCCTCTCGAACTGATCCTGAAAACCGTTTTCACTGCATAAGCATCTTTTCAGCATCCTTATACTCTTACTCTTACAATGTTTGATATGTCAGGTATTAGGATGGTACCGATGTTCTCAATAGAGAACTACACGGTATGGCGCATACGTATGGAGGCACACCTAACGTCACTCCACGACAGCATGTCAGATGTCCTAGAGTCAGGACCGATCATTCCCATGATCGACAGCGTAGTATTTGCTGCTGGAGGAGGCGTGGGAGCACAAACTGGTGCTAAGGTTCCCAAAGACAAATCTGCCTTCACGCCTGAAGAAAAGAAGTTACACAACCTTGACCGAGTTGCACGTAATGCCATACTGACTACGCTCAGTGACTCACATCTCGGAAGGGTACAAGATTGCAAAATGACGAAAGAGCTATGGGACGCCTTGGTTGTACTAAGCCATGGAACCCCTCAGATCAAAGAAAACAAGCTCGAGCTAGAGCTTCAGAAGTTCGACGCCTTTGCAATGGAGCCTACTGAAACCATTGACGAGCTGAGTGTCAGATTCACCAATCAAGTCAATGTCATCAATGGGCTGGGGAGGTCGTTCACCAACAAGGAGATGAACACCAAGATCTTGAGAGCGTTGCCCCGACAGAAGTGGCTTCCATTTGCTACTTATTTACGTCGCTCTGATCTAAATGCTCTAACTCCTGATGTTATATTTTCGAATTAAAATCGGAGGAATTCGAGCATAGCCTTACCCCAAAAGTGCTTAAGCGCTCCACCGACACACGGTTCGACCACGCCTTCAAGGCAACGATCGGCAATACCGAGCCAAGCCTATTTCCTCAAGCAAAGCCGTGGCCACATCGGTAGCAAAGTCTTCCGAGACTTCAGGCCCGACCGCCTAGCACCGATGGCTCTCAAATATCGAGAGGGAAAAGGAGAGAGTCGAAAGGCGAGGAAATACAACCGAGATTCTTCCTCGGGTAAGAAAGACTATCATAAGAAAGAAGAATCTAATCCTTCTACCGAATGCGGGAAATCGGAGTCTGCTTCCGGTCCGTCTAAAGACTCACCGGTAAGAGCAACAGAACATCTACCTGCTACAACCGCAAGAAGGAGGGACACTATCGCACGATTGTCCCGAACTCTCAGCGCTCAAAGAGCGTAACGGCGAGCCGGGAGAAAGAAATTCGCCGAGAGACGGCAGGCCTATATAGCCGAGAGAGATATCCGACAACTCAATTGAGGAGGATACATTCATGTATTCTTCTGAAGACGAAGCCGCGTTCGTCGCAGTTGAGGTCGCAAAGACAGCTTCTCGATGAGTCGGCCGAATACTTGTCGATGGCCGGAGAAGAGGCCGAGGTAAATTCTAAACGCATTACTACCTCTTCTTCACACACGGACACAAGACACGTGCTCGGTCACGAGATGATCCTCTAGATGTGGTACAAGCCTACGACGATCTGCTAGAGGAACAGATTCAATGAGCGAGAGTTCGAGAGAACTATCCAGGAACTTGAACAGGTAAAGGCCGAGAATCGAGACTTTCTTCGATTGTCGGGTCTCTACTGAGTCAGTGGATCTAGTTGCGAGACTCAAGGAAGAGATTGAATCTCTTATGACTAAGTCTCAGCTTCAAGAGACTCAGATCTCAGTTCTGACCAAGGATAATTCTGAGAAAGAGACTGAAATAGCCAAGCTCAGTCAGAAGCTCACAGACGTGCAGAATGACTATGACTCACTCAGAAGGAGTGACGAAGTCTGGAGAGGTTTGATGACTGAACAATACCTGGGAGCGAAGGAGAAGCTTGAAAGCATACTTAGAGCACAACGGTCAACTTCTGTGAAAGAAGGCCTTGGCTATACCCACGAAGCTTCTACCTCCAAAAGCTCAGCAACCCTGGCTGATAGGTTCGTCAGAGGAAAGGTGCAAGCTGCTGACACCACACCTCAGGCGAAAAACAAACAGAAAATGATTACACCTTAGCCGAGTAGCAACAAGCAGCTGACCAAAGGTTCCAGCCCCAGGACACCGCGATCAAATTCAGGGGGGAATCAAGAAGGTCGGATGGGCGAACGGTACAAGGAGCCACTGTATGAGCACCCGGCTCGGTGCGGCTCGTACTACTATGAGCCCGGGGGTCGGGAGAAGCGCTAAGACTCGAAAGAAGAAAGCGCCCGAACCCAAAATTATCGGCGAAAGTCGGTATCTCCAAGTCCTGTGGAGAAGAAAGCTGATAAGGTTCGAAGAAGTCTCGGAACTTCTAAGGTCCCGAGACAGATCCGGGTTCCGAAATCACCCACTAACCTCGTAAGGACCCAACCGAACCAAAGGGTACCTAAAAATGCCTCTATTTTGCGGGTGCATAAGGACCCGTGGATAGTGGACAGCGGCTGCTCGAGACACATGACTTACCGGGAAGAGCCTCGCCGACCAACTACGTACAAGAAGATGGTCCCGAGTGAATTCGGTGACAACTCCAAAGGCTACACAAGGGGATACGGAACGCCGAACATTGGGGCGCCACGCCTCCAAGAGTAACATATGTTGAAGGACTTCAACATAATCTCCTTTCGGTCCATCAATTCGTGATAATCTTAACGAGTAATCTTTGACGCCGGTTTTACGTGATATTGTTGACAAATCTACGGGGAAAACGGTGTTATCGGGTTCGCGGAGGAAGAACATCTATGTTGCAAACCGGAATACCGCGTAACCCGAGGCTTGCTTGCTCGCACGTACTAAATCGGGTGACAAGTCAGCCGGCTATGGCACAAGAGACTCACCACCCTGAACTTCAAGACCATGAACAAGCTTGTCAAGAACTCTAAAGTCGGAGGACTGCCCAACGAATCGTTTATCAAAGACGAAATTGTGAAGCGTGCACGAAGGGAAAGCAAACAAAGAGTAGCAATCCACCTATTCCGTCACCTTCCATTGATGGAATCCTTCGTACTTCACATGGACTTATTTGGGCCGGTCTCTCCGGTGACTATAAGAGGCAAGAAGTATGCCCCTCGTCGTCATAGACGACTACTCGAGATATACTTGGGTCATCTTCATCGCCAACAAATCGATGTTCGACCGAGTTACCTAATCTACTTGAAGAAACTCGGTGTGGAAAAGAACATCAAGATTAAGAAGATACGCTCGAGACGGAGGAACGAGTTTCTAAACTCGGAGTTAAGACATACTTGCGATAAAGAGGGAATTCAAAGCACGAGACATCAGTGCGCGCACCCCTCGCCAGAACGGACTTGCTGAACGTAAGAACAGAACACTCAAAGAAGCGAAGCAAGAACGCTCCTCGCAGATTCTCGGACTACCCTCAAAGTTTTGGGGCTGATGCTACGACACCGCCCGTTATACTTAGAATCGCTCACTACCGACACAAAGAACACATGAAGACGCCTTACGAACCGTGGAAAGGGAGAATTCCTTCTATTTCTCATTTTCATGTTTTCGGTTTGTCCTTGCTTTATCCACAACAATGGGAAAGATCGGTTGAAGGTCTTTGATAGCAAATCTGATCAAGGAGTATTCTTAGGATACTCCCGAGTCGATAAAGCCTTCGAGTTTTTAACTATTGAACTCTTTGCGTGGAGGAAAGCCCTCATGTTGTTTTTGATGAATTTGTTACCGAGAACAGGGAAAGATACAAAGTCAAACACCGAGGATGTCGGCAAAGAAGCTACATGATCTTGAACTAAATGACAAAGCTGAAAAGATCCGAGCATTGTTGGGATGATGAGTCGAAGATGAAGAAATTCGGACTCACCAACAAGCAATGTAGCTAACCTAGTTGATTCTATCGAACGGAATCAACAACGGGTAACTTCGGTCGATGAGGAAGCCCCCGTGGTAACCGAGACCTCTACCGAGAATATAAACTCGGGGGGAACGATTAATGTTCCCGAGCTAAATGCCCCCGAACCCGGAAACTCGGTAGATCCTAACCTTCTTCTTGAATTACTACGGTCGCGAAACGATTACTACTGAAATGCCTAATACACCTACGATCGTGCGAAGTAGTATCGAAGAAGAAGCCCGACTCGAGCATTCGTGGCTCGATGCTCATTCTTCGATCTTATCATTGGAGATCCATCGGCAACTATAAGGACGAGATCAAGATTAAGTCAAGGAGAAAGCTCACTTTACTCTTGTTTTCTCGTCTACGAAGAACCTCGGTCGATAGAGGACGCACTTAAAGATCTTGGCCGGGTCATTGCTATGCAAGAAGAGCCGAACCGGTTCGTCGAAATGAAGTTTGGGAGCTTGTCGACGACCTAGACATCGGCACGTGATTGGAACTAAGTGGGTTTTCAAGAACAAGCGAGATGAAAACAACGTCATTGTCGAAATAAAGCTCGACTAGTTGCTAAAGGATACGGATCGGGCGAGAGGGAATTGACTTTGATGAAACATTTGCTCCGGTCGCGATTGGAAGCCATTCGTCTTTTCCCTAGCTTATGCAACACATCGTGGGATTTAAGGTATATCGAGATGGATGTGAAGTCGGCTTTTACGAACGGCGTCGAAGGAAGAAGTCTACGTGGAACAACCGCCCGGCTTTCAGCGGGGACATCAGTGTACGAGACTTAGGAAAGCTCGTATGGGTTAAAACAAGCACCCGGGGCTTGGTATGATACCCTATCGGACTTTCTACTTCGAAAAGGTTTTCAAAAGGGGACAAGTAGATCGCACCCTATTCAAAGCATAAAGTCGAAGATGACATTCTACCGGTGCAAATCTACGTGGACAACATCATTTTCGGCTGCGAAACGAAGTCATATGTCAGCAGTTCGAGAAGATGATGAAGGAGAAATTCGAGATGTCCATGAAACTCAGGGGGAACGATTAATGTTCCTGAGCTAAATGCCCCTGAACCTGGAAACTCAGTAGATCCTAACCTTCTTACTGAATTACTACGGTCGCGAACGATTACTACTGAAATGCCTAATACACCTACGGATCGTGCGTAAGTAGTATCGAAGAAGAAGCCCGACTCAGGCATTCGTGGCTCGATGCTCATTCTTCAGATCTTATCATTGGAGATCCATCAGCAACTATAAGGACGAGATCAAGATTAAGTCAAGGAGAAAGCTCACTTTACTCTTGTTTTCTGTCTACAGAAGAACCTCAGTCGATAGAGGACGCACTTAAAGATGTTGGCTGGGTCATTGCTATGCAAGAAGAGCTGAACCGGTTCGTCGAAATGAAGTTTGGGAGCTTGTCGACGGACCTAGACATCGGCACGTGATTGGAACTAAGTGGGTTTTCAAGAACAAGCGAGATGAAAACAACGTCATTGTCGAAATAAAGCTCGACTAGTTGCTAAAGGATACGATAGGGCGAGAGGAATTGACTTTGATGAAACATTTGCTCCGGTCGCGAGATTGGAAGCCATTCGTTTTTCCTAGCTTATGCAACACATCAAGGATTTAAGGTATATCGAGATGGATGTGAAGTCAGCTTTTACGAATGGCGTCTTGAAGGAAGAAGTCTACGTGGAACAACCGCCCGGCTTTCGGCGAGGGACATCAGTGTACGAGACTTAGGAAAGCTCCGTATGGGTTAAAACAAGCACCCGTGGGCTTGGTATGATACCCTATCGACTTTCTACTTCGAAAAGGTTTTCAAAAGGGGACGGTAGATCGCACCCTATTCAAAGCATAAAGTCGAAGATGACATTCTACTGGTGCAAATCTACGTGGACGACATCATTTTCGGTACGTAAACGAAGTCATATGTCGGCGGTTCGAGAAGATGATGAAGGAGAAATTCGAGATGTCCATGATGGGAGAGATGAATTATTTCCTTGGATTTCAAGTAAAATAATCAGGTTGAAGGAATCTTCATCAATCAAGCCAAATACACTCGAGATCTTCTCAAAAGATTCGGTCGTGATTCCAAAGAAACCGGTCAAGATCCCCATGAACACGAACTTTAAAATCGATCTAGACAAAGAGGGAGCTTACGTTAACTCTACCGATTATAGAGCTATTATTGGTTCTTTACTTTATTTAACAACTAGCCGACTCGACATAACTTATGCTATAGGTGTATGCGCAAGATTTCGAGGCGAATCCCAAGCGAAGTCATCTAGACTCGGCGAAGAAGATTCTGCGATATCTAAGAGGAACACCCGATCTTTGGGTTATGGTATCCTCGCCGATGATAATCTAATGCCGACGAAGTTATTCCGATGCCGATTATGCGGGATGCGGGATAGATCGAAAATCAACTTCCGGAACATGCCGGTTCCTAGGCAAAGCAAGTCGATATCGTGGTTTTCAAAGAAACAACACTCGGTAGCTACGTCCACTACCGAAGCCGAGTACATGGCTGCGGGAAGTTGCTTGTGCCGCGGATCCTTTGGCTTCGACAACAAGCGAGAGATTATGGTATAACTCGGGATGAAGTGCCCATCTACCGTGACTCCACCGGTGCAATAGCTATAACTCATAACCCAGATTCTACATACCGATGCAAGCACGTGGATATCCGACACCACTTCATCGGAGACCATGTCGAAAAGAAGGACATCGGGATGGAGAAAATCCATGCCGACAAGCAAAGGGCGATATATCGACCAAACCACTAGGCGAGAACAGGTTCGAGAGAACTATCGGTTGAGCTAGGTCCGCTAGATCCTACCGAGACAAGTCGGTAGAAGCCGACTACCGATAATGATATACTTAGCAACAATTGGTATCGGTATGGAATCGGCACGACAGTCGAGAAAACTTAGTACAGTGACTCGGTTGGGAGATGCACACCGTACACGCAAGAGGGGGAACATGGTCATCAAGCACAACTATCCTCCCGATAAATGATGGTAACCGGTGATAAGTTCAGCTGAAGAGGTTTGCGTAGTATCGTTACTTAATTTGTTCAGAAGCATGCCGCATTTAATGCATCAGTCGCTTACATTCAGTTGCTAAGGAGCATTTATTCCTTACCATTTATTATGTTTAAGGTTTGAGGAAAGGTCAGCAGGACTCCTCGCCTGCGTAATTGATGCTCTCTGTCGCGCATTTAATGCATGTCTTCTCCATTAGCTTTATTACGTATATCTATATTTTTGGCGGCTATTGTAATCATTCCTTTATAACATTTAATCTTAGCCGCCCCTTGATTTTGAAAGATTAAATTTGAACCGTGCGATTCAAACTGAAGATCAAACTTAATATACAAAATCTTTCATCTTCTATCAACTCCTCACTTTTCGCCATTTTTCATATTCTCAAGAGCTTATCTCGCAACCTTGTTTTCTTATCCAAATCTCTTAAACAACTTTGCTTTCGCATCTCTTAAAGCTCTTATACACGGTAATGTATCAGATATCTGCTAGCAACTACTAACTTACTCTATTTTCAAGTGCTAATATGTTGTTTTGCAGATTTCAATGGCGAACGTTCAAACACCAAACAACATTGAGGAGATTGTAGCCTCCAGGATTCTGTTTGAACCTACTTTGGCCTTCCGCCAAGTGGAGATCTCTTTCCTTGAATCCGTGTTTGACGCTTTGGAGCGTTCAGGGTTGGAGATGCTGGTTTCGAAGCACCCCCGTGCTTATCTCCCTCGACAGGTCGCTGAAGTTTATTTCAACTGGAAATCTCTAGCGTCGGGAGGAGAGGAATTGTCCTTCTCTTATCAGAAGGAAGTCGATCAAGATGAGTGGGAGTCAGCTGTTCTTACCTTCGATATTCAAGATGCTCTAGCTCTTTCATTCGATCTTCCCAACTCCGGCATTTCTCCGATTGGATACAAGGAGAAGGAGATCAACGCATATGTGCAGAAATTCTGTGGATGCAAGGATGTGGCGTTCAAAACAGCTCTACCGAGGAATATGTTGCTACCTCAGTACAGAGGTCTAGCTTACGTGGTATCGCACATTCTGACAAGTTCAGCTGGATCATATGATCAACTGTCCAAACCAAGGATTCAGCTGATGATGGCAATAGACGATGGGGTTGAAGTGAACCGGGCCGAGTATTATACTACTCGAGATGAAGGCACGGTGCTCGAAGTTCACCACATTACCCATCGGCGAGAGGAGGATAGCCGAGTGTGGGTGAACTTCTATTCGGAACAAAGATGTACGTTACGATAGAATGCATGGTTCAGAGGAACTCAGCTGTTGAGAACTCAGCCTTTGAGGACTCCAAGTACTTTGACAAGAAATCTATCAAATTCCAGACGAAGGCCGGAGCCGAGAAATCCATAGGCAAGGGGCCACTCGAGCCTAAGAGAGCGGCGTCGGCTCTCGCCCCCATCGGTACAAGTGCCAAAGAAGAGGAGATTGGCCAAGACTCGACCTGCTGGAGGTCACATTGCTCGCCCGCCCATCCCATACTAGCGTCAACTCCTCGCTTCACCTCCTCTCCGAGCGGATCCATGATTCGAATCTTGGAATAGAAGGAGCTACTACGAAGGGTAAGGTTCGGATAATCAGCTCGAGGAAACCCGGTCGGACGGCGAGAATGCCGACTGAGGAGCCATCTGCTGAGTGGAACACCACTGATTCCACTCGTGCCCGTGCTACAGCTGAAATTCACGAGCTGATACCCAAAATCGCTGGACACGCGGACTTGATAGAGATTGCCATCAGGGCACGCGCTCATATGCTACTGAGATTCCCGCACCGGGACATTCTCATAGACTTTTCAAAGAATCGATCGAGGAACCGAGTTGTTGGCCGAGGAGCAAGAACTCGCAGAATGCCATAGGCTTTGGCGAGCCCGCCGATCCGGGTTGTTTTGAAGATTTACGAGCTGCTATGCTCTACTTGCTAAGCCGAGAGGGAATCGGCTCCAGTGCAACACTCCCCCGCCCCCTTCTCCTCCTGGCGATAAGGGAGATGATGATGATCGGGGAGAAGGACGAGGCACCCAAGGATGCGAAATGGGAGATTCTGCTGAGGGACAAACTCCCCGTGAGAAGAGCCCATCACCACCACCTGCTACATCTGGTGAGGCTCCTAATGCCCCTAAGTACTCAACGGAGCAGCTTCTCACGTTCTCTGAAAAGAGGCTCGGAACAAGTTCCTATCAGATACAACCAATAGGTTCCGTGTCCTCAAAGGCGATCCAACAAGGCGATCAGACGCCAAGGAGAGAAAAATCGCCTTCTCGCCAAAGATGTACACATTAAACGAGAGAAGTATACAAAGGCGCAGACTGAACGCCTGAACAAACTTTCTGCCGACGTCTTCAAACCACAAGAGGCTCCTTCTCAGCCCGATCCGAAGAAGATGATCGAGCAGGCTCTAGATGCCCAGAAGATTGATTTGCAAGCTCAGAGTCAGCAGCTTCTTGAAGCTCAGCGCCTATCTTTCTCACAAGAGCTGACTCTGGCCCTCGCACGCATTCAAGCTCAGATGGATGAGCGTAATAAGCTGGCTACCACCTCTCTCCAAACAGCCATTAAACAACAAGCTGAGGCTCTCAAGACGATTCAGAAAGAGATGAGCGAATCCCATGATGCAGCTCTGCTGCACCTTCGCAAAGAATCAGCCGCTCAGCTACTAAAATTCAGGCAAGAACAAGAATTGGACTGGCATGGCTACACCAGTGTGGTATCTGACTTCGATACGACTGTTGATGAAGTCAAAGTTTCTATTGCCAAAGTGGCTGAAGAAGTTAAAGCACTCCGTACCTCCCTTGGACTTATTGCTGATGCCAAAAAGGGGGAAGGTAGTAAGGGGGAAGGTAGTAAGGGAGAAGGAAGTGAGAGAGTGATGGGGACGGTGATGTACCGCTTCTTAGCGAAAGGTACGGGAGGAAGGACCCTCCACAGATGAAGGACCCTCACAGACTCAAAGGGAAAAGGCACAGGAGGAAGGACCCTCTACTCGAACTGAAGAAGTCTCAGCCGCTCAGGCAAAAGATAATACTGACGAGGTACTTCTCCTTGAATTTCCATTACAAGCCACCCCCATCTCCTCTTCTGCTGCATATATACAAGAGATCGCTCAGTTCTTAGACGAGCCAGCAGAAGAAGAAGAAGAGTCACAACAGTGCCCCGCGGAGGCCGGGGAAGGAGACTGCTACTGAATCTCCTCCTTCCTCCCCGGTCCGAAAATTTAAATCAAAAGCGGAGCAGGAGGCCTTCGACCTCAGAGTCGCCCAACAGCTGCAGGACAAACTTGATCATGAGCGAAGATTAGAAGAAGCAGCTGAGGCAGCCAAAAAGCCTAAGGGCAAGGCTATAAGAGGCAGAGGTAAGAAGAAGGCAATCGGGACAGTTGAAGAGCAGAAGAAGAAAGCTCAAGAAGAATACGCCAAGGCTTCTTCAACTGATACCCCAGCTACTGCGCAGAGTCAACCCTCCACGACTCATACGCCTGCGCAGATAGCAGAAGATCAAACAATGTGGGAGGCGGTGCTCGCTGGACTATCTAGCAGACATGGAGACAAGAGAGCAGCCGCGCTCCGAGAAAAGAAAAGGATGGGCTGATCTGGAGAAAGTGCGAAGATTATCCTTTAAACCAGCAGCTGATCCGAGAAGGCAATCCCGAGAGGATCTAAGTTCATCCGGGGCCCCCACATCAAGCAACAACCGATTCAAGCATGTGGATAAGTGGGTGCCGGCTGATATGAATGAACATTGGGAGAGATTGAAAGAAGTTTTTATCAAAGGCTACTACGTATGGCGCATTTACCCACTCATTGCTCGGCCGATCAGCTCTTTGAGGAGTTGATTACGAGATTTGATGTTGAATTCAGTGAACGGCTGAAGCAAGTCATGGAATCACAGAATATAACCTTCCGTGCCCCAGCTTTCCGACGTATTCCACCGCCGAGACTTGCTAATGGACTGCTGAGCACTAAGGACATAGAAAGAGAAGTGGAGGAAGCCGCCTACGATCCCGAGCACGTCTCCCGAAAGGCCAAATGATAACTTGGAGATCCAAGAGATTCGAGCTAGAGTGTATAAATACTATTACCTGGATCCTCCCGAGGAGAAATCCACTGACTTCAAGAAGAAGAGCAGAAGTTCAAGAAGCAGCAGCAGTGATTTTCTCTTTCTCATGTTTTGTAATAGCATTAGGAACTCTGTAATTCTTGATATATATATATCAGTTCCTCTGCTTGCTAGGCAATTACTCATTGTCTTTCAGCCTTTTACTTTGTGTTTACACAACTGATCACTAAGTGATCTGACACACACTCACATCAGTTTCTCTGATCTTGCCATTCTCTCGCCTGCTGAAGTTCGTTTATGATTATCAGTTTTTCCTCAGACGTTTGAAGGGGGAAATTGTTGTCAGTAGGACAGTATCTTTGATAGATATTAGAGTATAGAGGTTTTGGCATCATCAATTAGGGGGAAATTGTTGGATATGAGTCGATAGATTGATACTCGGTTGTTCTAGGGTTAAAAGAAATTGGGGAAATCATAGTAGTACTATGGAATTGAAGATCCCAAAACCGAGCTGATATCAGTAGATTAGTGTGTCGATAGGATTAGCTGATGTATAGGTTAGACTTGATGTAATTCTTATTATTTTGTATAAGTCCTGTACGGGGTAGTTGTTGAACTGATCTTCTGCTGAAGATACTTTTCAGAACCCCACGTCATCGTGTAATCGCTTGCATTCTTCGTCGCGGCTGATATCAAACTCGGTTAAAGATCCCGCATCGGTGGCCCGGACCTCGGTAGAAGCATTCTCTACAAGCTGATGGTCATCAGTAGAAGAACCAGTGCAAGCCGTATACCTTCTCAGTCGACCAACTGACTATCAGAAGCTCACTTTATCAGTCAGACGACTCAGCCGAAGAAGACAGACTTTCGAGTACTGTATCCGACAGAAAGCGACCCAGCACTTAAAGTCCCTTCAAATGTTCAGCAGAAGACATACGAGGTAGTTTGAACGGTCAACTCTGACACTCACCAACTACAAACCTCGACCAATGAGAAGCCGACAACGCTTACCTACTCTACACAAAAAAGTCTGCTCTCATGAACGGTCGCATTAAGCGCCTCGCTGCAACAAAGTTGAATAGTGGCCGTTTTCTTTGGACGCTTGTGACACGTGGCATCGTCGTCTCCAACGGACATATGCCACAACTCACAACTATAAATAGAGAAGGATTTGAAGATTTCAAGAAGAGGAATATACGCGAAATCAAGGGAAATCATTCAAGCTCACAACGCTCTAGAATCTTCAAGCTTATCCAAAGACGAACTAGTTTTCATAGAACACTTCTTGTAGTTCATCTCTCTAGAGCACTTTGATCCCTTTCTTCTCTAGACTAAGCTCATTGCTAGATTCATAGCTTAGATCCGAAGGAGTTCACATTTAGTGAATTGTTCTTGTTGTAAGAACTCCTTCTCAGTTGGAGAATATTCCCTACCTTCTAAACTTAGGTTTGGATTGTAAAGTCGCTAAGGACTATAACTTAGAGGGAACTGTCCAGTGCACAATATCCCTGCTGAGGCTTGCTCAGAATAATCAACAAGTTCTCCTGCCTTGTACAGGACCGTGGACGTAGGATCTTGCGTATCCGAACCACGTTAAATCGCTTGTGTTCATTTACTGTTTTATTGCATAGCATTCAACTGACTTGAAAATCATAAGTTTGCATAAAACGTATTTTATAAAGTGCACAGCCAAAAGATTTAACTTGCAAAAACGCGTTTTCAAAAGAGACGACTCCGGGCCTAACACTTATCCGCACTACAGTCTCCGACTGAGTTTCGTAATACTGACATCAGTCAGTAGAAGAGCTCAGAAGCTGACTCACTTTGACCCCAGTGATCGAAGGCTTACTTGGCACTGTTCATCAGTTGCAAACATCAGCTTCAGCTGACCTTCACTGAGAAAAAGAAACAGAGCTCAGGTGTATTCACCCCCCCTCTACACCTGACTTTTCGTCTCCGGACCAACAGTCCCAGTCTAAGACTTCTTTATCATCCTAGCCTCGCGTAGGCCTCACGCGCCACCCTAGTGGTCAAATGCAGTCGTGCATAGGCGTCATCGGGATCTGCCTATTCATATCTATCTTCGCCATGATCTCAGCAGTAATTCTTGAGATCTACAAACTTAAAATCCTGAAAAACACCCAAAGCTACGAGGAGAGAAAACGAGAGAGAAAAAGAGGAGAGAGCGAGAGAGATAACGGTGAAAGAGGGAAGAGAGATAGAACGGTGAAAGAGGGGGGAGAGAGAGAGGACGGTGGGAGAGAGGGGGGGGGGGGGGTTAATGAGAGGCGACATGGTGGGAGGAGAGTTTTTTTAAAAAGAAAAATATTTAAGTCAACGGATTTGATGACTCAAATTCAGTCAAAATCGAGCTTATTTTGATCCTATTGTACCTACATCATGATGCACACAAGTACACCCTTATAAATATATATGAGAAAATCTCTAGACTTGTAATCGTTTCCATGAGCAGATCCTTCTTCTTGTAATATAAATTATATAATTGAAGATCGATAAAATAATCGTTTTAAATAAAAAAGATGATAAAGTATAAAATTAGGTATTTGTACAATTAAATTAAGCATAGCATGAGGAAGTTTTATGACACATCAATTATCACACACCTAATTTTGTTAATAAAAGTATCAAGAAAATTGAAATTCTTGACTGATAGACCTCCACTTGGCTTTATATATATATATATATATATGAAAATTATTATGTATCAAATCAATTAGACTATATCATCATAAAGATTTGTTATATAAGTTTATTGCAGTTCTTATATATATACAAATTTAATGATTGCAATTCCAAATCAATCTCAATTTCAATATAATTGAACTCAATTAGAATTTCATTAAATTTAGAGGCAAATGCTTTATTCTTTTATTTTCAATAGATACACATCTACATTAAAATTTCAATTTCAAATCTAATTGCATTTCAATCTAATTAATTTATTTCCAAAAAAAATTTACATTAAATTTCTTTTAAACTCTTTAATAAATAATTTATTTTAAAATTAATCAAAATAATCTATTATTATCTATATAAAAATTAAATATTTTAATTTTAAATCAATTTTACTTTAATTAAATTTAGTGGTAAATGTATTACTTCTCTTTATTAATTTATAGATGCAGAACTACATCTATAAAAAAAAACAATTCAATTAGAATCAATCTCAATCCAAATTCATATTATTTTACAAAAACTAATTCAATCTTAATTCAATTTAATTTATATTCATTAATAATTAATAGTATATTTAATTAATACTCTATCTAATTTATCTATTATTTCAATTTCTCAGTATCTGAAAGCAAGGGCATTCCATTATTTCAAAAATTGTATTTATATATTTTATATGATTTCTCATTTCTTTTGATATATTTACATTTAATTAGTTAAAAAAGTGAATGTCATTAGTAATAATAATTAAAAATAGAAAAAGGAAAAGAAAATGAGTTATGCAATTAAAATGATATATTTTTCGCTTTTTCAATTGTCAAAAAAATTATTAATGTACAAATAAAACAAATTAAGAAAGAATTCCAACTATTTAAAAAAATATCCATAGTGGGCATATATTTAACTAAATATGAATTAGTAATCATTCAAAGATTTAATTAGCCTAACCTATAGCTAATTATACATTATTAACCAAAATTAGGTCTAATTTAAAATAATATTATCATAAACATTAAAGTAAACTTTAAGTACCATAAATCATGTTAAAGTAATCATCCACAAGAGGTAATTAATTTCGGTAATGATAATTTAAGTGATTATTTATATATTTATCCATTTATAGATTTACTTAGATTATTTTTATTTTTATTTTTTTCACTAGGAGAGCGGTTTCGCGCTTGACTGACTGGTGACAAAGTAAGGTGAGTAGCAGTAGCATGTTTAGTTTTTAAATTGTGTTTCTTTTTTGCACACTGCCGCTCATCCATTCTCTTGTCCTTTCTTTCTCATGTCGAGGTGCATCTATGATGAACATGTAAAAAATTAGATCTTAATGGGAAGGAATGCATCGATGATAGACAAGTAATATAGTGTTATAGACATGTATTCATTAATTTGGGAACTGTTACTGATTGCATCCTCTTTTTTTCATTTGTGAAGATAATTTGTTGACATCCAATTGGTTTGCTAAGTGATATTTGATGTTGGTGATGCTCACAGTCATATTAAATATGGATAAGTTACATTGGGGATAAATAAAAGAAACTACATGTGAATGAGAAATTAGACTTCGGCGGTGTGGTGAAGAAGAAAATAGTTTCAAGTGAGTGGTACGACTTTAAACTGTGCATAAGGTAGTTCTATCTACGAATAAGCTCAAGAAATGGATATAGGAGAATGTAATATCATTTGTTACTATGATCATATTAATAATATTTTTAAAAAATTAGAATTATATTTTTGGAGAATACAACTATGTATTATGCAAAAATATATTCTTAAACTGTGATTTCAAGCCCTTTGGTGCATACTTGTATGTTTTATTTGTAACTTTCATCGTCAATTCATAATGTAGACATATGTTCAGCAATTAGAGTAGTACGAGATAGATTAATATAAACAATGAAATTGTATTGACACAACTTTAAACAACTTCAAGGGGATAGATTAATATATGTCATGAAACTGGATTGTTATTTTATGTTAGATTTAGTAGTTAGGGTTTAATATGTATTATATAATATATCTATATATTAACTATATTAATGTTACTTCATCATGAAATTGTACTCCTTCCGACTCAGAGAAAGTGTCTCATTTCTATAAGGCACGGAAATTAAGGAACTTTTATTGTGTAATGTATATTGTTTGACCACACATTTTTTGCTTTTTTTGAAACATGATACTTTCTATGTGACGACCAAAAAGGAAAACAAGACATTTTTTATGGGATGAAGGGAGTAACATTTTTCGTGCAGTACGGGTGTCATTCTAGTTTCATTAGGAAAAACAAATGTGAAATGGATTTTTAGAACATTAAAATGACAGCTTAGAAAAATTAAAGCATTCAATCTCACTAAACCGTAAATTTAATTTAGTTTAAGGACAACAGTCTGCAAGCTGCTGTCACAAGACTACGAAATTCTTAATAAGCCTAAGGACTGGAATTGGTCAAAGTTCAAAATAGCAGGCCTACATGTTAATAATTTTTTTATTATTTTTTATCTCAGAGTTGCGACTTGCGATGGAGTATAATTTGCAACTTAATTAATGTGTTGCGCGGAAGAACTGAACTCCGTATCGGTTGGGCCTTGGGCTTTTAGTTTTAGTAACAACAGAGTCGATTAGCCATTTTTTTAAGAAAGTCAAATAGGCTTTTAAATCTGTTGGGTTTTTCATTGGAAAATTAAAATAATCCTAAGAAACAGTTTGCAGCGTTGAATCGAGTTCCAGTTCGAGTTCAAAATCATTTATCAGGATTTGGAATGAAAAATAGATGTAGGTCTTTGGAAAAAATATACTAGTTATTAGGGGTTTGATAATACCCAAATGTTTATATATAATTCAAAAATTCTAATTCTCATCTACTTAATTCAAACACTTTATACATACGGTTTATATAATACCTAATTCCAAAATCCTGTTACCAAATATGCCTTAAGTTGGTTTCACAATTTTTAATTTTATAGTAACCTCAAGTATATATTTTAAGTAATACTTGTTGGTGTCCCCTTGGAATGACGTAGCGGTGAAGGTGGGTGGCCCGGGACCGATAGGTTATGGGTTCAAATCTCATTGGAACCGTTATGTGTTGTCTGTCATCTATGGTCAGCCTAGGGTGGTTGAACTCTCATGTGTGGTTTGCAGGCTATTGCTATGTGTTGTCTGTCATCTATGGTCAGCCTAGGGTAGTTGAACCCACCTGTGTGGTTTGCAGGCTATTGCACAGGAGCGGAGTTTACCCAGTGCTCACGGTTACCCTCGTCATCCAAAAAAAAAGTAATACTTGTTGGTTCAGTTTCCAGCTATACTTTTTTGTCACCTTTCTAATTGGTGATAGAACATGGGCAAGTAAATTATGTTCTTTACTTCCTTAAAAAAAATGGCGACATTTCGGATGTCCTAGATGAAAAGTAAAAAGAGGATTCTTATTGAAGCTTCGAGAACCTTATTATCAACTATAGATAGAATATAATGGTTTTCTATATTTGTGTGTTTGCATAACTTTTATAATAGAAACCATTAAGTGCAATAAAAATTAATAAAGAAAGATCGAATACTTATTAAAATAATTAAAATTTCTAGGATTTTAAGGATCAAAATCATTAATAACATGATCAAATATCAAGAAACAGAGATTATGCAATCAATAAAAAAGGTATTTAGACTGAAGAATGTAACTAATTATTAATAAATTTAGAATGATTTTTCTTAGCAAACTTTATTTTATTAGACTATATATAATAATTAGTGGAGTTTTAAAAAAAATAATATCTTAGCCTCACAAATTTTGGGGTCGTAGGCCATTGCCCCACTTGATACACATAAGAGTCGGGCATGTGGGAGGTCAATCACTTGACTATTATAAATACATCCATCACAAAATTCATAGACTAATTTTGTTGTGACGAGACTGAGTGCGTAAATTGTAATAATATGCTAAAATATACATAATATGTAACTAACACTAGACTAAGTATTGTGGCACATTCCACTCACAAAGCTTTTTATAAAATTAAAATGATTTCTATATTTGATGTTAAAAAGATATCATGAAGTTTGAACTCGAACTCTCAGGTATGAAGGGAAAATGGTATTAGTTTACATTAGAAAAATTAATATAATTATTATTATAATTGTTAATTACAAATGATTATTACAATATATAAAGAAGCGGTGGACTAGTGTGCATCATGATCATAATTCATTTGACCCAATTTTGACCAATTTGACCCAGTTTTTGGCCCGTTGACTATTATGAAAAAATATTAAAACCCTACATCTCTTCGGCTCCACTCAAGTCTCTTTGCCTCTCTCTCGCCTCTCCGCATCCGCTCTCTCCGCCTCTGCTCTTGGCCTCCACTCTCCGCCTCACTCTTTCCGCCTCCACTCTTTGCTTCCGCTCTCCGCCTCCCTCTGCCTCTGCCTCTGCTCTCTCCGCCAATATTTTGTTTGTTCCGATCAGATTGGTGCAGAAAATGAACTGTAGAGGGTTGTCAAGTGATGATATGATTGGATTATTCGATGGCGTTTTTGTATTTGTTTTGTGATTAGTTTGTTTGATTATTTAATCTCCAAAATTGAAATTGCAGATTAGATAACTATTCATTTTCAACTTTTTTTATTTTTTCTGTTGTTGTAAGTTGATGATTTGGGTCGTTTTGGTGTCCAGTGAAAAGTTTATTTGATTTTGTTTGGAGTTGAGATCCTTGCGTTTGCTATGGGCTTACTGGTTAGCTAATTTATTGATGTGTCATTTCTTGTAAAGATGCGGACTACCTGCACCTGGGCAGAAAGACCATATGAAGCTTGATTGTTTGTTGTGAACAATTGTGTTATTTGTTTAAAACAACACATATTGAAAAATGACATTTTTTTCAAACAATTGACATTTTTTTCATGAATAAATGACACTTTTTTCGAAAGAAATAACACTTTTTCCTAAAGCAAATGATACTTTACAAATTAAATTTTTTCTTCAAAACAAATGACACTTTTGTTCATAATAAATGACACTTTCTTCCTAAAACGAATGACACTTTCACGAAAAAATAGTTGATACTTGATAAATGACACTTTCCTTCGGAACAAATGACACTTTTGTTAATAATAAGTGACACTCTTTTTCGAAACAAAAGACACTCTACAAATGACACTTTTGTTTAAAACAAATGACACTTTTGTTCGAAACAAATGATACTTAATAAATGAAATTTCTTTCAATTATGGTAAAATGGCGTTCCAAACGAAAATGACCTTTTTAAAAAAAAATAATAATACTCGATAAATGACACTAAATAAAAAAAAATGAATGAAAGGAAAAATGCAACTAAGAGGTCTCAAACTTAGGACCTCTTGGTTAAAAAGAAAAACACCTTACCACTGGGTTATGATATATTAGTGTAATAATATTAGCACAGAATGTATATATTATTACTTGAGAAGCATGACAGTATTGGAGCGTGAGCCGGGTAATTGGGCCATGAATTAGGCGGCCAAATGGATCCTGTTGTATTTGCAACAGTTGTACACAAGTTTTTGTGTATAAGAAAGTGTTATTATACTCTTTTAGCTAAATTCGTTATAGTAAAGACAATTGTAGTCATTTACTATAACAAAACACATATGCAGTCATTTAGTCAACTTTTTCTAACTTTTGCTGCTGTGACAAGATGGGGGCCGACTTTTGCTGACTTTTAGCTGCTGTGACAAGGTGGAGGCCGAAAAATTATACAGGTCATCCCATCGGCCCGCCTTAGGCCCTCCATCGACCGATGGAATTACTCGGCCTCGGCCCATACAGGCCCGGCCCTGAGCAGGTGCAGGCGGCCCGACCGCTCAGGGCCCAAAATTTTAAGGGGCCTCAATTGTTTTATTTCTCAACAAGCCCAAGTGGTCATTTCCTTCATATAATTTTTTTTCCCTCTGTTTAAATTCTATTAATGTAAAACAAAGCCCAATTAAATTTGTGTGAAGAGGCCCAATAATATATATGCAACATCTTTACTTATTTAATTAATAGCCCACTAAATAGATTATGATGTTTTATATTTGAAGATTAATTCTAATTGTACCAACATTTTGTTCTCATTATGATTCTAATTACGCCAATATATTGTATCATAATATTATTATTTTTTTCACAGGATCCAACTTTTTTTATAATCTTTATTCACTAGTCGTGCATAATTTGACACTAAATTAAGGAGTTGATATTAAGTGAAATATCTAGATTGACCTTGGTATTATCTTTTATCTATATACATATTTTTTCTTAATAAAATAATAATATATTTTTTTTATATTTTTATATGGGTCCAATATTTTACATTCGCACAGGGCACCCGAAATGTCAGGGCGGGCCCTGGGCCCATATGGGGCCGAGGGACGACCGCAGACTACTATTTTCAGCAACATTTTTTATTCTTCCATAGGCCCCCATCGGCCACCATAGGCCCTCCTTCGGCCATGTTCGTTTGAACCGAAAAAATAAATACTGCTAGTACAATTTGATGAGATGTAATGTGATTGAAGACAAAAAAAATCATTTTGACTAGAATTGTGTTTTGTTATAGTGAAATGCTATATTTATTTTTCAATTAACCTATATGACTAATAGTAGAAATGTCTCTATAAGAAATATGGTCTTGTAAAAATATAAGATGCGAAAGTGTCCTAATTGGTGGAACATCCAGCAGGTGGCCTTTCTGTTATTACCGTTGATTGGCTCGTTTTTTATTTCCTTATTTCGATCATCGAGCCCCCCAGCAGATATTAGAGCAATCATTTATTTATTTATTTATACAAGAATCAAACTTGATTATATGCTTACTAACCATATACTATAGCAATAGAATTGATAAATGATAAATATATATATATATATATATATATATATATATATATATATATATTAATAATTATAGTCTACGACAATCACCCCTGTCCTTGTTATCTTGCAGTTTTTTTTTTTGATACGTAGAACCCGCAGCCGATACCTTCGGTGCGCACTGGGTAAACCCCGCTCCTTGTGCAGTAGCCTGCAAACCACACAGGAGAGTTCAACCACCCTAGGCTAACCATAGGTGACAGGCTCCACAAAGTTGCTTCCACCGCTCCTTGTGCAGTAGCCTGCAAACCACACAGGAGAGTACCTTCGGTGCGCACTGGGTAAACCCCGCTCCTTGTGCAGTAGCCTGCAAACCACACAGGAGAGTTCAACCACCCTAGGCTAACCATAGGTGACAGGCTCCACAAAGTTGCTTCCACCGCAGTAGCCTGCAAACCACACAGGAGAGTTCAACCACCCTAGGCTAACCATAGGTGACAGGCTCCACAAAGTTGCTTCCAGTGGGATTTGAACCCAGGACCTATCGGTCCCGGGCCACCCACCTTCACCAACTTTGCCATCCCAAGGGGACATCTTGCAGTCCTTTTTTCTTTTTCTTTTTTGATTCATGGGGCCCGCAACCGCTACTTTCGGTGCACACTGGGTAAACCACACTCCTTGTGCAGTACCCTGCAAACCACATAGTTAACCATAGGTGACAGACTCCACAAAGTTGCTTCCAGTGGGATTTGAACCCAGGACCTATCGGTCCCGGGCCACCCACCTTCACCAACTTTGTCATTCCAAGGGGACATCTTGCAGTCCTTTTTTTTTTTTTTTTGATTCATGGGGCCCGCAGCCACTATCTTCGGTGCGCACTGGGTAAACCACGCTCCTTGTGCAGTAGCCTGCAAACCACACAGGAGGTTTCAACCACCCTTAATGTGACAGAGTGACAGACAACACCTAGCGGTCTTGGTGGGAATTGAACCCAGGACCTATCGGTCCCGAGCCACCCACCTCGACCGCTAGGCCATCCCATGGGGACATCTTGCAGTCCTTTTTTTTTTTTTTTTTTTTTTATTCATGGAACCCGCAGCCGCTACCTTCGGTGCGCACTGAGTAAACCACACTCCTTGTGTAGTGGCCTGCAAACCACACAGTAGGGTTCAACCACCCTTAATGTGACAGGGTGACAGGCAACGCCTAGCGGTCTTGGTGGAAATTGAACCCAGTACCTATCGGTCCCGAGTCACCCACCTCGACCGCTGGGCCATTCCACGGGGACATCTTGCAGTCCTCTTTTTTTTTTTTATTCATGGAATCCGCAGCCGCTACCTTTGGTACGCACTGGGTAAACCACGCTCCTTGTGCAGTAGCCTGCAAACCACACAGGAGGGTTCAACCACCCTTAATGTGACAGGGTGACAGGCAACACCTAGCGGTCTTGGTGGGAATTGAACCCAGGACCTATCGGTCCCGGGCCACCCACCTCGACCGCTAGGCCATTCCATAGGGACTTCTTGCAGTCCTTTTTTTTTTTTTCATGGAACCCGCAGCCGCTACCTGCGGTGCGCACTGTGTAAACCACGCTCCTTGTGCAGTAGCCTGCAAACCACACAGGAGGGTTCAACCACCCTTAATGTGACAGAGTGACAGGCAACACCTAGCGGTCTTGGTAGGAATTGAACCCAGGACCTATCGGTCCCGGGCCACCCACCTCGACTGCTAGGCCATCCCAAGGAGACGACAATTGTTCTTGCAGTCCTTTTTATTTTGTTATATAAGGGTGTATGTGTGTATTTTGTTGCATAAATGTGCTATTCATGGTCCGTATTTTAGAGCTGAAATGACACTAGCAAAACAACAGTTAGATCAGTCAGTAAGCCTACTGGCTGGTGCTTGAACAAAGGAATTAGCAAGTCAGGATATATTGTAGATTTGTAGTATCACACACATATCCTGATACAATGTCAGTAACTTTTTAATCCACTCAGGGGTGTTTGCATTAGCTTAAAATTTTTAACTTATAGTTTAATTTAAGAAAAAGCTGTTTTGAGGTGTTTTCAACAATTTAAATTCGTAAAAATTTTCTGCATTTAAGTCAAATAAGTTGAAGTTGGTTAAGTTGGTTTTTACCAACTTCTCCAACTTAATGGCATATTTGTAATTTCGGATAAGCTATGATTTGACATTCTACTTATAAATCACAAAATAAGCTACTACAGTATAAATTTTGCACACTATTTTTTCAACTTTTCCTGCTTTTAAACAGTTTTTGCAAACACACCCCAAATTCTCTAATAAGCTACTTTTACCAACTTTTCCTTAATTTAAGCACTTAAAAAAAAGCTTAAGCTGTTGCAAACACCCCCTCAGTCATCTCCCCATCTCTGATCAGGATTAGGTATCTTATATATTGGGCGGGGGCACAGTCAGGATCAAAACAAATACTGAACTATACGACATCCTAATGTCATAGTCATTTAAATCTGAAATCTATACAATTAAGATTATTCATCATCAATTAGGGTTTTGAGATCTTAATTACAACCTTATCATTAAAATTATATCCAACACTACCATTGAAGTTAGCCTAATGTTTTCACAATATACATATTTGAATGATATATTTTTCACCGTAAAGGTCTAAATAGACGAATCCATTAAATATATTTCTAAAAAAAAGCTAAAATTATAAATCTCAATCTAATCTCCATGCTCCTTAATGTCAAGATTTGCGTGTAAATATTAGTAATTTGTATCGTTTATGTATATTAAGGGCATATCCACATAGTTCAAATCTTCTGTCATACATACAGTACATAATAAAAAATAGGATAAAATACTTGTGGTGTTTGTTGAATCATCCAAGTTTAAATCCTGAACTCTATATAGTTTCTATTTGACTTTTTATTCTAATTTGATTGTTTGTGACGTTTTCTATTTTAGCCACCTTACTAAAATAAAGAATAATTTTAATAACCTTTATAAATTGCTATATAAAATTGTTAGAAGTAAAATTTATTATAGGCAAATTGGATTTTTTAGTCCTCAAACTATGCGTGTTTGGCCAATTTGGTCCCTTATTTATTTATTTTAGTTAATTGGTCCCCAAACTATAGAATTTTGGACGAATTGGTCCTTCTGTTAATTTTTTTGTTAGTCAACTGTTAGTCAACGATTTTTAAAGGGTATTTTCGGTATAATATTATTGAGGACCAAAACGTCCAAATATTGAAAGATTGAGGACCAATTTGACCAATTTTTTTTCTTTAAGTTTTTAAGTTTTTCAAAAATCGAAAAATATTTTAATAATTTTGCTTTTTTTTAAGGAACAATTTTGCCAATTTTAAGTAGGTTGAGGACCATTCCCGTTAATTATAATATATTTTGAGATCATATTACTATGAAAACGATGGATTAAAACATAAAATTAATTACTCTGTAACTATTTTTTTCCGAATATTACTATGAAAACAAGGGATTAAAATATAAAATATACGAAAAATTAATGAATAAATCATATTAGAATGAAAACATGTTTTGAATGAAAATCTACTATAGTTTTATTCATTGATTATCATATATTCTAAGTTTTTATCTCTCTTTATCATAATAATATATTCGAAAATTTTGATAACATAGCTATAATATTTGACAATTATGATCACAAAATATAGGGATTGGTCTTCAACTTATTTAAAATTGGCGTAGTTGGTCCTTAAAAAAATCAAAACGACTAAAATATTTTTTGGTTTTTGTAAAATTAAAAAAATTTCATTAAAAAAAATTTGGTCAAATTGGTCCTCAATTTTTTTAGTATTTGGACATTTTGGTCCTCAATAATATTATACCGAAAATACCCTTTAAAAATCGTTGACTAACAGTTGACTTACCAAAAAATTAACAGAAGGACTAATTCATCCAAAATTATATAGTTTGGGGACCAATTAACTAAAAATAAATAAATAAGGGACCAAATTGGCCAAACATGCATAATTTTGGGATTAAAAAATCCAATTTGCCTTTATTTTACACATTGGTAAAGTCACTTCCAACTTTTGTTCTAGAGTCTCAGTAAAGGTACTTTTTAGTCTCACCCTTACGTCCTACTCATTTCAGTATGAAAAGTACAAAATTATATATTTATGGCTATATTGTAAATTGAATTATAAAAAAGGATCTTTCATTTAAGAGCTATAACTACTATTGTATATTAACACAATCTTAAGAGTCTTGCTTTTGATGAGGGCCTAAAGTGGCGGCCGTATGAGCTTTAGCCTTTGTTTGGTAGATAAGAGAAAATGAGAGGAGAGAAATAGGTGAGAAAGAAAAAGAAGAAAAATAGAGTGAAATTTATATATTGTTTGATTACAGAGAAATTGAATAGAAAGAGAAGAGTATAGAAATAATAGTATAATTGAAAGGTCAAAAATACCTTTAAAATAAAAAGAAGAAAATTGATTTATAAGGCTAAATTTATAATTATCTAAATCTTCGGGAGCATACGGAACTCTCTCCCAAGAACAGGGCGGCCAAGTAATTATCTAAATCTTCCGGGGCATATGTAACAATTAAATCTTTCCTCTGCCTGTATAAGACCCGATAGCCCGAAACAATCTTTTTAGCCAATGAAATCTTTACTTCTTCCCGGAGTTTCGGGTCGGGTATGACCCACGAACTCTGCTTCTTGCACGCCTCTCGGAATCTAACTTCAATTTTTTGAATAGATTTTGTCACCTTCGGGAGCGGCGTTGCGGCGGATGGATTCTCCGGCACGGCGGATATGACGCTACTCCAACCGATTCTCTCGTAACTGGATAAGTACTTCTTAACCCTTAGGTCGTGGCTCCGGATCCAGTCGTGTCCGATCAGGAGGGCCAGATTGGAATTTCGTACCTTTGAAACAACGTAGTTCAGATTGTTCGCCAAGAACAAGTAGGACAATGCGACGTCGTGGTACGCCGATGCTTTGCCGTCTAGCTTGCAGACGAGGATCAGAATCAGCCACGCGAAGCGACGACTGACCTCTGCCATCGATTCGCTGCCGGGGGTGGGGGTGGAGAAACTATATTTTGATGGAAATCGCGCCGGAAACGGCCAATTGTTCACAATTCCGGCGACGGCGTCGCTGTAATCTCCGAGAAAAACGACGAAATTCATCACGTAGCGGGTGAGCGGGTGGACATCGCCGCCTTGCGGCGGCTTTGAGGAATCCTTCCGAATCGCCTCCTCGAATTGCCCAAACATTGCCCTAACCGTCACAGCAAGCTTCGTTTTCGTCGCCGCTGCTTGAGACCTCACCGCCTCGCCGGGAAATATGAATTTTATATCAGGCAGGAGGTTTGAGATCCCTTCATAGAGATCCAGCAGCCGGAATATCTTCTCCGGTGACTGAACTTTCTTACAATTGCAAACATTCTCACCGAATGCAAACAGATCCGCCGCCGCGTCTCTGGTAATTTCGGCGAAACACGCCGCGGCAACTTTCTCCGACGAAGAGAAGACGGTAGAAGAGAGGATTTTCTCTCGGAAAAATAGTGTTTGAACAGAGAATTTCACCGCGTTCAGCCACCTCTTGATCCTCGCCTCCAAATCCTTCCATTCCATTTTCCTCAATTGGGCGATACTTAATCTCTCAATCCCCAAATAGTAAAGAGTTTCATCAACGACCGATTTTCTGATAATTCGGTAAATATCCATACATTCTTTCGCATAACCACATCCGATCATGCATTCCGCAATGCTCTTCAAATCTTCCGCCGCTCTTACAGCTTCCGACTGCAGAGTTTCAGAAACTCCATCGTGAATTTTACTTGTAGACCGGTTGAAGAAGGATTCAGAGACAATATTATTTCTGTTTTCGGATAAAATTTTGTAAAACTCAAACTTGAGTCTGTTCATAGCAACCTGCATCAACGATTGAGCTCCGACAAGTTTCTCTGAATACGTACTCACCTTCACGTAATGCTTCATGGTCTGCTGCAGACTGATTGAAGCTTCTAAAAATGTCCTAGCTTCTTTTCTATCAGCAGAAAAGAGGGCTGAGCATTTTTCAAATTCTCCTGCATCTACCCTCCATTTCTTGATTATGTGTCCGACGTGTTCTTCCACCATGATCTCGGCTATGCTAGTGAAGTTGTTTTGAGTTTGAGTGGATTTGAAATTTGTTGGCTGCGTTGATTGTATTGGTTTAGGTTTAGATCTTGATATTGTATAAATAAAAACTGAGAATTCTCGAATTATGAATATTTAATGATGAGAAAATCTCATTTTATAAATAGTTAATATTCCAAAATCTAGAAATTAAACTATTACTGCATGAATATAAGGAAAGTATCCAACTTTGTCCCCTTGGGATGACAAAGTTGGTGAAGGTGGGTAGGCCCGGGACCGATAGGTCTTGAGTTCAAATCCTACTAGAAGCAACTTTGTGGAGCCTGTCACTTATGGTTAGCCTAGGGTGGTTGAACTCTCCTGTGTGGTTTGCAGGTTACTGCACAAGGAGCGGGGTTTACTTAGTGCGCACCGAAGGTAGCGGCTGCGGGTTCCATGTATCAAAAAAAAAAAAAGTATCTAACGTCCTAAAAATCTCAAAAAGTTCAAAATTTGCCAAAGCATAATGTGAATAACAGCTAATAATTTATGTTAAAAGGAACGAGTGAAATGAAAACGTAGTGTAAAATCTTACAAGATTAAATAAGATCCGAACTGGTAATGAAACAGTCGATTTTCTTTCAAGGAAACCGTGTTTTGTATTGTCTTTTTCCCTAAACTAATTCGTCATATTTGGTATATTTGTATTTAGTTGGCGACTATTTACGGACCGCACAACACTTGGGAAATTATCCTAAAACGGAAACGCGCGTAACAGCGGAAAATTATGTGTCCGTGTTTGTACAGCAATGAAATTACCATAGGAGGTAAATTTTGTGGCCGTGCCGCGTGTTTGTACATCAAAGAAATTACCGTAGGAGAGTAATTTACTCGTTTTTATATTTTTATCTCGTCAAACTTAATGGTCGATTAATTAGCCAAAATTTAGAGATTAATGTTATCTACTTTATTAGTGCAACAGCCTGTAATTAGCTGCAGATTCTGCTGATGGTATTGTCCGAAACACTCGTAATAACAAAATATGATAAATTGGATTTTTTCCCCTAAACTATCAGGTTTTGTCTAATTTGGTTCCTTATTTTTCTTTTTTATTTTAGTTAATTGATCCCAAGCTATAGAATTTTGGTGATTTGGTCATTCCATTAAATTTTTGGTTAGTCAACATTTTTTAAGTGCATTTTCGGTATAATTTTGTTGATTATCAAAACATCTAAATAACTAAACATTGAGCGCCAATTTAGTCAATTTATTTTTTACTTAAAATTTTTAATTTGCAAAAAATCTAAGGGTATTTTTGTCATTTTGATTTTTTATGGACCAAATATGCTAATTTTAAATAGGATGAGACCCAAATCCGCCAATTATAATATATTTGGGGATCATAATCGCCAAATTTTATAGCTCCGTGATCAAATTTATTGAATATATTACTATAAAAATGAAGAATTAAAACTTATAATATCTGAAAATCAAGAAATATAACCATACTAGATTTCCATTCAAAACACGTTTTCATTCTAATGGGTTTTATTACTTAATTCAGATATTCTACGTTTAATTTCCCGTTTCCATAGTAATGTTTTCGAAAAATTTGGTCGCGGAGCTATAAATTTTTGCAATTATGATCCCCAAATATATTATAATTAGTGGGATTGATCCTCAACCTATTTAAAATTGACATATTTAGTCCGTAAAAAAAATGACTAAAATATCATTGGATTTTTTGCAAATTATTTTTTTTTTAAAAAAAGATTGGCCAAATTGGTTCTCAATGTTTCAGTATTTAGATGTTTTGTTCTCAACAAAATATACCGAAAATGTCTTTTAAAAAAATATTGACTTACCAAAAATTTAACGGAATAACCAAATAACCCAAAATTCTAAAGTTTGGCAAAAAATAAAAAATAAAATTTCTGTATTTTCACACCCTTCAGTGAAATAAACTCTCAAAATGTATCACCTAGAAACTACTAGCTAAGTGAAAGCAGATTTTAGATTAATATTCCCTTCGAAGTTTTTTCTTTTAAAATTGCATATTCAACTAAATAAAGTTAAATAAACAGAAAGAATTTATCAATAACTTATTTGAATTTAGTGTTTATAATAACTTAAATAAGTAATAGTTTTTTGGCTTCTAGGCTAAAAACATTTTTTTTGTGAATGGAGCTTTTTTCGTGCTTAAAGGTGGGTGTGCAAACGCTTATTATAATAACTTTATATTTATTGTTGCTTAAACTTAAAATGAATTGCTTTTAGGTAAAAACAATTTTTTGGAAAAATATCATATTTGATATTTTTATAAATCCAAAAATTATAGTTATTTAAAAACTAAAAACATCTCAATAAATGTTTATATATTTAAACAGTTTAGCTTAAATCCCAAAAATAGTTTTTTTTTTCAAATACTAAAAATTGCTTATGGAGTCAAAAAATAGAAAAGTATAAAATAAACTGCTAATGCAGTCAACAAACTTAAAATAAAAATCTATTTTTTTAACAAAACAATTTTTAAATTTTTTGAAGTCTTTTATAAAATTAAACAGTTAAACTGCTTAAATCTATAAGCATCAATTAAAATATTTTCGGTGCTTAAAACATTATGATTTTCGAACATACCAAAATAATGAAGTGAAATGAAACTAGATTTTGGATTAATATTCCCTTCATGATTTTTTCTTTCAAACTTGCCATTGAAAATTCAACTAAATGGAATTAAATAAAGCAGTTTAAATAAAGTGATGAAGTTTCCAAGGAACCGTTTCAATAAACATGACTAGTATTCCCTTTTGGCTTTTTCTTACGTAGAGCTCTGAGAATCTTCATGTTCATCTATTTGTTGGTGAACATCTTCCAAAGGTCGTTGATTATGTTAATTAGATTAGTGAATCTGATATTTAGATCTTCAATTCTTTCGTCGGGTAGCGTGGTGAACGATTCAAACATCTAAAGCTCCAGAAGGCTAGAGCATCCAAGAGTTCTTTGGTTGTCTTGCAATCCTGAAGTCTTGCGATATAAGCGTCACTTAGAGTGGTGTTGGGTTATGAGTCAGCGGCTTGTCTTTACAACCACTTAGAGGATACTCAGTGTTGGGTTATGAGTCAGTGGCTTGTCTTTACCACCACTTAGAGGATACTTAGCATTACTTTATCAGTAGTTCTTGTAATATGACTTATTCTGCTTATCGGTAATGGGGGAAATCATAGTGTTTCATGCTATGGAATTGAAGATCGATCCCAAAACCCGGCTTGTATCCTTTGTGTCGATAGGACTAGATGATGTAATAGGCTAGACAAATTATAGTTTTCATTATCGTTCTTATCTAAGTCCTGTACGGGGTAAATGTTGGATTGATCTTCAGTAGGAAGTTTATTTTCCAGAACCCCACGTCATCAGTGTAAGAGCTTGTGTTCTCAAGACATCAGTTGACCATCACTCAGTAGGAGACATCTCATCAGCTGGCCGACATCAGTAGAAGAACACTATATTCAAGCTCAGTACCTTCAGAGTCATCAGCTGACTATACTCAGTAGAATATACACTATCAGCAGACTCAGACGAAGAAGACAGAGATCTTATCAGGTCTATTGTATCCGACAGGAAACGACCCAGCTTTTAACATCATTCGAAAGTCAGCAGAAGATCATACGAGGATAAGTGAGAGTCAACTCCGATGAAGACCGATGTCTGACAGATCTCACCTACCACAAACCTCGACCAATGAGAAGTCGTCTAAGCTCTACCTGCTCTAACCTACTAAAACTGCTCTCATGCACAGTAATCAACAAATCTGCTGCAACAATTCGAACATATGGCCGTTTTCCTTGGGCGCTTGTGACACGTGGCATCGTCCTCTCCAACGGGCAAATGCCTGGATCACAACTATAAATAGAGAAGCATTTCCGAGCTCCACGCATGGGATATCAAAGGGATTACACGCTCAAGCTTTCAAAACACTCTAGCGCTTTCAAGAAGATCTAGTGAAGAACTTGCTTAGCAGAATGCTTTTAGTTCTTCTCTCTAGAGTTTCTTTCTTTAGATCTTTCTTCTCTATCTAAGCTCAATTGTTCATATCTATAGCTTAGAACCTTCGAAGGAGTTCACATTCGTGACTGTTCTTATTGTAAGAACTCCTTCATAGTTGGAGAAAATTCCCTCCCCTTCAAACTTAGGTTTGAATTGTAAAGTCGCTAAGGACTATAACTTAGAAGGATTTGTCCAGTGCACAGATACCTTGCTGAGGCTTGCTCAGATTAATCAACAAGACCTCCTGTTCAGCAGGACCGTGGACGTAGGATCTTGCGTATCCGAACCACGTTAAAAATTGCTTGTGTCGTTTACTGTTTTATTGCACTGCATACAAATCTCTTACAAATTCATACTTTGCATAAAACATATTCGAAAAGTGCACTAGCCAAAACAATTTGGTTTACGAAAAACACGTTTTCAACTGAGATGAAATCTACCGGGCCCTACACACTTATCCGCACGAAAGTCTCCGACTGAGAATCAAGTACTGACAATAGTCAGTAGGAGAGACTCAGTAGCTGACTCACTTTGACCCACGTTCAGAAGGTTACTATTTGACACTGTTCATCAGTTGTAACCTACAGCTCAGCCGTCCTTCGCGTTTGAGAAAAAGAATTAGTACTCAGGTGTATTCACCCCCCCTCTACACCTGACTCTTGTCTCCGGACCAACAAGTGGTAAGTATGATTTCGCGTGCGACTTTGTCGAAGTTGTGCAACTTTCTCTCTTATGGCGTGAAGTCTTTTTTATTCTTGGGAACCTTCTTCCATGTGGCGGCTCCTCTTCCTTCTACATGATAGTTTACACTATCAATAATTGGGACTATCCGGCCTCGATTATGTCTGTCATGCTATCATGAAAAGACATTAGATGTGCCTACATCCAAACTCGCCGGGCTCCATAGTTCTCTTCTGAGAACATGGACACCATCCTTATTCCTGACATATCAGACATGATGATAATACATGATGTATGAAAGAGAAGTGTTATGCAATGAAAACGTTTTTCATGATTTATTCAAGTAGACCACTAGATCTCAAAACAGTTATCCGAAGACAACTGCTCTGATACCAATTGTTGGCCTAGAGAAGAGACTTCAAATGTGTGTTGTGTTGGGGGGGGGGGGATAAACCTGAATACCAAGTTTCAAATTTAAACGTGGAAGTCAATATGGTACTGAATGTTACGTACTAAATTTGTGATTCGACTTGTCAAATAACCTTCCAGATCGCGTTACCAGAAGTGATACCGTCTGCTGACTACTGTTCACTAACTGAAGTCGGCTCACAAAATATTCAACAGTAGTATATTGGCAGAATGTGTAGGCCCTTAATTTAAAATATCGTGGAAAAACATTGTTTACTTAAAAACCGTTCATGGTTTATGCTTGTATGTGTCTTAGATTTACTGATAAACAACACTTGTATGATTGTAATTATGAAAGCTATTCAGTGCAAATGAACAGTAACCAATGAAACAGTAAATAACACACATATTTTTAAAGTGGTTCGGATACACAAGATCATACGTCCACTTTACTTTTTCTAGAATGGCTTGTATTTATACTGAACAAGTTCAGCCATTCTATGCACTAGATAGACTGCGGCTTAGTTATAGTCTTAAGAGACTTTACAAGATTTCAAACACATTGGGTTTAAGGGTATTTTCAATCACAATGAGTTCTTACGATAAGAACAGTTCAATAAATGAACTCATTCGAATCTAAGCATTGATGTAACAAGGTTAGCTTAGGGAAATAGGGAAGGGAACTGAATCACTCTAGAGTGAAGAACTAAATGGTTTTCTATCTGTTCTAAGTTCTTCATTGTGTATAATTATAGAATGCTAGAGTTTGTTCGCTTAAATGCTTCTGTTCCCGTGTGTGCCTTCAATGCAATTAAGATCTTCTCCATTTATAGTTGTGGCTGATGAATAGATCCATTGTAAGTTGACCTAATCACAGTAGCTAAACGACTAGCTAACGCTCTTCTCTTCAATTTGAATAGCACTGTAGAGATTCTCCTCTTTTTTCAGAGTTTAGAGCTTTATTGCAGCTTTATGTCAGATCGGGTACACTCCTAACAGTATCTCAATGTCGAGGTTTGGTTGGCAGGTGAAGCTTGTTCAAACTCCGAAACAAATACTGAGTTGACTTCCTCTGATAAGATACCTCAGACGCTTTACTAAGATATCTCTATTGGCATTCACTTTGACTTCTATCAGTTGGGACCGTTACTTATCTTACTCCAGTTCTCACTTCAATGGGTTCCAATTACTGAGCAGAACTATATTGAGTCTTCAGATCACCAGTCCTTAGATGCAGCGACAAATCTTCTATTGAGTCCGGGCAGCCACTGAAATCTAACAATCTAGCCTACTAAACTTCTAACAAGCTGGGCTCAAACTAAGTTAAATCATCTATTACATTATATAAATTCATTTAGGATAGGATCATATAAATCTTACATTATAAATCATCATCCAACATAAACTAATTGCGTTATTAGCAAATACTAATTGCACTAATTTAATTACTCTTCTCTCTTCTTTACTCTTTAGTAACCGTAATACGCAACGTCACTTCTCCTTCGCGATACTCTTTCTCTCTCTCTTCGATAATCTCTTCCCTCCGCCGTTCTCCTATCAAAACCCTAGGTTTAAGCTAAGCTAAGTAAGCTAAACATCATTACTTGAAACTTCAAATTTAATTTATTGTTCGCGATTTTGAAGGGAGTTGAGGACATGCTTCGCAACCTCGTTTAGGCTTTGTTCCGGGTGAGATCTTTCCTAAAAACTCTCCTTTTGTTTATGCCTTCTTTCTAGCATCTGTTTGGATCCGTGGAAAAGGTGAAACTCTTAGGTTATGAGATGGTTTAATTAGGTTCACACTTGTTAGACCTAGACAACTCGATGATGATTTGCTGAAAAATCTAAGAGGTCTTCATAGAGTGTCGAATTTAGGGTTCTGAGGCTAGGCTAACTGATTAGATTTTTATGTTTCATTACCTTGATTTTGGGGAAATTTGCTTCTAATGAGTTGATAAATGTTATATTCAATTATGTGCTCCTTTTGTCACTATTGTTGGCTTGTTCTGATTAGGCAGATGAGGCTTTTGTATTGGATTACTTTGATTAATTATGATGAATTGTTTAGGGTCTATAAAATTAATTGATGTATCGCCCAAGTTTATTGTAATCACTGATTCCTGAACTTGCTTCTTATACTTGCTGTTATGATTTTGAAAGTGTAATTATGATTTCGGACTTTGTTCGCTTCGAATCTGAAGATGAAAATAGATATGATTCTAAAAGTATTGTTATGAAGATAGGTCCGTTGGAGCCATGGGGAGAGGGAAGATGAAGATTTCGAAGGTGATGTTATGATTTCAGACTTTGTTTAGATCGAAATTTATGTTTTTTCTTTCTCTAAAAGTTCCTATCAATATTTTTCCTTGATTAGTTTACAATTTATTTGGACCCTTGATGTAATTTGCTCTGATTTTCAGAAGCTTTTTCATATTTATGGATATATTTAAGTTTTGCACACTTGTTTGATTTCATTTCGATTCTTTTCATGCTCATCGTTGTGTTTTGGAAGAAAAAGAGTGTTATTCCCTGTCCTTGACCAGCTCTCAGTTTCAAAATTGTTGGAAAAAAAAAACTCTAAGAAATCGAAAGCGTCGTAAAAACCGAAAAAATCATATACTATCACAAAAAAACTGGAATTAAAAGAATAATGTGAAGTGTGGTATGTCTAATTAATGTAGTTAAGGAGAGAGAAAGGCTTAAAATTAGATGAGTAGAGGTGGGTAGCCGCACACAGCGATACCCTAAAACATTTTCCACTATTTTCTTAATAACTATGCCGGAAGCAAACAATTCTTGTTTATTAGAGTGTAGGGAGTATACATTATCCTTAAGTTCATTTGGAAGATAAAACTAGCTTGTCTAATTTTTCTCGGCACATGTATTAAAGAGTTCAAAGTTTTGCGTATAAAAGAGAGCGATTCTATAGGGAAAAAAAAATGGTTAGTTATATATAAATAAATTATCATTTTTGAAATTGGATAAGATGGATCGAACAATTCGAAAAGAAAAATAAGACAAGATAAATTGATAGAAGTAAAAAATAAATTCGACTACTTAGGCAAACCCATTTCACCTATTACAAGTTGATATACCATAAGCATTTATTTTAGGTGGTCTTTGAAATAGCTTAAATAAGCTACTTTTGAGATTTTTCACCGCAAAAACACTTTTTTTAATATTTTTTAATATTTGAAATGTAGTGTTTGAAACAACTTAAATAAGTTGCCTTTTTTTAATATTTGAAATATAGACTTCTATTTTTTTAAAGTTTAAAATAAGTCAGAATAAACATAAACTAGTTAGAGCCAAAAAAAACATTTGAAAACATATTATGAGAGTGTTTTGAATACTGATTTTCTAAAATTAAGCAATTTTTCTCAAATATTGCAAACACTAACTACTTTTTTTTAAATTAAATTATTATTATTATTTTTTAATATATTGCATATGCTAACAACTCTTACCTACTTTAAGCATTAACGAGATAGAGAAATGGCCCAAGACCAATTAAACTAAGTAAAAGGAATTGACAAGCTAATAGTTTTAAATTTCTTAGGAACACCATCGAAACAGTGAATCTAAATCCGCATAAATACGAGCGATAATAGTTGATATTTGATGTAGATAAAGTAAAAATGGAACGACACTCGAGAATCGAAATTTAATGTCTCAACACTATAGGCTGAATCTAAGTTCATTGCAACAGAAAATCATTATCCTCCATCAACAGAAACAAAATTGCTCAAATCACAAGCTACAACTTAAACCTTGATAGCATACTTTCTTAGAGGGAAATACATCTCCTTCTTCTTCTGCTTTTCTGTCTTCAAAGATGCCTGAAATAAGAACCAAGGAAGTAAAAGCTATACATAAATCAACAAATTCAATACAACCACTAGTTATGAATGACAATGATGTGTTTGTCACTCTGGAATAGCATAAGAATTTCTATAGTAATATTAGCATAGCATTTCCCAGAATTCAGAAATCCAATCAAGAATGCTAAAAGTTACTGCATGCAACGTGCAAACACATTAGATGGAATTGAAAAAACATTATGTGTATCCAGTTAAACCTCGATAAAGTAATATTCGATAAAATAATAATTTCGCTAAGATAATCATTTTTTAAGATCCCATATGGGTTAATCGATATGGGTTAATGCACTAAAATAATATTTGATAAAGTAATAACCTCGTTAAATGAATATTTTTTCTCGATCCCAAAGTTATTACTATATCGAGGTTTAACTGTATTAGACGTAAAACAAGCAGGGCATAAATTTGTGTGCCCTTTACAAACGTTTTTTTTTCTGATTATACGACCACTAAAAGGATTTGAGAGAAATAATACAAACTTGTGAATTATTGGGGGAGAATCAGCAATAAAATTTAGAAAAAGCGTTGAATATACAATTTTCAACACAGTAACACTACCAAAAATAAAGGAAACCATATTAAAACGATAAAATATAGTCAAGCAGACAGAATATATCAAAAAGCTTTTACCAAATAGAGCTCTAGCAACATGCAAAATCGTCCATTTCTTAAATCCAAATAGAAAATATTTTTTCTTCAATCCCAAATTTATATGCTTATTAGTAATTTTTTTATTCCTAACTAAATATATCACTAACTTTCGTGATATAATTAACATGATAGTATAGTAGCAAAAGACCATTTTATCCAATTTTTTATAATAGCAAATACAATTATATTATTAACTTTTTAGTAACTTATTTAGATTACTCCTATTCCAATACCAACATTTATCGAACTTCCAGATCATGTGTGAAGAATCAAATAGACCTATATATTCGGGACTGAGGGAATATTAGATAATACCTGGAGCTTTGTGAGGCGGCGGCGGATAGCCCTAGTCTTTTTAGGACGGAGATCAAGCGGCAGGTACTTCTTTTTCTTGTACGCTTCTCTCAACGCCGTCTTCTGCTTTTGAGAAATCACGGTTAGCACCTGCGCAATCGACAGCCTAACAACCTTGATCTTCGACAGCTTGTTGGCAGCGCCACCGGTCACCTTGGCCACCCTCAGCAACGCCAACTCCGCCTTCAATTCCTTCAGCTGCGCCAGCAGCTCCGCCTTGTTCTTGTGCCTCAGCTCGTGAACCTTGATCCTCGCTGACAATTCCGAAAAATAAAATGTGAAAAACACGAGTAAATCATAATACGCAAAACTTGAAACCAGATCATTCTTTCTCAGTTACAAAGTATTGACTTTTCCTACCCATTTCGAATCTCCGCTTCCTGTTGGAATGTAGGGTTTGGGCGATGAGCAGAAAAGAGTGGAATGCCGCTGCTGAAGTGTAAAAACCCTAACGTATTTAACCATCGACTTGGGCTTGGAACTCGAATTAGGCTGCTCTACTTATGGGCTCTAAATTGAATATAGCCCAATATAATTAGCTCAGAAAGCCCAACATGAATAGTGCCTACGATTATGAAATTAATTTTTTGTTAATCTTTTAGATTTAAGAATAAGAGGACGTCAGGTTCTCACTATCGAAATCATTCCCAAGAACCTGAATTGGCATCTAGGTTCCGATTACTAAGGGGACGCCTAATTTGCAGCTCAAAATTCTGTTCAAACTCATGATCATTCTCCAGGACATAGATTAAGAATTTCAAATTTTTAAACAAGCTAGTGTTTTTTTTAATTGAACTTAAATAAAAATATATAATCAACATCTTATTTGTAAATCATTGTGCTTTTTTTTTTTTTATTGTGTATATTTTTTTGAAAAAGGTTGATCGAAATGTAGCAAATGTTGGGCCTATGTTTAACCTTAAGCTCCCTTATAAACATCCTGTATATCTAGTTAATATAATCACAAGTCATTATAAGTTCTAGTTCCATGTTAATTACATGATTAATTAAAATCTACTTCTCAGTAAATGGTTTTACTTCTTCACGGTGAAAAATCACATAACGATGTGCTAGTGCCCAAGTTATATCATCAAGCTTAGCCATCTCCATCTTTCCCATTGGTCTGCCACCACTTGAGAATATGTAATTAACATCATTATCAATTACCTTATCCTCATTCCTACGTGGCCTAGAGAATTTTTCTCGATTCCTTCAAGGTAACGAGAACAAAATGTTGTACATTCTTCTGCCAAATACCCTTCAGCTATGGAACCTTCTGCATGAGCTCTATTATGAACATAATTCTTTAATGTAAGCAAGTACCTAAACAACAATAATATGTTAGTTGTATTAATATATATGACTAAGCTAGTTTAATATATTAATATTTTTTATATTTCTCAATTGGGAACATCCATCTATAAAAGACTGGACCGACAATTTTAGCTTCATAAGCAATATGAATCGCCAAATGTACCATAATTGTGAAGAAAGATGGCACGAACATCTTTTCCAACTAACATAAAGCTAATGTAGCACGATATTCTAATACCTTCAATTGTTGGACATCTAGAGTTTTGGAACATACTCCTTTGAAAACATTACAAATCTTGATGACCACTTTACTACATATTTAGGTAATGATCTTCTCAATGCTACTGGAAGGAGATCTTGCATCAAGATATGAAAATCATGTGATTTGAGTGCTTGGAGCTTATTTTCCTTCTCATTGACCGAATTTGAAATAAGCAGTAGAAATGTGTATAACAAGCAGTAGAAATGTGATCTGGAAGCTTCAAATTTCTAAGAACCTTAAAGAATAGAGACTTTTCGCTTTTTTCTATTGTATAACAAGCAGTAGAAATGTGTGTTCTACCATCAGGTAGTTGTATAGGATGTAGATGGCGTTTTATATTCATTTCAACCAAGTCAAGGCGAGCTTTCTCATTGTCTTTGGATATCCCTGGCATACCCAAAAGAGTGCCAACAAAGTTAACTCCAACATTTTTTTCAATATGCATCAATAGGGGTGGGCGCGGGACGGGTACCCGCGCTGGGGGTACTCGTTTGCGGATACCCGCGCCTGCGGGTAATTGATTTTAATACCCATTCTCGTTCCCGCATAGAGCGGGTACCCGCGCGGATACGGTACGGGTACGGGTTTACCCGCAAATATTACCACCTATTTATAATATATTTAAATTCATAAATAAAAATTAAAAAATACCAATAAATGAAATTTTAAAAACATAAATTAAAATTAAAAAATACCAATATATTTAAACTACTAAATAGGACTATAGGAGTAGATAATCTGTTTTATAAACTATGTTCCAATGGTGTTTCACCATAAATTATAATTATAAAACCGACCATATGATTATCAACTATGAAACCATAGATTCTTATAATTAAAATTACCGTGGAAAACTGTTTAGTCACACTCTAGTGCTAGCACAAAACATGCAAACGGGTACCCGCGCCGTCCCGTGCCCGCCTTAACCATGCAAGAGGACCTCATGTAAAAAAAATTGTATATTAATGCGGGTACCCGTTCGGGAACGGGTATCTAAGAATAAAACCCGTTCCCGTTCCCGACCCGCTTGATTTTTTGCGGGTACCCGCGTAACGGGTACCCGTACCCGTTTTTCCCGACCCGAACGGGACGGGTACGGGCGCGGGAACCCGAATTGTTTGCCCACCCCTATGCATCAAGTCTATGTTTTGCCGAAGGAGGACTGAATGCCAATAAGGAAGATTGAAAGATATACTCTTTTTCTTCCATATTCTGAGATTATTAGAATCATCATCTTCTTGAAGTTTTAGAATATTATCATCTATTTTTCTTTTCCTACCTGTTCATTTACTTTTTTCGGAGCCTATTCCAAAAGTAAAGTTCAAGCCATCTAATTTTCTAAGCACATCATCGCCTGACAAAGGAATAGGTGCAACCCTGTGCTTTTCTTTCCAATCAAATTGATATTTTTCGAACGAAATTTGTGGTTTTCATCCAACCATCTACGGTGGCCCATATAACAAAATTTCTTTCCATTGACCAACCACCGAGAATTAGTTGATTCTTCACATATTAGACATGCAAATTGACCTTTAGTTGTCTGATCAGACAACATTGCAAAAGTTGGAGATTCATTAATAGTCCAAATTAGGGAAGCCTTCATTTTAAAGGTTTCCCCCGATGTTGCATCATATGTATCAACACCCACCCATAACTTATACAATTCTTGAACTAACGGCTCTAGGTAGACATCAATATTGTTTCCTAGACCTTTTGGTCCCGGAATTATCATGGACAAGATGAATGATGACTTTTTCATGCCAAGCCATGGAGGCATATTATAAGGGATAAGAATAACAGGCCATGTTGAGTGAACATTACTTAGGTGCTTGAATAGGTTGAACCCGTCACTTGCAAGACCAAGCCTCATATTGCAGGGATCACATGGAAAATCTGGATATTTTTTATCAAATGATTTCCAAAGTTTGGAATCAACTGGGTATCTTAAAAACCCATCATCTTTTCGACCCTCCTTGTGCCACCTCATGTGAGAAGATGTTTTTGAAGACATGAAAAACCTTTGAAGCCTTGGAATCAATGGAAAATACCGCAATATTTTTGCAGGTTTATCTCTTCTCTTTCCTTCACCCTCTTTCCCTTCGACATGCACATCTTCATCCGGGTTATGCTTTGTTGATCCCGAGAATAAACGTTCAGGTGTAGAGAAGGGGGGGGGGGTGAATACACCTGAAAACCGATTTCTCAACTTAAAACGCGAACAGTCCTTTTCAGGAGAGTGTCGTACTGAACAAATTCAGCAGACCAAATAAGCTGTTCTGAATCGCGTGACAGAGTGACTGACTTTACTGAGGTCTGCTAGCTGACTAGAGTTAGAATTCAGTACCGTTCAGATAAAGTTCAGTAGTGCGGAAATGTGTAGGCCCAAATTCAGTTGAGTTAGGAAAACGTTTTTAATAAAACAGTTTCAGTATGTTAGTGCAGTCGATTAAGCTTGCTGAAACCCAGTTGAATAATTTTAAAGATATTTTCAGTATGTACAGTAATCAATGCAACAGTAAATAACGAACGCACAAAACACAGACGATTTTTAAAGTGGTTCGGATCCAACAATCCTACGTCCACTGTCTCGAAAGATCAGGAGGCTATGTATCATACTGAGATAGTCTCAGTTGGTTTGTATACTGGACAAACACTGGTCTTGAGATTTATACTGAGCAAGTCTCAGTTTACAAGGTATCAAACTAAGTGTTTGAAAAACTTCTCCAACTATAAAGGAGTCCTTTACAATAAGGATCAGTTCAGATATGAACTCCTTAGTCTAAGCTATAGATATGATCAGCTGAGCTTAGGTTAGAGGGATAGGGAACGAGAAAGTGGCTTCTAGAGCGACGAACGGCTAAGTATAGACTTGGGTTCGTGTTCAGTCGCTTGGATACTAGAGGCTATATAATTCTGGTTCAGCTTGGTTCCCTATGAGCAGGTATGTCATCTTTCGCCGGAGATTACTTCTTCGAACTACTTGCGGAAGACTTAAGACGTTTGTGAGTTGCTCTTTGAATGCTCTGTGTTTGCAGTTCGCTTGTGTATCGTTGGTTCACTCGTGAGCTTCAATTTGAATTGTATCCCTCTATTTATAGAGTAGAAGCAAGGATAGATCCGTTGGAGACGACGATCCTTGTGTCTCTCTCTTTTGGGTAGCTAACGGCTCTTTCAAAGTATGGTTGCAGTGTCCTTTCCCTCCATTTCTGGAAAGTTGTTGACTTGCAGCTTTAATCAGAATATGGACAGCTGGCTGCTTGTTATTGGTCGAGGTTCAGGAAAGTAGGTGAGACAGAACATACTTCAAGGAGATCTGAAGCTGACTTCTCTCTTCCTCGTATTGACTCTGCTGATTTGACTTTAGAGAATCCTGACAGTCAGAAGACTGTCCAGCCGTTGCTGAGTCTGATCTCTATTCAGTAGCATGCTCCTGCTGAGTCGGCTCTATTGAAAACTAATCAGCAATTTCTCCCTGTCTAACAACATTTTCCCCATCCAAGCAATCTAACAGATCAGAATCAAGGTAAAACTGACAGAATATATAAGTTTAGTGAGTGTGTGAGTCAGTAATCACTTGAGTGATTCTGTGTGTTAAGCATAAAAACAAACAAGGCCATATAGACAATAAGGAATTGTCAGGGCCAACAACAGTGATGTTTTATATATAAAGAATGGTCAGTACAGTTACATCAACTGCTATTCTAAGAAACGACAGAACAGAAATTACAAGAAATACAGAAGCTAACAATCATCTGAACTGCTGAATCCTGTCTTTGAAGTCCTTTGATTTAGATTCAGGAAGGGGCAGTCCATACATTCTATAGGTGATCTTCCTCAGCTTTAGTATCTCTGAAAAATCAGCAGGATCATCTTCTTCTAAGCATTTGGCTTCAGCAGCATCTTTGATCTCTTTCTCAATCACTCCATAGTGAACAGAGTCATCTAGTTTCAATGGGGGCGGCATGATTCTTGGAGCCGGGACTCTGACATCGATCTTGTCTGCTATGGCCTTCTGAACTCTGACAAATATCTCTAGATCGGTCCTCAGAAGACATTCAGCAAATGCGATGGATTTGTGCTTTTCAGGCCAGTATCTCCAGAAGTAATATCTCTTTACATAATCAGCCTTCAGTGACTCCCACCTTTGAGTTCTTTCCCATGACAACCATTCATCAACTCTTGGCCATCTGTGGAGTTTGAGGTCAATAGGCTTCCTGAATCTTCTGTATCTGTAAGGAATGTCTGCCTTTTCAGGAATCCTCTGGCTTGTTTCTTTTTCAGCTTTCAGCCTCAGAGCTTCTAAGTCTGCTAGTCTGAGCCTTTCTCTAGCTGCTTCTATATGTCTTGCTTCTTCTCCTATGTACAGATACCTCTCCATCTGAGCCCAAATCTCTTGCATTTCAAGATCTTGTTCCTTCGACGGGACATAGGAGGGTACATGAGGTTCTTCTTCTGAATCAGCAGGTGTTGTTGATTTTTCTTTTGAGGTGCCCTGCTGACCAGTTGTCTGCTGCCGTTCTTTTTCTTTTTCCTTTTCTTTGTTTGCCTCATCCCTCAGCTTCAGAGTTCTTGGAGGCAATCTCGGTCCAGTCTTTCTGCCACCTGCTGGAGCTTTGGTTTTGCCTTTGGCTGGCTTCTTCTTTGGCTTGTTTGCAGCCTCAGCTTCAGCAATTTCTCTGGCTAATTTCTCATCGGCAGCAATCTGAGCTTCTTCCTCCAGAGTAATATACCGTTTAGGTCCTTTCTTTTTAGAGGGAGCGGTTGGAAGCTTCAGAATCTTCTTACCTTTTCCTGCAACTGGAGGAGGCAGAGGAACCTCTTCCTCTTCTGACTCCTCTTCTGCGTACTCAGCAATCTCCTTGATTATGTCAGATGGAGTCTGAGTTGCCTGAGTAGCAGAGTCTTTGGGTCCTGAGCCGCTTGGGCCAGTCTCAGTAGACACTACATCGCCTGCTGCTGAGACACCCTGGGCCTCGCCAGACTGAGTTGAGGGACCAGTGGGAGCAGTTTACTAACTCTGAGTTGCTCCTGCCACTGTCCTCACTCCTCTCGGTGCTTTCAGTACCTTTCCTTCTTGTATCTTTCCTTTTCCTTCCCCCTTTTTGGCATCAACAAATACGCCAGGGTTGGGAACAGATACCTTCTTGTCCAGACTCTTGTACGTTGCTGATAAATCGTCCAAGGCATACTGCAGCTTTGTTAGTCGTTCATGTAGCTCGTTCCTCTCTTCAGTGAGTTGATCGCTGTACTTCTTGTGAGAGGCGTCTGCTGCTGTCTGGATTTCCTACAACTGTATGTCCACTCTCTCTTCTATTGCCTTCTGAATAGATTGGAGCCTGAGATCGGAGGCCTGAGAGATGGAGGAGACTGATTCAGTAGGAGCTGTCTGGGCGGCCTTATAATCTTCAAGAAGTTTTGCTTGGCCAGCCTGAATCAGTTTCAGTTGCTCTTCAAAGTCGGCTCTTTGGGTGGCGAGTGCGTCATTCAGGATTGTGGAGAAATTAGGGACAGGTGTGTTTTGAATGGTTGTTCTGAGTCCCTTGATTTCCGCACTCTGAGCCTGAGTGGTCTGCCTCCACGTCTTGTGGACGGCGCGGACGAGGAGTCGGTTCTGAGTCCCTTGACTCCTCAGGGCCCTGGCCACTGACTTCGAGCGTCGGCTTTTTGGGCTGGGCGCTACCTCGAAGGCAGATTCAAGTAGCAGCTGAGAGGAATCTGCTGACTTCGAAGTACCAGCCGCCGACTGTCTTGGTCCAAGGATGCTGAGAGGTGGTTCAGCAGTAGATGTGGGAGCATCCTTGTCCAGTTGAGGTCCCTAATCAGACTTCTCAGGGCCTGAATCACGGGGTGGGTCCTGACCATCGGGGTCAGACCCGTCTGAGGGTGCTGATGCTGAAACGGGTTGGCGGTCATTCAGCATGGCAAGCATGGCAGCCCTCAAGTCTTCTAAGGAGCAGACATCGGATGGCTCTGAGTAGCCAATCTTGCTCCTTATCAACAGCTCCTCCTCGTGGAGCTGTTCACAGGAGTGGTGTTTGATTAAGCGATTCATATTATGCTACTCCTGGAACCGGATCAGCATGTGGAGCCTAGCCTGCCTTGATAGTAGGATGAGATCAGTGTGGCTGGCTATCTCCGGGATCCTTTCAGCAATCTCTCGGGAGGCTCTAGATTGAAGAGCTGAAGCCTCTATCCCAATGGATTTTGACTCAGAAGCAGTCTCCGAATCTTCAACTTCTATGAGAGACGGTTGCTTCTTAGTAGAAGGAATGTTGCTCAGTGGTGGAACATCCAAGGGGCTCTGAGAGGTTTGGATAGGTTCAGCTTGGACCCCTTGGTCCACTGTCTCGTCACGCTCAGTGGAGACGGCCTTCTCCACTGACGGAGTCTTCTCGGATGACTCAGATTCATCCCTCAGCTGCAGAGGTGGTTCAGCAACCACTACCTCTAGCACTACCTCAGGCACAACCTCACTGACTTTCTTCAGCCTCTTGGTCGGAGTTTTCAGAGTAGTTTTAGGAGGGGACCTCTTCTTAGTGGGAGTGGAGGTCTTCTGAGCTCCGGACTTGGGATCAGCAAGCCCCGATCCAATCTACTGAAGGGCTGCTGCCCTGCTCTAGAACCGAACCTTCTTTGGGTTGAAATATTGCTTGTCAGCAAAGGTGATGTTATCCGTCCCGCAGAAATCCTCTATCATTACTGATAGCTTCAGTCCATATAACAGTTTTCCCTTCACAGCAAGGCGAAAACTTGTCTTGTCGAATTTGGCGGACTGCGTCATGAATTCTTTTAGGAAGAATTCGGTCTAGTTGATCTGTGCACGATCATGTATGGCCATCATAAGCTGAAGCTTCGGCCTTGACACCTGATCAAAGGACCCGGCCTGACTCATCAGCAACTGAGTCACTATGTAGGCCAGAGCTCTGTACTGAGGAAGCATGGCATTCTTCGGGAATGCTTCTCTGAACGTGGTAGGCTTCCCACAAAATTCTGATAAGTATTCGTCCATCAGGTCGTCTTTGTAGGCTACGGTGCTGAATCCCTCACTGGGGAGTTGGAAGCTTCTCTGAAGGGCTTCTATGATCGACATCTGTTTGATCTCAGTAATTGCACGGGAGGGGTCGCCAACTGAATGAACAATGTATCGGTATCGAATGTCTCCCTCTACTGATTCTGAGTTTAGATAGAGCTCAGCTATCTGTCGCGGGAGGAAGAAAGATGGCTTCCTCGACATAAAACCTTCGAAGCCAGTCGCTCTGAGAGCGTAGAAGATATCCTCCATGTAGTCGAGTTCACAAGCATCGAACTCCATCATGGGCTCGCACCAGACTCGATCATTTTCCAGGATCTCTTGTATATCATCAGGGACGGTTACGTGAGTTCCTGTCATATTCAGTAATCTGCAAGAACAATAGATCAGTATTGAACGAAAAAGATTGAAATTAACATATACGATACTGAATGATCATGAAAAGTTTACCAAAGATTTTTCTGAGAGTTTTGGAAATAAGGTTGCAAGGAGGCAATGATTTTCTCAGAAAAACTAGGGTTTGAAAATATGCATAGTAGAAATGGCGGTTTCTAAACTTTGAACCTGTTTATATATGTTAAAGAAGATGAACAGTTAATAATCCACGGTTCAGTTTGAAATAGCTTTTTGAGATGGACGGCCAGGATTCAATGTTATAAAATAGGTAATGATCAATTTAGCCGCCTAAGTCAAAATACAGTTGTAAATAGCCAAAGAAGTAACTTGATACGACATGCATTAAATGTGCCGCAGAGTTCAGCATATTTTACATAGAATGTCATGTATTTAATGTAAACCGTTATATTAAATGACATTTTCTAAGGCATTGAATACGAAGCTGAATCTAAGTCATAAATGCACAGAATATTTCATTAGCTACTGAATAGAGATACGCAAACCTGTCAGCTGAACATCGTAGTCAGCTGATACCTCGTGTAGATGGTTGCTGAGTCTCTACGTACTGAATTTACTCAGTATTGAGAGTGAACATTTCCCCTTGTTGAATGCTCCTCTCCTGAATCCACTTACTGACTGGAGTCAGTAGGGTCCAGCAGACCTAGCTCTACTGAAAGTTCTCTGAATCTGGCTTCAGCTAGAGGCTTGGTCAGTATATCTGCCCTTTGGTGGTCAGTATGGATCTTTTCCATCCTGATATCCTTCTTTTCGACATGATTACGAATGAAGTGGTGTCTGATGTCCACGTGCTTGCATCTTGTATGAAGTACATGATTCTGAGTGATTGCAATTACACTGGTACTGTCGCAGAAGATCGGCACTTCATCCTGAATAACATCATAGTCGCATAGCTGCTGTCTCAGCCAAAGGATTTGGGCGCAGCAACTTCCGGCAGCCATATATTCAGCTTCAGTAGTTGACGTTGCTACTGAGTGCTGTTTCTTTGAGAACCATGAAATCAGCTTACTGCCAAGGAACTGACACGTTCCAGAAGTTGACTTTCGGTCAATTCTACATACTGCATAGTCAGCATCAGAATAACCAGTTAGTTCAATATTATCATTAGCTAGATACCATAAACCCATATCAGGTGTTCCTCTGAGATAACAGAGAATCTTCTTTGCTGAGTCCATGTGACTCTGCTTAGGATTCGCCTGAAATCGAGCACAGACACCTACAATATAAGTTATGTCAGGACGAGTAGCTCTTTATCAAGATCGATTTTCATGTTCGTGTCCATCGGGATCTTGATTGGTTTGCCAAATGTGCAACCGAATTTCTTGATGAGGTCACGAGTGTATTTGCCTTGATTGATGAACGTTCCCTTTTCAGATTGTTTGACTTGAAAGCCGAGGAAATAGTTCATCTCTCCCATCATTGACATCTCGAACTTGTCCTTCATCATTTTCTCAAACTGCTGACACATGATGACGTTCTTCGATCCGAAGATTATGTCATCTACGTAGATCTGCACAAGTAGGATATCGTCTTTCAGTCGAATGCTGAATAATGTGTGGTCTACTGTGCCTTTCTGAAAACCTTTTTATAGAAGAAACTCAGATAGGGTATCGTACCAAGCCCTGAGCGCTTGTTTTAACCCATACAGAGTTTTTCTGAGTCTGTAGACCTGATGTCCCTGCTGAAAGCCGGGAGGCGGTTCTACATAGACTTCTTCTTTTAGTACGTCATTCAGGAACGCAGACTTCACATCCATTTGATAAACTCTGAATCTCTGATGTGTTGCGTAGGCTAGGAATAGTCTGATTTCCTCCAACCTTGCGACTGGAGCGAAAGTTTCATCGAAGTCTATTCCTTCAGCTTGACAGTAGCCTTTTGCCACGAGTCTTGCCTTGTTCCTTACTATAATGTTGTTTTCATCTCGCTTTTTCTTGAAGACCCATTTAGTTTCAATCACATGTTGATGTCGGGGTCTGTCAACAAGCTCCCAAACTTCGTTTCTCGTGAACTGATTCAGCTCCTCCTGTATGGCTATGATCCAATCAGCATCCTTAACTGACTGAGATTCTTCAGTAGACAAGAAGTAGGAATATAAAGCGTTTTCTCTCTGACATAATCTGGATCTTGTCTTTACGCTTGCTGAAGGATCTCCAATAATTAAATCAGTGGTGTGAGCGTCCAACCACGATCTACGATGTTTCAACTCTTCATCTGAAACTTGTTCAACATAGATAGTAGGTGAAAGCATTTCAGTTGTACTATTCTGAGATTGAAGTAATTCAGTTACAAGAGTATGATCTACTGAGTCACCAGGTTCAGGGGCATTTAGCTTAGGAACATCATTTGTTCCCCCTGAATTATTATCCTCAGTAGAGGTCTCAGTTACCACTTGGGTTTCTTCATCGACCTGAATTACCTGGGATTGACTCTGTTCAGTAGAGTCAATCTGTTCAGCTACTTTTGCTGCTGGCTGAGATTCAGCAGACTTATCTTTAGTTTCTTCATCTGAATCATCATCCCAACATAGCTGGATCTTTTCAACTTTATCTTTCAAGCTCAGATCATGTAGCTGCTTACTGATGTCCTCAGATTCAGATTTAGAGTTCCTGCTCCTGTCTTCAGTAGCAAACTCATTAAAACCAACATGAGGGCTTTCCTCCACGCAAAGGGTCCGATAGTTAAAGTCTCTGAAGGCTTTGCTGACCCGGGAATATCCTAAGAAGACTCTCTGGTATGACTTGCTATCAAAAGTCTTCAACTGATCCTTCCCATTATTGTGGATAAAGCACGAACACCAAAAAATATGGAAATAAGATAAAGAAAGCTTCCTGCCGTTCCATAATTCATATGGTGTCTTCTTATGCTGCTTTGTCAGTAGAGATCTGTTCTGAGTATAACATGCAGTATCAGTAGCTTCTGCCCAGAATTTGGTTGGGAGTCATGAGTCTGCGAGCAGGGTTCTTGCTGCTTCTTTGAGTGTCCGATTCTTCCTTTCAGCAACCCCATTTTGTTGAGGTGTGCGCGCAGCAGACGTCTCATGCTCTATGCCTTCTGCTTTGCAGAACTCCTCCACCATAGAATTCAGGAACTCAGTTCCTCTGTCTGAACGTATCTTGATGATCTTGGTGTTCTTCTCGACCCTGAGCTTTTTCAGAAGCGTTGGTAACTGTGTTTTGACGTCAGACTTGTTGGCAATAAATATGACCCATGTATAGCGCGAGTAGTCATCAATAACCACTAAAGCATACTTCTTACCTCTGATCGTTACCGGAGAAACTGGACCGAACAAATCCATATGTAGCAGCTGAAGGATTCCATCAGTGGAAGGAGATGGAACAGGAGGATTTTGATTCCTTGTTTGTTTTCCCTTCAGACATGCTTCACACTGAGTGTCTTTGCTGAATACTTCATTCGGCAGTCCTCTTGCTAGAGTGTTTCTAGCTAGTTTGTTGAGCGTCTTGAAATTGAGATGGCTTAGTCTTCTGTGCCAGAGCCACCCCGTTCTGTTGTCGTTCTTTGCCAACAAACAAGCTTCGTGTTCACTGGGATTCCGATCGGCCTACATAGATATTCTTTTTGCGCGAACCTGACAACACTGTTTTCCCTGTAGATTTATCAATGACATCACAGAAACCAGAGTCAAAAATCACTCTATTTGAGTTATCACAAAATTGACTAACAGAGAGAAGATTATGCTGAAGTCCTTCAACATATGATACTCTTGGAACTATTGCGGTTCCAATGCTGAGTGTTCTATAGCCTATGGTATAGCCTTTTGCGTTGTCTCCAAACTCGATTTTGGGTCCTTCTTCAGTAGTATAATTCTTCAGTAGGTCCTTTTGGTATGTCATATGTCTTGAGCATCCGTTGTCCACATACCAAGGGTCCTTGTGCACCTGCAAAACATTATTATATTTAGGTACACTTTATTTTTTATTTTGGGTCCTTAGATGTTATTTTTGGAAACCCAGATCTGTCTTACGACCCTGGTGGTCTCAGACAGTTTCTTCCCACTTTGATCAACATATTTGACCACTAGACTGGTCGATGCTGACTTCTAAGGCTTTACAGGTTCAGGAATCCTGATCTTCTGAGTAGGTGGACTGTTGACCTTTGCCTTCTGTACGACTTTCTTTTTCTTCTTCTGACTTTTAGGTCCTCTCCTGACTATAGGATCATAGTAATATGACCCATACTGAGCTGGATGTGTCAGCTGCGGAGGTCCATACTGATCAGCCCACTTTGCTTTGCTGGTTCCCCCTTAACTGAACTGGGGTGATTTGGTACTGATCTTCTTGTCAGAATGCTGATAGCTGGGATGAGGTGCCTTCATCTTTTGTTTGTTCTTGGCTAAGGGGTTCAAAATATCTGCGTTGATGGTCTCCCCTTGAACAAATCTATCAGCTAGCCGGTTTTCTGAGCGTACGGGGGCAGATGAGGAGGCTCCATGACTGAATTCAAGTCCCTCCTTACAATGCTTAGGCTTGTTGCTTGCTAGCATCGCCTCAAGCTTCTTTTCAGCGCCCATGTACCGTTCTGTCATTAGGTTCCTCCAGACATCATCGCTCTTCTTCAGCAATTCATGCTCGGTCTGAAGTCCTGACAGCTCTTGCTTCAGATAGACGCGATTCGATATCTTTCGAGTCAAGTCATTGGTCGATCGAGATCTGACCTTCTTGATGCTGAGACTTAGCCATCAGAGAGTTTATCTCCTCCCTGAGTCTCAACACAAGTCCTTCTGACTCAGTAGCAACTTGACTCTCCTGAGAAAGTCTCTGATTCTCCACTTTCAGGGTATCCAACTCCTGAAGAGTCTTACTGAGCTGCAGACTTATCTGAATCTGCTCGTCGAGTAGTTCTTCGTATGCAATCGCGACGTCCGTATTCTCATCCCGCACTTTGAAATAGTGTCGTGTGTGCAGTGTGAAGAGGAGTTAAATGGAGCGTGAAAGTTTACCTCATCCTCTTCTCCTGCCATGAGACACTTTTCAGCGTCTTCTTCAGCTTCAAGCTCTACGGCCATGAATACCGCTTCATCGTCTGATGAATCCATGAAGGAGTTGACTTCATCTGAGTCGTCTGAGAGTTCACCGGCAATATATGCTTTTCGCTTCTTGATGAACTTCTCCCTTCGAGCTTTGCGTTCTGCTCTTTCAGCAGTGCTGAGCTCAAGACAGTCATACTGATAGTGTACTGGCTTCTTGCAGTTATAGCAGGTTGTGACTCTTTCTTCTTTGCTTTCACTGTCTTTTGACTGAGCTGAGTCCTCCTGTTTCCTGCATTCAGAAGTATGTGAGTCAGAAGTGCGCTTAGGTGTATATTCAGTCTTACCCTTAGAGTCTCTGACTACTCTTGAGAGCTTCCTGCGCCTCTCCTTCTCTTTCTGATACTTCACGGCAAGCAGCGCGTACTTCTTGGCCAAGTTTCCTTCTTGTATGTCATTGAGTGAAGGTTCAACCTTGCTAGACGTCGGAGCTGCTGTGCTGACTGATGCTTTAAAAGCATGGTCGACTTGGGTGTCAGCTTCAGCTCGCTGCTTCCTTTGAGGTAGGCCAAACTCGAACTCCTCAGCTTTAAACTCTAAAAAGATATGGTCAGGAGTAACAATATCTAAATCAGAATGACGCAATGAAGTAGCAAAGGGAGTTCAGTGACCGTCTGGCAATGCCCTCAAAATTTTGAGATTCATCTCTCGGTTGGAGAATGTCTTTCCCAGCCCGTTGATAGAGTTCATCAGATCCGTGAATCTGACGTTGAGATCTTCAATGGAGTCACCAGACATGAGAGACAGTCTCTCCAGCTTCTGAAGTTCCAGCGCAAGTTTGTTCGCTTTGATCTTCTGAGTCCCCCGACTTAGTAGCGCTAGAGCATCCTAGAGTTTCTTCGCGGACTTGCAGTCCTAAACTCTTCCGAGATAAGAATCGCTCAGGGTGGTTAGTATGACGTTTCTGGCGACTCGGTCTAAGTTGTGAAGCTTCTTCTCCTCAGGGGTGAAGAGACTTCTGTCTTTAGGGATCTTCTTCCCGCTCACCATTCCTCCTCCTTGTGCTGGGTCCTGAGCTACGACGCAACCATTGGAACGATAGGTCCGTCCTCTAGAACCTCTGTCATGCTGTCGTGGAGGGAAGTCAAATGTGCTTTCATTCTGACCCGTCATACTCCATAGTTCTCTACTGAGAACATGGGTACCATCCTGATTCCTGACATATCAAACATAGTGAATAATGATATGAATGAAGAATGATATGCAGTGAAAACATTTTCTGGATCCGTTCAAGTAGACCAGTTTCAGAATAACAAGAGTCTTAAAGGACTCCTGCTCTGATACTAGTTGTTGGTCCCGAGAATAAACGTTCAGGTGTAGAGGGGGGGGGAGGGTGAATACACCTGAAAACCGATTTCTCAACTTAAAACGCGAACAGTCCTTTTCAGGAGAGTGTCGTACTGAAAAAATTCAGCAGACCAAATAAGTTGTTCTGAATCGCATAGCAGAGTGACTGACTTTACTGAGGTCTGCTAGCTGACTAGAGTCAGAATTCAGTACCGTTCAGATAAAGTTCAGTAGTGCGGAAATGTGTAGGCCCAAATTCAGTTGAGTTAGGAAAACGTTTTAAATAAAACAGTTTCAGTATGTTAGTGCAGTCGATTAAACTTGCTAAAACTCAGTTGGATGATTTTAAAGATATTTTCAGTATGCACAGTAATCAATGCAACAGTAAATAACGAACGCACAGAACACAGACGATTTTCAGAGTGGTTCGAATCCAACAATCCTACGTCCACTGTCCCGAAAGATCAGGAGGCTATGTATTATACTGAGATAGTCTCAGTTGGTTTGTACACTGGACAAACACTGGTCTTGAGATTTATACTGAGCAAGTCTCAGTTTATAAGGTATCAAACTAAGTGTTTGAAAAATTTCTCCAACTATGAAGGAGTCCTTTACAATAAGGATCAGTTCAGATATGAACTCCTTCGTCTAAGATATAGATATGATCAGCTGAGCTTAGGTTAGAGGGATAGGGAACGAGAAAGTGGCTTCTAGAGCGACGAACGGTTAAGTATAGACTTGGGTTCGTGTTCAGTTGCTTGGATACTAGATGCTATATAATTCTGGTTCAACTTGGTTCCCTATGAGCAGGTATGTCATCTTTCGCCGGAGATTACTTCTTCGAACTACTTGCGGAAGACTTAAGACGTTTGTGAGTTGCTCTTTGAATGCTCTGTGTTTGCAGTTCGCTTGTGTATCGTTGGTTCACTCGTGAGCTTCAATTTCAATTGTATCCCTCTATTTATAGAGTAGAGGCAAGGATAGATCCGTTGGAGACGACGATCCTTGTGTCTCTCTCTTTTGGGTAGCTAACGGCTTTTTCAAAGTATGATTGCAGTGTCCTTTCCCTCCATTTCTGGAAAGTTGTTGACTTGCAGCTTTAATCAGAATATGGACAGCTGGCTGCTTGTCATTGGTCGAGATTCAGGAAAGTAGGTGAGACAGAACAGACTTCAAGGAGATCTGAAGCTGACTTCTCTCTTCCTCGTACTGACTCTGCTGATTTGACTTTAGAGAATCCCGACGGTCGAAGATCGTCCCGGCCGTTCTTGAGTCGATCTCTATTCGGTAGCATGCTCCCGCCGAGTCGGCTCTACCGAAGATCAACTCGAGTTCGATGAACTACTCTGCCGAGTTCGGTTCCACCGACTCCTTTCGATATCTTGCTCTCGTTGAGTCCAGTATCACTGAGTCTTCTACTTCTGGTACTGAGGCAGGTAATCTACTGAGCGCCTAAACCAGATGAAGAGTGTCTACTGAGGCTAAAACCTCAGAGACAAAACAAAACAGGTTACAACAGAATGGTTCATCAGCCAAGATAGGGTTTGGGATCTTCAAATCTTCAGTAAATATTCAGAGCACAGTGCTACTGAGTTATGTCTCAACTGATTGTGAGAAGACTGAATCATCTCCCAACATGCTTATACCGTGAAAGTCCACAAACATGATAAGACTTTTGATCGAGAAAGTCCCCTCTATAAAGAATACAATCATTTGGACACGAATGGATCTTTTCATACCCGAGACCAAAGGACTTAGAGAAATTGTTTAGTTGCATTAACATCATTTGGGAGGTTGCAATGAGGAAAAGCTTGATTTAATAACTCCATTAGCATCAAAAAGGATTTACCAGACCATCCATTCATGCACTTTATATGAAAAAGATGCACAATGAAAGACAAACGCGAAAAGATTTTACATCCCGTGTAGAGTTCTTTGTTGGTAGCATCCATCAATTTTTTAAACTTCTTGGCTTCTTCGTCACTAAAATTTTGTTGAGAAAAACTAGTGTTATCATTCAACTCCTCGTCCCCTAAATCTTCATTCTCTGAAGAAAAAGCTTGAAGACCAAAAGCATCTTGAATAAGAGCTTGCATGCTAGGTTGTTCATTTCATTAGATGGGTTTAAATAGTTTGTTTGAGAAGGAGACTCTGGTGGTATGTCATACAACTCATCAGGACAAGAGATTGGATAAGGCTCTCCATGGCAATACCACACGCTATACCCATCAAGAAAACGATGGTACAACAAGTGCTCCTCCACTTCATCAAAGGTTCTCAATTGAGAACACGAACATCGGGAGCACGGACAATTAATATTGTTAGAGTTAGGAAACTTCTCTTTTGCTAATTCAATGAAGTACTTAATACCAGCGTAATACTCGGGACTTGAAGTAGGTTTAGACAACCAACCTCTATCCATTATGAAACAAAACTAGATGATCTAGAAAAACAAAAAAGAATATATAGAGGTTAGTTAAAATATGCACATGCACATATACAGATTCTTCAATAATAGATTTTCTTAATGTTTAGATTCTACGTAATTATGATCTAAGTAGAGGGCTTCTACTCTTAATGTGCTAAGAAGTCAAAAATAAAAGGAACCTAATGATAGCATACCATTTAAGCAATTCTTTTGTCAGCTATCTTCAGTTTTTCTAGTAAGATGCATTGAGACATATTACTTCTTGTTTATGTTTTAGCTTATCATAATATATCATCAAAGCTAATGAGAGTGGACACCAGGGGTCTGATGGAAATTAAGCTATGATGTTATAGAAAATCCAAGAATTAACTCTTGGAGTTAGTTGATATTTTTTGAGATTGTCCCCATGTTCATCTCTCTCTTCCATATATAGATTATTTTTCTAGCTAAGCTATTAGTCTTCAATAAGGCCAAGTCAAATTGAATGATAGCTACAAAAGTTTGTTGAAGCATAATATATTCATGCAATTGCAAAAGTGAGAGAGATAAGAGATTCATCACTAACCTGTGTTCCTTCACATTTAGTGATGCAAATACCAATGTCAGCTTCTTAAATCATGCCAGCATCATTGGCACCATCATATTCAACCAATGCTTATTGACAACTAGGTCAAAAGTTCACAGACCATAGTTAATCGTCTACGCAAACTGAAAGTTTTAAAGCATTATACAATCATTTGAACAAAAGATTAATTCAATCAGGGGCTGTGGCAGTAAGAACAGAGCTTCTCAAGCATGCAAAACTAAAATTTATAGGTAGCACTGCAACCGAACCCATTCAAAAATCCTAAAACTTACTTATTTTACAAGGAGTACATAACATATGCTATGAGAATCTACCGAAGTATTGTGTCACACCCCGTACAATCGAGGAAGAGGAGAAGTATTTAGATGGAAGGAGTGGCTAGATGGCGAGATCGGGAGATGAGACGCGCGTGGACGTCTTGATGATTGGCCACGTATTACCGTATTAGTATCTAATTTTCGTATTAGTTTCCTTATTAATTCCTTTAGTTATATTTGGTTAAGTTGCTAGGGTTTAATTAAATTAGGTCTTAGTTGGATACTTATATATATCCGCTACTGCTTATTGAGTTGGTATCGAAAGTTAATTTTCTCTTATTCTTCTCTCTCAATTATATCAACTCTCTCGATACTCTTCTCTCTCTCAATCAATTCTCTTTCTCTCTCAATTACTTTCTCAATCAACTCTCTCCTTCTCACGTAATCATAGTTTTCTTCACAATTGATCTCTCTCTCGTGATTATCTCTGGACAGATCTGGAAAATATGTTTAACAATCCGGCGGATTGGCGCCGATTTGTTACAGTGGTATTAGAGCAACGTTTCTGCGACAGTGGGAAAGCACTCCGGCAGAAGGCGATTAGAGCGGGATCTTCAGAGCAGCTGCTGACGGCGATCGAACAATCGATGGCGGCGGCGTTCGAGCGATCCACTGCTCAATGTATCAGCGAGATGCAAAGAGTGTTTGATAGCTGCACTCGTAGATTGGAGGCTCACCGACGTGCAAACGGTGACTGGTATTCTGAAATCTCTCCACTCCCAACTATTCAACCAGTTTACTTAGATTTTGAAGTGGATGCAACACCTACTGCTGCCGAGATTCCAGATTTGGTCGGGATCGTTTCAAGCTCTCCGGCAGCCATCGTGATTGAAAATAAATCTCTCTCCAAGGAGAAAGAAGTTGTCGAAGAATCAGCTCAAGCGGAGGAGCCAACCGCCGCTGAAGCCGAGCCTGAGAAACAAGTCGTAGAAGAAGCCGCTGCAGTGGAAGAGCCAGCAGTCGTTGAAGTCGAGACGAAGGACGTGGCAGCTGAAGAGACGAAGGCCGAGACTGAAACAACCGAAGAACCTGCCGCAGAAGAGGATGCTCCGGCTACTGAAGCTGAGAAAACTGAGGAGTTTGGTCAGTTTGGTGAAGTTGAGTCTGTTAGGTTTCGATCCGTCCCTATTGTCGATGGGAAAATTCCGAGGAAGGGCGCTGTAATCAAGAAGCAAATCAATGAGAATGGAAATAGTGTCAATGATTATATTGTGTTCAAAACAGAGGAGTCTGCACAAGCATCATTGGCTCATAATATGGCCGTGGTTGGTGGGAACCCTATCCGTGTTGACAAGGCTCGCCCACCTCGCAAGAAATTGAAGGGAGACGACGCCCCTTTATTGTACGACTGCTTGCTTCCCTCGTCAAAGATCCGAGTCTTGGGGACAAGACTCTTTAAAGAGGGGAGTATTGTCACACCCCGTACAATCGAGGAAGAGGAGAAGTATTTAGATGGAAGGAGTGGCTAGATGGCGAGATCGAGAGATGAGACGCGCGTGGACGTCTTGATGATTGGCCACGTATTACCGTATTAGTATCTAATTTTCGTATTAGTTTCCTTATTAATTCCTCTAGTTATATTTGGTTAAGTTGCTAGGGTTTAATTAAATTAGGTCTTAGTCGGATACTTATATATATCCGCTACTGCTTATTGAGTTGGTATCGAAAGTTAATTTTCTCTTATTCTTCTCTCTCAATTCTATCAACTCTCTCGATACTCTTCTCTCTCTCAATCAATTCTCTTCCTCTCTCAATTACTTTCTCAATCAACTCTCTCATTTTCACGTAATCATACTTTCCTTCACAATTGATCTCTCTCTCGTGATTATCCTGGACAGATCTAAAAAATATGTTTAATAATCCGGCGGATCGGCGCCGATTTGTTACATATTGGGAGAGAAGATACTTACCAAATTGGAGAATATGGAGCTGAGTAGCTTAAGCAAGCAGAGAATTAGGAGAGAGTAGGTACCTGCCCTAATTACGTGAGAATTTCAATTAGAGAATAGAAGTGATCTGGAAGTATGGTTCAATTAGAGAAGAGAAGTTCTACCAAATTTCCCTGAATTTCTAGCGATTAAGCATGAAAGAAATTAAGCAACTTGGGTGAGAAGAAGATTTATGCCAAATTTCACCAAATTTCTAGCGATTAAACATGAAAACATTGAGCAGCTTGGGAGAGGAGAATTTCTAGCGAATTTCACCAAGTTTCTAGCGAATTAAACATGAAAAACCATGAAGAAGCTTGCGTGAGAAGAGAATTTCTCCCAAATTTCTAGCGATTAAACATGAAAACATTGAGCAGCTTGGGAGAGGAAAATCTCTAACGAATTTCTACCAAATTTCCAGCGAATTTCTAATAAGATGCTTGGGAGAGAAGACGTTACCAAATTGAGCAAACCTAGCAGCTTGGGAGAGGATTTCAACCAATTGAGCAAATCTAAAGCACAGAGAATGGCGCCTGATGAAGAAGATTTAAGTTAGCAAGTGAGCGAATTTGAGTGAGGAAATTGAGTGATTGAAATTATTTCAGTAGTGCGGGAAATTTGAAGGGGAGGAAAATTTTAGCTTGTATTTATTGTAGTGAAATAATGGCACCTAGCAATTATACTGGTAAAGTTTATGAATATATTTCTTGTAGTGAGTTACTAATTGTAATTAATTACATATATAATTATATATATTAAGAAAGTAAATAGACAAAGTATTAGTAATAACGTACTTAGATTTTATTAATCAGGAACAATAATATTTTTTCTTCATATCATGAAATCATGTCAGGTGCGTATAAATATATTTACCAACGCGTTTTTCATCGTTACCAACAGTAACGGTAATCATACCTACAGGTGCGGTAAATGGTAAAAGTAATTCTCTTCCTATACCATCGTTGTTCATCCCTATATCAAGTCAATTGTTGGGGAGAATGATGATATTAGTTTTAACCGTGATATATATGACTTAAATTGGGATTATTGATGATTTTGCTTCAAAAAACACTAGAAGAGTTGCAAGCTCAAGTGAAATGTTATGACTTTTGTATTATATTCTATATGTAATTAGATATTTTGCGTTAATTAAAAAAACTGTATTGTATGAGCCGTAGCACCTAAAATATCAGGAGCGGCTGTGTAGTACGTGTGTATGCAGTAGTAGACATACAAAATGCATTAACAAAATTAACAAGATGAGTCCGAATAGAATATAATTAAAAGAAGATTTGGTAATACAATACGAGAACCTTTTTACGAGAACACCACCAATTTAAACATTTTCAAACAAATCTCCAACCCACATGAAAGAAACTAATTAATAAGCAAGATAAACATTAATCTGCAGCAGCGTCTCCACCCCATCCGTCTCATGCTGGTCCCCGGGAAACGTCTTCACCATCGCAAACCCCTTGGCGTTCACGTACTTCCCGGTTCCGCCCATAATCGCCAAATGCGACTCCGCCACCGCCGTCCGGTGAACTCCGAAGAAGCTCAAGCTGTCGGCGTATCCCCCGCTCGTGAGCATCACCGTGAACGCCATGGTCTGACTGTTGCCGTCCTCCGAGCTCGAGATGTAGAATCCCTGCGCCTTACCCACCATCCCCGATCCCAGCTCGTGCCCCTCGGTCAGCTCGTCGTCGAACACGGTCAGCGTCCCGAACATGAGCTTCTGCAGAGTGCTGCCCGAAGGGAAGTTGGCGCTGTTCAGCACCGGGAATCCCGGCATTCCGCCTATGAAGTTGTTGTTGTTGCCGTTGTTGTTCTGACCAATGTTGGATGTGAATCCGCTGAGGCCGGTGAGGAAAGGGACGTTGTTGTTGTTGACGATCCCGCCGTTGGCGTTGTTGGTGGGTACCCCGTTGTTCACGGGTAGGACGGCACCGTTTGGCTTGGCGAAGGGGACCTGACCCCCTACGGCGGGATTCGCCACGATTCCGGTCACGGCAATGGCGGAGGGGCGGCTGCCTCCGAGTATGTCGTGCATGAAAAACGTCAAAGAGTGATCATCCGGATTGGCCCCTGCCCCCGGAGTTGTGGTGGCGCCGCCTACTACCCCACCAGCCGTGGCGGCAGTGGCTGCACCAACAGCTGGCCCAGCCGTCTCTTCGTCCAAGATCCGGGCGGAGGCGGCAGTGGAGATTATAAGGGCAAGAATGATAAGGGAGAGGATGTCGTTGAGTTGAAACGCCATGAGTAGAGAAAAAAGTTGTGCTTTTAGTGTTTGATGGAATTGAGATATCTTATGGGCCGGAATATATAGATATGATTAGTGGGGTTACGTAGCAATTAGAACCAAAAAAGTGTGATTGTGGAGTTGATGAGATGGATTAGGTGGAGGCCTTCATTTGCAGTGGTTGGGTGGTGATGGTGATGAAGGTATATTCCAACCTAAGACATCTTCATACATATAAGATGGCCAAGAATCTGGCTGGTATTGCCCTTAATTTTCATACCCCTCACACACAAACACCCAATCAATACATAAACACATCAGGCTTAATCCGCCTTTTCTTCATCTCAACAAGCACCCCTTTTGCTTCATCGATCAATCCTCTCTTCCAAAGATCAGTCATCAGAACGCCGTAAGCTCAACTTTGCATCCATGGCATCAGAAACCCTCCCGCTATCTACCAAAACATTTAAAATCGTGTTAAACCTCAACTGCTTTATCGATGAATGTCTAATCAATCCAACAAACATAGCTTCACCGCATCTAATGTCGCGAGTCTGTATAAAATCCAGAACGGCGTACATCGTCGAATCTTCTAGCGCGAGCGAGCGAGCTTGTAGATGAGAGTGAAGCATAAGATGGGTAGTCATGTTTGTAGGAAATCGTTGAAAATGGAGAGGAAATCGTCCGGGTTCTTGCGGTTTCTTTGTGGGCTTGCCATGGATGTTGTTAGACTGCACAAACTTGTGCATCTGGTCTTGCAGTTTGAAGGTCGTCGCCTTGAATCGGGGATGCATCATGTATATGAATGAACGATAGAAACAGGATGGAGAGAGAGAAGCAAATTTCAAGATAACTACATATGCATGTTTATAAACCAAATATGAGTTGAGGATGTCCCTTGGGATGGCAAAGTTGGTAAGGTGGGTTCGCCCGGGACCGATAGGTCCTGGATTCAAATCCCACTGGAAGCAACTTTGTGAAGTCTGTCACCTATCATTCACAAGGAGCGGGACGTATCCAAAAAAAACACTTCCTAATTTAAAAATAACTACCATCTATCATATTTTACACTCTTATTTCTCCTACTTTTTCTTACCTTATCATCTTCTCTCTCTTACTTTACTATCTTTTCTCTGTTACTTTATCATTTACTATCACTCATCTTCTCTCTCCTACTTTATCATTTACCCATATCTCATTTTTAATCTACTTTCTTCCGTATCCAAATGAAATGTGCCGAAAATAGCGGGACGGACGTAATAATAATTATTATCATGTAAGTGCTCCTTTGAGTTATTTTATCTACCTGTTGAATGGGTTAATTGTAGTTTTAATGATACACAAGCATGAACGTATTTAGAGTCCATATTGTATAATTTAATCAGAGTTTTTATTATATTTTAAAAATGCTATTCCACCAACTAAATTGCAGATGTGCAAAATTGTGAACCCATAAAATTGTAAATTTCACCTCAATTATAATCCTAAAAATCCACGTGTATAAATTAAAACGCAAGCAAGTATTAAACTTTTGCAGAAAACTGTAATTTCTCTACACTTAACGTATCTCATAAATTATATTGCAGACCAACACAGCCCATAAAATCAAGTCAAATTAACTCTATTTTTCACACAAACTTTGATATTGGCAGGAGTTTCAGGTAAAATTACTCCAAGCCGAACCTTATCTTTTAGAGTTAACGGTATTTCAATGAAAAGGTTAGAATTAGTCGGAGATTTCACACCAATATGTCATGCATTACTCCTCGTTGGACTAACACCTCTGTTTTCCGTTTGTTCTGATGGCAATAATGGCTTCGGCTTACTTCTAAAGTAGCTTTTTGAGTATATGGAACCGAAGACGATAACCTGGCAAAGGGAAGAATTTGAAGACCAGTAGAGGATAATGAGACTGTAATTATATGCAAGACAAGCGTGATGTAAGGATCAAGATAGATGCTTACAGCTCCAATCAATTGTTCCGCGCTGAGTGGGTGAGCAAACCACACACAAGATAATAGAATGCTTACCAACTGCAATGGAAAGATACGACTCAACTCAACCAGAACGAGCAACTGGAATAAGGGACTTAAGCGTGTCTTTTGACGGTATCACGAATAATTTAAACAGCTTCCTCACCTGTCTTGTGGTCATTATGGTGGCGAAGGTCAGAGCTCCAAAACTGCGGATGGTGTAAGATATGAAGAATTGACTAATTGTTGCAACCTGGAATGCAAGATCAGAGCAAGCATAAGATTTTCTTGGTTATGGGAGAAAAACCGACATAAAGAGGAATTTACAAGTGAAGATGAACTAGCTTCCGTTTATCTAAATTTAAACTAGCAAGAGAAGAGAAAAGACTGAATTTAATGACTTACAGTTGAGAGTATAACAATGTCAACAAAACAATCATTATGCCGAGAAACAAAGTCTATAGCCAAGAAAAGGTTCCCTTGTAAGATTAGACCTACATAGAAATCAAAAAGAAATGTCCAATAAATAAACAAGGTCTAACTTTTACATCAGTGTCAAAAGTTCCTTTAAACATTGTCGGCTTCACGACTTCATTTAAAACTTAATCTACAATACACATATAGATGAATCTAGAGTGAAGAAACAGGCAAAGCAAGAGAATCAAGGAGAATGTGTGACAGGTAAATGATTTCTCTCACCAGTGAAACTTAGAAAGCAAGAACACAGAGTCGTGTAAAATATCTGGTTGTGTATGTCCATGTCGTAGCCTCTAAAAAGTTTGTCCTGAAATGTGCTTGTGAAGCCATCACACCTGCAATAAGCAATTATTTATCGACAGGATTATTGTACTTTGCTCTCCACTTGAATTAGTTAGTGCCTTAAGAATGGAATGCAAAAGAATTTCAGGCATTTATCAGAGCATGATACTCTTTAAACAACTAGTTACTTGCACTAGAAATCATTTTTGGCTTTTCAGGTATCAGAAATGTAGCCTGTCGCGTTTCAAGGACTTGGAAATGAAATTTATAGAAACCAACATAATACATTATGCACTCTAAATAGATTGGGTAGAACTTATGCTCAATGGCAAATCAGTAATGTCCCATGTCCAGGTGTCATTTTTCATTTTCCCAATATGTGACTACAAAGAGCTTGATACTAAGGGAAGAGATACAAGATCACCATCAACCATAATACGCATGAACAAATTTGACAATATGGAAAAAGTTCAGCTTCTTTTGATAATCATCAGAGAACTTCATTACCAAATTTATTTTGGAATGCCACAAAAGATTTGGATTCTGAGAACATGAACATACAAATCAACTAAGAGCAGGTATATGAAGTGTTGAACATAATAAAAAACACATTGTTGCAAAATGAAGTCTGTGTGACAACAAAATAAATTTATCCAATATAAAACGAGATCATTATTAATTGGACATACCCTAGATAACCAATCATCAAGGAAACACCCCAAACAGTGCTTTCCCTTCCTCTACTGTATGGACTAATGTCACCAGCTGCCTACATGTGAAATAGTTAAACTCTTGTGAAGTACACAACTTTATAAACCAAATAAGTAGTAAACAAGATATATTTTGGAATAGAAAAAAATCGGACCGGAAACTGAATATTTATACACACACACACAAAGTGACATTAGATTATTGTTTGTTTGTAACAGAAAATACTTCACCAGCAGTTTGATTTTGGAACAAAAAGTATTTCGCCAGAAGTTGACATGTAGCACAGTGACATGTAGCATAGTGATATAGAAGTTGGAATGTGGAAGAGGGATCCTTTTTATGTACATAGATTAGGAAGGACAAAAACCCTTTACAATAGAAGTTAATTTGTTTTGAATCAAAAACTTTCAGTGCAGAATTACCAAAAGAGTTAGTTGGCATGCAGTAATAACAATAAAGATTGTTATTCAGATATTGGTCACACTCTTTACCGGAAATAATATAAAAATTGAGCATCCAATAGTGACTAAAACGGCAAATAGATAATCTTTTCCATTGTACTTCTTTTGCATGATGACAGTGCCCCAAATCTGCATCAATTCAAATATAACTATGAGACAATAGAATTAAAGAAGCTACAGTGCTGAGTCAGAGAAGACTTATCATTTGTAAATGCTATTTCATCGGTTTCAAGTAAAAGAAGCAGAGATAGCAAATTAGACAAACTCACCATCACAGGTATCATTTTTGCACACTTTGCTAGTGTCTGCATCGGAAAACTGACATACTTAAGGGCCTGAAAAAGTGTTGAAAATGTTTCATGTTAAGCACTTCTATTTGCATCTAAATGTAAAACAAAATTCCTTTGGAAACTGATATTATAAATTTTCCAAATTAATTTTTGTTTCGGTTAAGAAAGTTTGTCCAAACATTCTTTGTAAGAAAGGAATAAAAGTTACCTCATACTGACAAGTCGTAGTGAGTATATTAGATACTGATACCACACAATACTTGTAAAGTGGAGCAACAGGGTCGAGGACCTTTTTACTTACCTGGAGACAGAAAGGGTGATAGCAGGTCAGGTGACCTAAAAATTTAAGCGATTTAAAGTTCCAACAAATCCAGATAATTCATTCGCTGAGTTCTGTGTTCATGTCATAATTAGTTTCATGTTGCAATATATTATTCTGGGATACCTTATTCAAAAAGGATTTCCAGCTACACATTACAAATTCTCACTCAAGCTTCAAGTTCACAATTACCAGTAGAAATCCAGCAGACACAGTAGAGGTTGTGATGCGGTTGCAGAAAACAAGAAACAGTGAATACTTAAAAAACTCTTTGTTTGGACCATATGGAACTCTCATGATCTTTTCCTGAAATAAACAACATTCTGTCAATTTCTCCAAGTCCATACAACAGAAAAGATTCTGACCTGAATATATAACACCAAAACTTAAGATAATTAAAAGTAGGAGACACTATAGGGGTATTAATAGTATTACATTACATGGGAACATCCCCTTCTACAATAACCCTCACAAAAGAACTAACGACTCCAAAAATAAAGCAGAAATATCAACTGTAAATGGTTAAAATCAGGTCGACTATTGATGCAAAAGTATTCAGACTTAGTGCATTAACAAGCCTAAGAAAATACATTATTTCCACCGATCAAGTGATGTTAGAAATAACAGCATACAATCTTGTTTCTCGATCTTATTTCCCACAAAACAATCCGCTACTGAAATCAGGGTTAATCACAACCTATTGCATTGAACATATTAAACAATACTATGAATTATTATGACCAGACATCCTTGATAAAATAGCGTAGTTTCACAGTTAAAGTTAATTATGAAAGAGATACTTCACTACGTTATAAATTGCACCTGTAGAACACCATATATAAGAAGAGTGGACATGATTCCAGTCACGGCAAACGCCAATTTGAATGCATTGTTCTCTTTAACTTTCTGAATAAACTGCAACGGTGGCTCCGCCATCGGTAAATCCAATCATCCACCGCCGCCGCTTACTCCACAATCACCGCCCTTCACCAAACCATACGTCAATTTCCTCTAGTAAATAACAAATCCATCACCGGTCAAATGGAAATACACGCACAAATTCAACATATCGCCAGGCAAAAAGAAATACACGCACAAATTCAACATTAAACAAGCGTTATACACACACGTACCACGGGCAGAATACACGAGAAACACTGATACGGCGTCGTTTCACCGAGGGGAAATACTTCGCATTAATCTGAAATTTATTTTGATCGACGGCGGAAAATATAAAGGGGTTTTCGCCGGCGGGTTACGTTTCTTTTCCCTCGCTCATTTAATATTTTATTAATTTACTTTTTTATGACAATTAATGAGAATTTTTATGAGTAATAAATACTTTACCTAGTCATATACTGTTAATTCTATTAGAAACCACACTTTTCTTTTGTTCTCGTAAATCAAGAAAAAAGAGTTATGTAATGTAAGATTATTTGATTTTTAATAGTTAAATATGATCCAAATAATATTTACCATTTTAAAAAATACATTATTTCTAGTGAAATGACTCACTAAAGGAAATGCATCGTATCTAGTAGGACGGAAGAAATATATTAAAAAATATCGGGCATTGCCAGATTTGACTATTAAAAATCTAAACAATCAAAAGATTTTTAGGAAAAAATTCATTTCCTCAATTTTAAGGGTTATAGCACTTTCCTCCTCATTTTTTCTTAAAATGCACTAGACCCCTCACATAAAAAAACTACTCTATAACAAAAAGGCAAAAGCTATTGATTTTCTCCTTTGAACTCAAACTTGACCTGTTGTTATACTTTCTTTGATTAATTCTGCTTTTTTATTTTTTTCTTTCTTGGACTTTCTTGTATCTTTATAGGTGTATCACGTTCGGTTTTATATTATTTGTGCAGATTAGCAGTGACAAGATTGAAATTTTCTTGTTAAAACAAGGTTTATCAGCATCTTTGTTATATAAAAAATCTTTGGAGAATTTGAGGATAAGTTTAGCTACTGTTTTTTTTTTTTTTTTTTTTTGATACGTGGAACCCGCAGTCGCTACCTTCGCTGCGCACTGGATAAACCCCGCTCCTTGTGCAGTAGCCTGCAAACCACACAGGAGAGTTCAACCACCCTAGGCTAACCATAGGTGACAGGCTCCACAAAGTTGTTTCCAGTGGGATTTGAACCCAGGACCTATCGGTCCCGAGCGAACCCACCTTTTATGGACAATGTTGTATTGGTACTTGATACTGCCCTCTCTTCCCCAAACATGTAAACACAAGATAATTTTCGGTGGTTACTAAGATGTACACTGGATAAATCTCATTCTAGTACAATAATTTTTAAACCACATAAAAGAGATAAATGACTTTAGGTTTAGGCTTAGCAAATGGTGCAGTTTGAGTTAATTTTCGGTTAACCAACGCCAATTTGATACTGTTGAAATACAAGCTGCTAATACAATTAGAAACAAACAAGTGATTCGGGAAAACGAAAACACAACAAGAAGTTTAAAACAAATCTTCGTCGAGTCGAGAAGCCCTCTCTCCGCAAGACGAAATACGCCCCGGTAGTGCTCTCGGTGTTGGCGTATCGTCCCCAAAGATGAAACGAAGACGTCTCGAGGATTGCAGCACCGCAAGATCTTCGAGTTCCGGCGAACTGGACTTTCCGGCGAGGACAGAAGCTGCTGAAGACTTGAGCTAAGATAAGCTAAGAATGCAGCTAAGATGAGCTAAGATGATGTGTTGGTGTAATTTTGGAATGAAATGCAGTTTCCCCCAGGTGAAAGGGTGTTGGAGCCATTAATGCAGGTGGACGTGGGTAGGGTAAGTTGAGTGGTGGAGTGATGGAGACTCCTGAACAGTCTCATTCCATAGACTTCCAAAAGATACACTTGGGTGTGGCAGGTGCACAGCACCACAGAGAGCAATCCTGTGTAGCCGGTTCACTACACCAACGACTGGGCCAGCCCACCTAGCCCAACTGTCTAGCCCAACGGACCACCCAAAGAACCAAGATCCAAGATCCAAGTCCACGGAGCCGGAGCCGGAGCCGGGCACGGGCGCGGTGCGGCGCAGCGAGACGGTCGGCGAAAAGGCTCGCGCGCATGAGCATGTGTGGCCCAAGCCCACCACATGTCACTTAGTTATCTCCTACAATATGGTAGAGACTTAAATACCACACAAAACATTATTCATTAATCGATGTGGGACATTGATTAATGTAATAACTCTCCAAAACCCGAATAAGGTAAGTTTCTCCACTTTAGGTAACAAATTAGTTTTGTCCCCCCAAACTTCGAGCCACTATTTCTCACTCACCGAAAATCGTAATCGAGAAGTTAAGCACACTATAATTATCTACTCGAAACGTAGATCGGCGTCATATATCTCAATTCTTAAATCGAATAAATATCGAGGCTCGAAAATGCGATCGAAAAGGGCTGAATTTTGCCCAAGTCAAATTAGCAATAAATGCTAATTAACTTTCCATAATAACTAACTAATTTATATATATATATATATATATATATATATATATATATATTTATAAACACCTTTCGATTTTCCAACAGATACCGGTACCAACTTCGTTTGGTTAATCGATTAACTGATTGGAAGAAGAAATTAAGAGGAGAAGAAATGAAAGAACAAGAAGACATAGTACCCTATTTCAAACTTGATACTAATACAACGTCGTTTAACCGAGAGTAAATATTTCGCATCAAGGTTGTCCAAAATGCGATCCTACATAGGATCGTTGGAAGTTGTTAAAGATCATAACTCTTATAATCATAAGATTCTACTAGAAATTTAAAATTAATATAAAAATAAATTTATTATAAGAGAATGGCATTAACAACACAAAGAATTGAACAAAATGTTCATCAATAGCATGTCCAAGAAATTCATAAAGTGTATGAACAAACACAATATACACCAAAATGTCCAAACAAACACAATACCATTGTGCAAAAATAAAGTAAAAGATAATTGCTTCTCTGATCAACACAAGTAACGAGCTTACTCATGAATTGGGTTTGGGTAACTAAAATTCGACTTATTTTTATCAACCAATTTCATTAAATAAGCTTGAGCAACCTTGAACAGTAAAATTTTAATAAATTGGCAAATTGTGCTGATAATTTGAAAATCTACACACACTTATAATGTATTTCTTGTTTGATTACAAACTGCTTTTACAAAGTAAACCGGTAAATCTCAAAAAAGAAATAAACAAAAGAAACCGTCGAGTCGAGGAGTCCTCTCTCCGCAAGACGAAATACGCCCCGGTAGTGCTTTCGGTGTTGGCGTATCATCCCCAAAGATGAAACGGCGACGTCTCGAGGATTGCAGCACCGCAAGATCTTCGAGCTCCGGCGAACTGGACTTTTCCGGCGAGGACAAAAGCTGCTGGACAAAATGCTTAGGATGCAGAGAGAATGCAGATGTTGGTGTGTTTTGAAATGCATGCAGGCCTGCCTATTTATAGGCTGCTTCCCACAGATGAAGAGTTGTTGTGCCAATTAAGGCAGGAGGATGTGGGGATGGTATGTGGAGAGGTGGAGACTCCTGAACAGTCTCATTCCAGAGACTTCCAAAAAGAGTTAATCTGGTGCAGTAGGAGCACTGCACCAAGCGCTGGATCAGGCCACCAATGTTGAACTGGGTCAGTCCACACAAGTCCAATGCCAAGTCCAACGGACAAGCCCACGGAGTCCAATGCCAAGCCCACGGACCACCCAAAGGATCAATTGCCAAGATCCAAGGACACGGACCGGAACAGGAGCCGGGGCTGGGCACGGGCGCGGCGCGCCGCGTGTGAGGCGGTCGGCGAAAAGGCTCGCGCGCATGAGCATGTGTAGCCCAAGCCCACCACATTTCACTTTGTTATCTCCTACTAAATGGTAGAGACTTAAATACCACACAAAACATTACACATTAATCAATATGGGACATTGATTAATGTAATAACTCTCCAAAACGTATTAGGTAAATTTATTCATTTTAGGTAACATATTAGTTTTGTTCCCCCAAACTTCGAGCCACTATTTCTCACTCACCGAAAATCGAAATCGAAAAATTAAGCACATTATAATTATCTACTCGAAACGTAAATCGACGTCATATATCTCAATTCATAAATCGAATATATACCAAGGCTCGAAAAGATGAATAAACGGGCTGACTTTTCCCAAGTCAAATTAGCATTAAATGCTAATACCATTTCTATAATAACTAACTTATTCATATATATATATATATATATATATATATATATATATATATATACTTTCGATTTTCCAACATTTCTTAAGGATAATGTTGAACTTTATGCTTCGATGTGATTAATACCTGAGATTGAGGATGGGGTTCGATGCTATTGGAGAGTGAGGCGGACGGCTGCGGTTGGCGCGGTGTTCGAAGCTATGGGAGAGTGGGGAAGGCGCCGGAGGTGGAGCGTGTGTCGCCGACTCGTTGTAGCTGGTGGTTGGTGGTGGTGGCCACGGGAGAATGAGAAAGAGAATGATGAATTAGATCTAGGGATTTAAAAATCTTGATTCTATTCTAAATCCGTTAGTCTTGTTTTTAATCAATAAATAATAGTAAAAATTGTTTTTATAAGTGAAAATTAGTTTCTTAGTAGCTGAAACTATAAAAATCAATTTATTAAACATTTCGGTAGAATCCTATAGGATCGGTTCTAATGTGGGGAAATTCTTTCTCGGGTAAGTTCCGATTCGTACGAAAGGCATAAATGATCTAAATAATGCCTCGAAGAGAGCATGTCTGTGAAGATGCGAATTACTAATATACGAACATCAAATGTTAGATCTCACGCACAGACTTGTTGAAGTAATTCAGCATATTGTTGTACGTCGAATAAATTATGATACTGTTCGTGATATTAATGTAAGTCATGTGAATGATATTATGTCAAAAAGGATAGTCTACGGATTCTAACTTTGACTCGTGATCCTACGCATTTTGACAAGAATTAAGATCCCAATTCGAATCGCTACAGCATGACAACTCGTATAATCATCTGATTCTACGAGTTGAATCGGGAGTTCGGCAACCATGCTTTGCATTGATCTAAATTCATGCCGGCGGGCTAACATTTCTTTCCCCTCCATTTACAGAATTAAAAAGTAGTTACCTTGTCATATAAATAAATCAACAGTAATTATTTTCAGAATTAATTATATTTCCTCTTAAAATAAAACTATGGAATATTACCGGATTGAAGTTTGAAAAATCTAAATTAAATTATCGGTTTTCTTAAGGTTTATAGCACATTGCTTCTGGCTTTTAAAAAAAAATGCATTCTACCCCTAATTTATAACACAAAAGCTCAAATTTAAGGCAAAATTAAAGTATTTTTATTTTATTTTTCTTCAATTATCTTTCTATATAAAAATAAATTACACCCCACGACAAATGGCAAAAGCTAATAGTTTTACTACAAACACAAAACTGATATGGGGAATTTTTCGACAAAGTTTAATAATTCTACAACAATCTTTTGATTCCTTTGAATTCAAAGGTTCGATCTGTTGTTATATTTTGTTTGATTTCTTCTACTTTCAATGTTGTATTGGTACTTGATAGCACCTAGGGGTGGAAATCGGTTTTCGGTTATTTGTTATAACCGAAATCGAATTTTCGATTTCGGTTTCGGTTTCAGTTAGCACAATTTCCCTCAGTTCGGTTAACGGTTAACCAATCGGTTATCTAACAACCGATGGTTAACCTATAACCTTAATTATTAATTTATTTATCTACTTATAATTATAACTTATTAGTTAAACCTATGATTAGGGGTGTAACGGTTTGGTTCGGTTCGGTTTCTTATGCATTTTAGGAACCGAACCAAACACATAGAAATGGTTCGGTTCGGTTCAATGTGTTTTTAAATATCGAAACCGAACCGAATCGCTTATAAATGGTTTGGTTCGGTTCGGTTTACCGATTCACTTTTTTATTTTTTTATTTATTTTTTAAATCCTAAATAATGCAAGAATAATAGTTTATAGGATGTCACTCGTTCCAAACTCATAAGTATAGAGTTGTTACTCATTTCTCTTCCTTTGTATAGATTATAATTGATATTAACTTAAATATAATATTTAAATCCAATAACATTCTCATATAAGAAAGACATATTAAATTAAAAATTTTAAAAATAAGATATTGGTTCGGTTCGGTTCGAACAGTTCAAAAATTCTTGAAACCGCGAACCGAACCGAATGTAAACGGTTCCTAAAAAAATAAACCGAATAAAACCGCGAAGTCGAACCGAACCATATTTTTTGATTTGGTTCAGTTCGGTTTGATCGGTTTCGTGGTTCGGAGCGGAACCACTTACACCCCTACCTATGATTATATATAATATATATATATATATATATATATATATATATATATATTCATACTCTCTCTGTCCCAACGAATTGTGCTCGTTTTCCTTTTTAGTTTATCCACTCATCTGTTCCTGTTTTCAAAAAAGACAAATTTTTACACACAATTACTCACTCTCTTTTTATGGGACCTACCACTTCACTCACATCTAACAATTCTCCTTAATCTACGTGCAAAAAAGAAATGAGCACAGATCAATGAGACGGAGGGAGTATATATGATTTATCTTTCAAAGAAATTGTCGAGACTCGAGATTAGATTCAGATCTGAGATCCCCCCAATTCCCAAATCATTTGGCTCCCCGCTCCTGCTCGGCCACTTGTCCTCCTCAGTCCTCCATCGTCTGGAGTCCAAACGAAATCAGCGAAATCGCTCCTCCTTCTCCAGACGTGAGACGGTAGACGCCGCAGTGAACTCTGAAGTCTCCCTCGTCGGCTCGTCCAGTCGTCCTCTGCCCAGCCCAGCCGTCCGCAGCTCCACCACCGCACGAGAGCTATCGGTCGGTCGCCTCCTCCCCCTCTCGACCTCTGCCTCTCCGGCTCTCAAGTCTCCCTCGTCCAGTCGTCCTCGACTCCTCGTCCGTCGTCCCTCCCTCTGCCTCTGGCTCTGCACTCCATCCCTCCCTCTGGTATCTCATTTGGATTCGTTTTTTTTAATAGATTTGTAGAGTAATTCCTTTTCGTGTTTGAGAGTAATTCATTTTCGAATTATACTCTGATTTAGTGATTTATAATTAGCACATGAACTTGTCAGTTTACATTCATATCTCTCCCTCTTTCTTGGGCGTCTCAAATAGTATTAGAGTCGTCCCTAGATTTATGTCCTCACTTGTAATGTGAAATTTATATGGTAGTAAATATATTTTTGTATTTGGCATATTTGCTATGTATAAACTCTACTACCATTATAGCTCATTGGTTTTTTGGTGGTATATATATTGTTCGTGCAAATTCTTTATTAACCTCAAATGCAGGGTTTTTTTGTCTTGTATTATTTGCTCAACTGGTAGTGGAATTCAGTAAGTCTATAACTGCATTTAGTATATTACAGTATTACTACATTAAAAAAATAAAAACAATAAAAAAAATAAATCACCGAACCGATTTCGGTTGGCAAAATGAGTCAATTTTGGTTTCGGTTAACCGAAACTGACCCGATTTCCACCCCTAATACCACCTCTCTTCCCAAAACGTAAACATAAATTTAATGTATTTTTTTGGATGACGATGATAATTCGTAACCGTTATCTTATTCTGATAAAATCAAGGACATACGGACATTGGGGCATGGCAAGTGTCACTCCTTTATTTGTTTTTTACATGCAATTATTATAATGCCCTTATACGTATATTGAAATATTTTTAATCACACTTTGCAGCAAAATATGATGAAACAGTTTGAAAATTATGAGTATCATAAAAAAAAATCATGGAAGCTCCCAACTTCATGTAGATATAACTTTTTTATGCAAATTTCTAATTTCTAAGAGAATTAATCATGATATTTCTAAACAGTAATTTCTTCCAATTTCTTGAAAAATACTATAAAATATAATTTGAAAAATCTTTGTTATTCTGTTTTATTAATCTTGCCCCACTAGTTATAATCATGTATACGTCCTCGAATAATTCAAAAGATTTTTGAATATGTGTTTCTTACATTCCACGCTTGGACTTATTATCGTGCTGCTTTTGTCTCTTAAGAAATACATTTTCTTGTTAACAAGGTTTGTTGGAAAGTTTGATATATATTGTTCGAGATATTTGTGTTTGCTGATAGTTTAATATTTTTAATTTATGAATATGAAATTCTACTAATGGAAGTATCTACGTTGCGGTTAAGTTCAAATTTTGTACTTCCGTATTGATAAATTAAGAATATAGTGTAGTTTTAAAAAAATCACAAGGTAAAGTAATACCTACTCGGTCTCATTATTTTTGTATTAGTATGTTTGATTCAAAATTTAAGAAAATGGATAGAGGTTGTAAAAGTGTGTGAAAGTGTTGGCGTTTCCTGTTTAGATTGATTGTGGTACACGACAGGGGCAGATCCAGGATTTCGAGTTGGGGGGGGGGCAAGAATTTATAAGGGTATGAAAGGTGTTGTACGGGGGTTCGGGGTCGGATTAGGAGCCCCCAAGAATTTTTTTTAGGGGAGTTTTTTTCTATTTAGGTCTAATTATACTTACTATTTAGCGATATTTAGGGATATAATGTTATTCATCTAACTATCCCTTGAAATTTATATTACATCATCTTATTTTGATAGGTCTACATGTGATCGGGGAGATTCAAGAATTTATTCAATTGAGCAATAAGTATTGAAAAAAAAAAAACACAAACATAATATATATCAATTGCATAAAGTTATACCATATGTTAAAATGTATAGATATCCGAACTCCAAGTTTTAAACCTCCACTAAAGTTGGTGTACTTAATATATGTTATAAAACTGAAATTGAAATGAATTGTATTCACAAGATGATTACATAGAGATGATTATCTCTATTTATAGAGGACTAATCACAATGAATATAACTCCTAATCCATCTAAATACATTGAGAACACATGTTAGGAATGATTGCATGATTGCATGTGTTATGCCAATGTTATGCACCTTCCATGTATATAGCTAATACATATTAGGAATGATTGCATGATTGCATGTGTTATGCCAATGTTATGCACCTTCCATGTATATAGCTAATACTCCCCTGCTGGAAACTTATCCCGATTTGGAGAAAAGGGGTAATTGATCTCGTAAACGGGTAAATGCAGTAGCAGCCAAAGGCTTAGTAAAAATATCCGCTAACTGAGCCTCGGCTGGAACATGCCCGACTGTGAGAGATCCATTAGCAACTTTATCCCGTATGAAATGAATGTCCACCTCAATATGTTTTGTTCGTGCATGAAACACGGGATTGCTAGCAAGAGCCACAACACTCTTTTTATCAGTCCATAATTGTGATGAAGGATGAATAGGTAATCCAAGCTCAGAACATAATGAGCGGAGCCAAATTATATCAGAAGTAGCATTAGCAAGAGCCCGATATTCAGACTACGCACTACTTCGAGCAACAACATCTTGTTTCTTAGAGCACCAAGTGAGAAGATTCGATCCTAGAAAAATACAATGACTGCCGGTTGATCGTCGATCATCAATACAACTGGCCCAATCCGCATCGGCATAACCAATAAGACGAGTTGATGAACTAGGAGAAAACACAAGGCGATGGTGTATAGTTCCTTGAAGATATCATAGTAGCTTTTTGCAAGCGGACCAATGCAACTCGGAAGGATGTTGAAGAAACTGACTGAGTTTGTTCACACTAAAGGCTATGTCTGGTCGAGACAAAGTAAGATATTGGAGAGCTCCAATAATACTTCTAAACAAAGTAGGATCTGAGAAGAGAGATGAGTTGTCTGTCTTAGACAACTTAGGAGAGACAGCCATAGGCACATTAGTTGAATTACAATCAACAAGATTACACTTAAGTAGAAGCTCGTGAATGTATTTGGTTTGAGAAAGATGAAATCTTGAGCCACAACGAGCTACTTCAAGACCCAAGAAGTAATGAACATCACCCATATTTTTTAGAGCAAAGGTGGAGCTTAGCATGTGAATTAAGGCATCAATTTCTTTTGAGTTGTCCCCGGTAATAAGTATATCATCCACATAAACCAAGATAAGAAGCAACTGGCCATGAGAGTTCTTAAAAAATAAGGAAAAATCAGAACTTGACCGTTGGAAGCCATGGGATAGAAGACAAGAACAAAGCTTATCATACCATGCTCTAGGAGCTTGCTTGAGCCCATAGAGAGCCTTAGTGAGTTTGCACACGTAGGTAGGATGAGTAGCATCAAGAAAACCTTATGGTTGATGCATATAAACATTATCATGAAGATCGCCATTTAGAAACGCATTATTTACATCCAATTGTTGGATTGACCAGCCTCGAGTAGCAGCAATAGCAAAAATAAGTCTAATGGTAGTGGCTTTAACCACGGGGCTGAAAGTCTCAAAATAATCCACCCCAGCCGTTTGTTCAAAACCTCGAGCCACCAATCGAGCCTTCAACTTGTCTAGAGTCCATCTTGTTTTGTTTTAACTCTAAATACCCATTTGTTGGATATGAGCTGCATATCTAGAGTGGAGGAAACTAATTCACATGCATTATTCCGCTTTAATGCTTTGAATTCATCTGTCATAGCCGCTAACCAGAGAGGATCCTTAAGAGCAACAGATGTAGAAGATGGAAGAGAAGGAAAGATTACTATGAGCAAGAAGGATACGAGGCTTAAAAATACCATTTTTAGATCTTGTAATCATAGGATGATGATTGGCATTTGGAACAGAAGGAGAAGAATCATCAGAAGAAGGAGAAGAACTGGGTGTAGACTGAATAGAATGTGAAGCAGTCGGAGGTGAATGAGGAGTAGGATCCAACGAACTGGAAGAAGTGGAAGAGGGAGAAGTAGCAGTGGAATGATTAATAGGAGGAGAAATAGAAACAGAAGGCAAATAATGATAAGTGCAAGGGGAAGAAGAAGTTGATGATGGAGTTGTAGGTGGAGCGAATAAGAAAGGATTTGGAAATTCTGTTTCATTAAAAATGACTGTACTGGCAATGTACAATCTGCCACTAGAATGAAGGCACTTGTATCCTTTGTGAGTAGGGTTATAACCAAGGAAGAGACACTTAGTAGACCGAAACTGCAGTTTATGATTGTTATAAGGCCGAAGATAGGGAAACCAAGCACAACCAAAAACTTTGAGATATTGATAGTCAAACTGCTTACGAAAAAGAGTGTAGTAAGGGGATTGATGAGACAAAGTGATTGTAGGAAGTCTATTGATGAGAAATACAGTAGTCTCAAAAGCATCCCACCAATATTTAAGTGGAAGATGAGCTGCAGCCAAGAGTGTAAGACCAGTCTCTACAATTTGTCTATATTTTCGCTCAGCTTTTCCATTTTTTTGATGAACATGCGGGCATGGATGTCGGAATAAAATTCCTTGAGACTTCAAAATAGGAGCCAAAGGTCGGAACTCCCCTCCCCAATCAGTTTGTAGTGTTTTGACTGAAGTACCAAACTGACATTGAATCATCTTTAGAATGTTTTGCACAATACTACAAACTTTAGACTTTGTAGTCAAATGATATATCCAAACATATCTAGTGTAGTCATCAAGAAAGTGGATGTAGTATTTGTATCCACTGGTAGAAGCGACAGAGGCTGGTCCCCACAGATCCGAATGTACAACTTGAAAAGGATGTGTAGTGACATTGGAGCTAGTAGGATATGATTTCTGATTAATCTTTCCAAGAGAACATGCTTCACAAAAAGATTTAGATGATTTATTGAAAGGAACCTTTATTTCTCTAAGAACATTCTGTAGCACATTAAAATGAGGATGACCAAGTCGATGAGGCCATACATCCACATTGCTATCAGACTTATAGGTCTTTGTGATTTTACATTCAGGAGAAGTAGAAGTATGACAACAATTAGACTTGCAATCAGAAGAAATATGAGATTTACACTCAGAATTACAAGTAGAGACTGAACTATTCTCTTTATTAACTGTAGAAACTTGAAAAACAGAAGAAGTAAATGATCTTTGAGTGGAGGCAGGCAGCTTGGAGAGATCAATCTAAAAGAGGCCATTAAGCAGAATTCCCTTCAAGAGTGTTTTGTGGGTGTTGTTGTCCTTGACAAAACAACAATCAGAATGAAATTGAATGTAAACTTGATTATCCTTTGTGAATTGAGAAGCACTAAGTAGATTCTTAGTAATTGCAGGCACATATAAGATGTTATTTAAAATCATAAGTTTTGAAGCATGAAAAACTGATTTTCCAATAGAGAGAATGGGGAGAGTTTTACCATCTCCAATTGCAACACCATTAGTTCCTGTGTAAGAATTTCTTAACTGAAGGTTGTTTAAATCATTTGTGACATGATTTGTGGCACCACTATCCACATACCAAGAGGAATCCACCTGATTAGAAGAAGAACCAGGGGAAGCATGATTAGTAAAATAAGCATGTGGAGAAGAATGGGGTTTGACCGGCTCATTTCCTGTAAAGTGAACATCAAACCGGTTGTAGCACTTGAGAGCTACATGACCATGTCTACCACATAATTGGCAGACAACTTTTGACTTAGTGTAATAGCCACGACCACCACGACTACTAGATCTTTGACTATAGGCAGAAGCACCCCCACGAGTTGAAGAGTTATGAGATTTAGAATAAGTGGCATTAACATTTGGTGTAAAGGTAGCCATAGAGAGTTGCTGTTGAATTCGAGCTTCATGAGCTTGAAGAAAGAAATTGTGCCTCTTGAAGGGTAACAGATTCAGATCTTGAGGTGAGATTGACTACAACAGCCTCATACTCGTTGCCAAAACCAGACAAAATATGAAGTAATAAGTCTTCATCACTTACTGTTTTACCGATTGCAGCTAACTAATCGGCAAATCCTCGCATTTTGAGAAAGAAATCATCCACAAAAAGATCTCCCTTTTCTGTGTTTGGAGGGACAAACAAAGTTGCATAATTAGATATTTGGATTGAGAATGAAATAATTTCTCAAGCACGCTCCAGATCGCATTCGCCGAAGCACAATGATTCACATGTCCAAGCATGGAATCAGATATAATGGTAAGCATCCAACTTATTAAAAATTGATCATAACGAAGCCAAGTTAAGTATTCAGGATTAGGAGTAGAGGAAGAACCAGAACTTGGAAGGATCGGTGGCGGCCTTGGTGAAGTTCCAAGAAGAAACGAATCCAGGCCATGTGCACGAACAGTAGTCAAAATTTGTGTGCGCCAAAAAAAATAATTGGTCCGATCCAACCTAAGATGAATTGTAGGAAAGCTTGGAAGAGCAGCAGAAGAAGAAGTTGTGGACGCCATGGATCGGGAAAAAAAAATCAGGCTCTGGATACCATGTTATAAAACTGAAATTGAAATGAATTGTATTCACAAGATGATTACATAGAGATGATTATCTCTATTTATAGAGGACTAATCACAATGAATATAACTCCTAATCCATCTAAATACATTGAGAACACATGTTAGGAATGATTGCATGATTGCATATGTTATACCAATGTTTATGCACCTTCCATGTATATAGCTAATACGGGATCAGATCCCCTGTCAAGTAAATCCCAGTCTTTTTTCTGTCCAAGTTTATACGTTGCCGTTTTGCCCCTTCTTTTAAATATCATTATGATCTGATCTAAGGCCTTCTCAAAAATAAAACAAGATCTGGACCCTCCACTCCCGCCTCAAATGTAGGGCCGCGATATCAACGGTGTTAGATGGACCACACTTTCCAAACTTAGGTTTCATCCTTCACCACAATTTTGACACCACGGACCTTTCCCATCTCACCATTCTCTGTATCCTTCGAAACCATCATGTTCCTCCCTTCCATGGCCGACGATTCACCGCCGTTCTCGGTGTTATCGGCGAGTTTAGCTATGTACTTGTCTAAAGCTTTTCCACCAAGTCCCGGACTACTAAACTCATAGTCTTCTGATGCTTCCTCATATCTCGATCTTACAGCTAAACTCGAGTCTTTAAAATCGCCTCAGATGACCTCTCAACCTACAGATCTATGGTTTTTATGAACTCCTTGAGGCCGGTTGTTACTAAGTTCAACCCCGGGTTCACCACCATCAGCAGGGTTACAAATCCGATTTACTTCCAGAGGAAATGCATAAGCTCTAGGCTCACGACCTCGAAACAATTGGAAGAGACCTGATAGATTAATGTTGAGTGCTATAAAATGTCAAGATTTCAGAAACTCTAGAGAGAGAAACGCTGAGCATGATGATTACGGGAAGATGGTAACAGTAAGGGTTGGATATTTTATTGGAGTTTTAAAAAAAGTGACTAATTAAAATAATAGTAAATAAAAGAAGAGGCAAAACGGCAACGTATAAACTTGGACAGAGAAGGGACTGGGATTTCCTTGACAGGGGATCTCAACCCAGCTAATACATATTAGGAATGATTGCATGTGTTATGCCAATGTTATGCACCTTCCATGTATATAGCTAATAATATATAATTTTTTAATATTTTTCATATCTAGTTGTCACGTTCACACTAATTTTAGTTTTAACTTAAGGGTAGAATGAAAAATTCTAAAATTTCGGGGGGGAAAACTCGAAAATCAAAATGGAATATATATGTAAATTATAAAAAATAGAGAGCTAATCGCAGTAATACACGAAAGTTCTCGGGGGGGTCACACCCACCCACCCCCCTTTGTATACTCCCCGACGATAATTTTTTTCTTTTTCAGGTGAAGACAATGATAAGGGAACCGTCTAAAAGGAAAGTAAGATAACATTAGCACAAGACTGAGGAGTATATAGCAGCCCCAAAATATTATTCCCTCACTCCCTAAAGATTGGAATGCTTATTACTCCCTCCGTTCCATAATCTTGTTCCATTTTCCTTTTTGAGTTGTCTCATAAATTTTGTCTCATTTCCTAAAAAAGTCAAGATCTTGTGGATAGGATTTAACTAGAGTTTGAGGACCACAACTTTACGCACAACTACTAACTCTCCTAAATAATTGTACCGGGGACAATTGCTATCGGACTGAGGGAGTACATTTTTCTCATACTTTTATGTGGTGCAAACCTCATCATACGGGAAAACGTGCTTGCTATGGAGATACTTTTAGTTTTTCCCACGAATATATATTACTAGTATGTGTTTCGGATTACTAAACAATGTTAGTAGGATTTTTCAAACCTTCAAGGGCGGTTGTGTTTTTTTCTGAAGGGGAACCGGAAATCGGATAAAAAAAATGTTCGATTTTCCCATTTTCGATGAAAACTGAAATATAGCGCTCGGATCATGCTTTTTTCTGTTATCTACCTATACCTTACAAATTTTTAACACCAGCAACTCAAATGTACATGAACTCCCCAAAATATCCTCACTTCAGGAAATATTCACGACTTTGCCACTCTTTATAGATGCTATTTCTGTTGGGATTTTGTATACTGGAAGCACTTTTTATGCTTGTATACAATGTGTTTTTGTCCTTATGTATATTTGCACATGTTATCCTTTATCTTGTATAAAAGTTAGATTTGTGTGGTGTGTCGGGTATCACAGAAGACAACACAAATTGGTTGAACTGACAAGATATAAACAATTATCACAGCTGAGACAACTTAAGGATAAGTTGTCGGTTTAAGCTGCAGTTTAGATAAGAAGTGACTTGTCTTAGCTGCTTGTCTTTACTGGTACACTTAAGGTAGTATATTGACGTATCACAGTGAGATGTGTTTTCCTAACTGACCTTAGTGGAAAACCAAGATCTCGGTGACTTTGCTGATCTTAAGCTTGGTAAGACTTCAACTGAGTGTATTTGACTATCTATCACTTTGACCTACTATGGTGAACGTCATCGCGACCGGATCTACGTATCTTGGGTGTTAGTAGTTATTTGTGGCTCAGGCTGGTTGTCTGTATCTTGCATCCGTATCCTAATAAAATGGGTTGATAATATCCCCTGAGGAACTCGAAAGGATTAGCACACTAAACCCGGCCGGTTGATTAAGTTCAGGTGTGTTAATAAGGTCGAGTGGTACTACTCAGGAATATAAGATGTTAATTAATTTAAGCTGTCAGTGAGCTTAATTAATTAACGGATATTTCTATCTTAAATACGGAGATGGATTAAGTCTAAAATACAAGCCCTTGCTCAAATTGGGATAAAGGGGTAAGTCAACACGGATTCTCTAGTGGAATGAATCTATGTTTATTAATTAATTTTGCTCTGGGCTGAGCATGGATAATTAATTAATTTGAGGCTCAGCTTTATTTCTTGTATTGGATCCCTGATCTGGCCCAATTAGTTGTCTGGTTATTTATTGTCTCTCAGAAATCATTATTAATGGATTAATGTCTTTTTACATTATTTAATAATGTTATTTATCTGGAATTAATTGGTTGGGCCAATTAATTGATAATGTGGAAGCGCAGTAAATTGTCTCTCAGAAATCATTAATAATGTTATTTATATTAGTAGCCCAGTAAATTAATTAATTATATTATGGGCTGGTTATGTGGAAGCGCATTAGAAATATAATTAAATTAATGGGTTACAAATATATTAATATTATATTGGCTTTTGAAGCCTATATATATCAGTATTCTGTTCAGAAACAGATTACACACACATACACGTAATTACACACGTATACCGTGAGTAAGGGAGAGACAAAAAAATTATTTTCTTCAGTTCTCTGACCACCCACAGGAAAAAAAAAAGGCCGGGATACAGATCAGAAGGTCTAACACAGGAGCAACGATCAAAGCCGCGACAACACACCAGGATGAAGGTAGCGTTCCTAACCTAAATTATTCCTTCAATTTCTATAGCTCGTCAATAAAAAATCTTTAAAACGAGTAATTCAAATAAAATTAACACAAAAGTGATAATTCGTTATTTTGAATTAATGTTTAAAAAATAGAATAGAAGGGTTTGATTTTATATCAATCTATTACCAATCTATTTCCTTGTTTCGTATTTGTTAGAATCAAACCTATTGAATTATTGCTCAGATTAAAACGAATCAAAATATATATTAATAAGGAGTGTGTCTATATTTTTGCTTTACGAATATGATATTTTTTGGGCATTTTTAATAATATCAAGTCTTATTCCTATTTTGGTATTTTTTATTTCTGGAATTTTAGCACCAATTATGAAAGGGCCGGAGAAACTTTCTAGTTATGAATCTGGTATAGAACCAATGGGCTTCAAGGCATAATATTGAGAATGCTCAATGAATAAGCAATTCAATAAGAGAGCTCGGAGATATACACTTAAGTTTTCTAAGCAAAGTTAAAACAATTTTTGGTCATGAATTCGGCCAAACGACTGAATAAATTAGCTTGAATAGTAAGCAAAATTCTTTATGAATTTGCATGATCGAAACATAAAAAATTATTTTTACAATATCCAAACATATTTCATTAACTTAATTGGAGATGAAAAGTGAAAGAAACTGCACCAGACAAGCTATCAACTGCATCTTCTAATTATTCCAAAAATTTTGAAGAATATCCTCCTAATTTCAACAGAATCTCTGCCGTTTCGGCAACCGGAAACAGCCATTATTACTAACTGCAGACGATATCAAGGAACCATAATTAGCCCCATAATTCACATTACCAAAATCCGACATTGTCGAAATACCCACGTCGCCGCCTTTGATTGTAATCGGAGGCATATGAAACGGCTGCATCTGCGGCGGATTCCGCCACCTCGGCAGCGGCCCCGCCACCATGAGCGTCTGAAGAAGCGGTCCCGCTTGTCGTACGGCCTGCAGAAGCATCCCTTTCTGAGGCAGAACTCTTCCTTTAGTAAGATTGTCTATCATCAACAATCCTCGGTCGAGTCTCGGCATCGAACATAAATCGATACTGTTTTGGAATGGAGCAACGAAATGGTACTGGGTCCCCAAGTTGTCCGGCGGCGAGACGGCGTCGAAGAAGGAGTCGACGGGGGAACCCGAGAGGCTGTTGGATTCAGTTACGCTGGAATTCGCCTTAAAGATTGTTTCGGATTTGGTTGAAGAGTTGATGAGTTTGTGGAGCTGGCTTCTTGCTTCGTCTCTCTCCTGAATGGCGCATTTCAGGAGGTGGGTTAACTGCTTAACGTATTCTTTGTTCTCACTCATCTCCTCCGCACTTTCTGATTTGAATTTCTCCAGTTCCAGAGTGGCGTACAGCAGTTGCTGCCCCACTTCATCCATGTCGCCATCCTCCTGGCTAATTTGGTTTTCAGACACCTAAAATTAATAACGTTAGAAACTCTGTGTCGGAAAATGAATCTTGACATGAAAATCTTTCACTTTTGTGTTGATTCATTTACTCAACTTAAGCATGAATTGATTGATAAAGGAATAGACATACCTTCTCATAACCCCACACCATCTCTGCCATTCTCTCTCTCAAGAATCTTGAGAGAAACAATTGTTTGGACAAAAAATTTGATACTTATATACTAGTCTATTCAATTTATATGATTATAATTGCGAAAAAGGGGAAAAAATGAGGATTATGGAATCCACAAAACCTTCTAAACAAAAAAAAAGTCTTCTCTTTCCTTATTTACATTAAAATTAATGTTGTAATTTGAGTATTATTAATATTATATTTTGTTATAATATGCTTTAATAATTCTCCCTTGATGTAGCTCTTTTATTTTTGGAGCCTCTCAAACGTGAGTGTAAAAGCTAAGTTGTTTACGCGGTTTGTTAGTTAAGAAAGTTAAGTATTATAGTGACCCCTTCTTTTTTACATATTACTGTTTTTATCTTTTTACTGTTTGTTTAGTTTTCTCCTCTACTGCAACGGATTAATATGATATACAGTTTAATTTTAATTATTATAACTTATTTTGTGTGTACACCTCATACATAATATAAATAATTAATTTCGCGAAGTTATTTTTAACTGACTTTCCTTTTTACTTATTGGATTAATTATGATATACAGTTTAATTTTAATTATTATAACTTATTTTGTACGTACACCTCATACATAATATAAATAATTAATTTCACGAAGTTATTTTTAGCTGACTTTCCTTTTTACTTATTGGATTAATTATGATAAACAGTTTAATTTTAATTATTATAATTTATTTTGTACGTACACCTCATACATAATATAAATAATTAATTTCATGAAGTTATTTTTAGCTGACTTTCCTTTTTATTGATTAGCTAGTGAAGTACTAATATACCGGCTTCATTTTATTTAAGGAGAATACACTAACGTTCTATATAAATCTCGATCTTAAATTTGGAAAGTTCACAGTAGTATTAACATCTATAATCAATGCAAATTTATGTTCACATCTTAATATAATTTCTTTTGTTAGTCTCTTTTTGGTAATTCTTTTAAAATATATATACATCTAGCTGCATACTATTAAGGGTTGGCGAGATTTATGTTTGGATATATTTCCATTCTTTTATATTTTATTATATTGGGGTGCCTAAAAATTCATAGAAAGACATAATTATATAGAAAATAAAAAGTGTGTAAATATTTTATATTTTTTGTATATAATTAATTCTTATTTTTCTATACATAACTTTTATACCTTTACCTCTATATAATCTATATATGATCTTCGCTTGACACGAGTTATTGTCATTAGGAATTTGATTAATGGACTAATATGTACCCCAAACGAGATAATGTAGAGTTTAATGTGAATTGGAAGAAAAAAGAATTCAAGTCCGACAAAGACGATGAACATGTATGAGGTATAAACATGCTAATTTACTAATTTCATTTATTAATTATTCGGCCCCGACAAGCCGATTCATTTAGATTTTTATTATCTCGTATTTAAATAAATTATAATTATAAGACAATCTCGTATGAACTATCGATCGTTTTCCTAAAAATTTATATACTTTTGTTGGGTTTGTAATGAAGAATTATTTTTTACATTCAAACGTTGATGGGTTTATATAAACACCGGTATATATTTCAAAATTCCAAATAATACAAAGCAAGATGCAAAATATTATGTATTGGCTAGTGTACACATTACTATGTAGTCTCTCTCGAGTGAGCATATGGATACACAGTGACATAACTAGACTTTTAATTAAGGGATAGCCCAACTGATTATAATTTTATTTATCATATATAAGAATAATCATTAATCGTTGATGAAGAACCATCATTCGTTAGCTAGGGATATCAAAATAGAGTTTCTTTTTCTTTTAAACAATATAGCAAATCCAGGTATGTATTTTTTTCTATTCTCATCATATGATGAAATAGTAGTCCAGATGCATAGTCTATAGTCAAAGATTATGGTCTAATGAGTTCAAATCCTACTAATACGTATCTCTTTTTTGAATATAAAATGATATATTCATTATTTCGATTGAGTAGGGAAAAATCTCATTGATAATCACTTTATTTTGCTTTCTAAATGATATGTTTCGCCCTCTTCTATCAAAATTGCAGATTTCGACATCTTTACAGTATCACGACTGATTAAGCCCAGAGTATATATATGTAGTAACTAATGTAGTTTTTGATATGACTCAAATAAGCAACTTCCGAGCTTTTTTTTTTGTTGATAATTTTTTTAAAATGTTTGGAATATGCATGCTAATGTTTTTTTTTAGTTTAGAATAAATATAAACCCAAAAGCTATTATTGGGAAACTTTTTCTAAATTTTTTTTTTTTTGTTTTTCTAAACATTATCATATTTTGTTTAATAGAAAATTTAAGAAACTTTTAGTACAAATTAAAAGTTGCTTAAATAAGTCAATTCCAAACATTGCCTAAATTTTTTGCTGTTTTTTCTCAAACACAGTATTGCATCATTATGTCTATGAAACTGTCCATAATAATGGATCTGAATCCACATTAATTCTATGATTCTATCTCATTCTAATAAAATTAATTAATTATTTTTGTGAAGGATCTTTTGACTGCACCAAAACAACGGTCGATAAAAGCAGAGACCGTTTCACTTTTCCAAAAGTTGATAACTAGTAATGACTTTACCGATCGACCTAATCATGCACTTTTAAGTGCAGTATAATTACTACAAAAACCGTGTTTGACTTATTTCATTAACTTTTTTACTCACAAAAGTGTTGATATTCATTAGTAACTTGTTCAATCAGCCTTAGATATACTTTGCTTAGTTCAAAAAAATAAAAAATAGTTGTCTTGGTCATCGCCTAAGATTTGTTCATGGGTTTACAAATGTTATATTAAGCACTTATTTGCTTATCGACCGTATAAGTAGCTTTTTAGCATTTGGAAATTGCTTAGCTTCCCTAAAATCAAGCAATTAAATTGTTTAGGCTCCCGTTAGGAATAGCTTATCTGCAGTTTATTTAAGTTTTTTTTTAAATAAGCTTTTTTGCACGTGTTTGGTAGAGCTTATGAAAACAGCTTATTCTAAAAAGAATAAGCTGTTTTCGGCTTATTTTCATAAGATAGGTCATCATATCAAATTCCCCTAACTACAATTTTTTAAATTATATTTTATTTTTTTCTAATTAAGTGTTTATATATAAATGTATCAAAATATAATACCTTATTCAATTTAGTGGGTGTTTGGAGTAGCTGAAGATTATTGATAAGTGTTGAAAGCGGCTGATAGCTGCTGAAAGTTCTTGAATAATATGCAAGTATTTGCAAAAAAGTATTGAAAGTTGTTGAGAGTAGAAAATAGTTTTTATAAATGTTAATAATATAATAGATAATTCACTTTTTAAAATAGCAATTTCATTAATTAAACAAGTAATTATAATTAATATTATTAATTATAACAAAAATAAAAAACAAATAAACTTATGTTCATAAAATAAGGAAAAATATAAATTATAATATATATAATTAATTTGTTTAATTATAAAATAAAATAGTTATAAAAAAATAAAAGAATATAGTAATTAAATAGAAAATATTAAAAAATCAAAAAAGTTATCAACTATTCGGTAGGCATATAGCAACTTACAAAAATTCTTTATCTTTGACCTTAAATAAAGAAGCTACATCTATAAGCTGTTTTTTAACACGCATTTCGCTTTTCGAGACAACTGAAAGCTATAAGTTGTTTGTCATAAGCAATTGCAAACACCCCCTTAAGCGCTTATAACATAAGCATTTATGTCAAAAGCACTTATTTAACCTTTTTTTTTTCAAACAGTGCCTTAATTAAATAATTTTTTTAAGCATCCATTGAGATGCGTTTGATGCTTAAAGCAATATAATTCTATTTTTTTAATTATTGATTTCAAAAACTCCTAACTTTTGTTTAAAATTAATTATTTTAAACTTTAAGCAAAAAAATAAAAAAATCTTATAATAAGCATTTATAAACGTCTTTAATTAAGTTATAATAAGCATTTACGAACTCGAGTTACAATTATTTTCAAGTCATTATAAACGACTAAACGAGTCTGTTTTCTTTTAACGCCGGATTTTTCTAATACATTCTATTACTATAAATTTTATAGAAGGAAAACCTTAAAATATTAATAAATATAATTAATTATTGCTTGATTATAATTAAAAAATATACTCTCTCCATTTCATTTAACATGACACATTTCTTTTCGGCGCGAGAATTAAGAAAGTTGATGATAAAGTATGACAGATGGATAAATGTGAAAGTAAGAGAGATAAGATAAATGAGTTTGTGAGAGAGTAAATGATAAAGTAGGAGAGTGAAATGATAAAGTAAGATAAATAAATGAAAAAGTAGGAAATAGAAATAAAAAAGTAAGAGATAATTTAATAATATTTAGAAAGTTACTTCCTTTTAAGAAACGTCCCAAAAATGAATGAGTTTGTGAGAAATTAAACGATAAAGTGAAAAATCTCGTAAAGGAAAACATGTCAAGTTAAATGAAATGGAGGGAATATAAATAACTATTTTAAAAACATTACAAATTAGGATCTAAGAAATCGATTCTTTATGGGCTCGGATGTTAACCCAAACCCACACTATCATAGGCTTATGGTGAGCCCATTAGAAGGGTTATTCAGTAATTTAGTTCTCTTATACATATAAACCTCAAAACCCTAATTTGTTTTCTCAACGTCTGCTGAATCGAATCCCCAACTCAACCGGCAGCGGCATCCGTGCTAGTGAAGCACTAATATACCGACTTCATTTTATTTAAGGAGAATACACCAATTTTACAATTGGATAAATTTTGATCTTAAATTTGGAAAGTTCACATTAGTATTAACATCGATAATCAATGCAAATTTATGTTCACATCTTAATATAATTTATTTTGTTAGTCTCTTTTGGGTAATTCTTTTAAAATATATATACATCTAGCTGCATACTATTAAGGGTTGGCGAGATTTATGTTTGAATATATTTCCATTCTTTTATATTTTATTATATTGGGGTGCCTAAAAATTCATAGAAAGACATAATTATATAGAAAATAAAAAGTGTATAAATATTTTATATTTTTTGTATATAATTAATTCTTATTTTTCTATACATAACTTTTATACCTTTACTTCTATAGAATCTATGATCTTTGCTTGACACGAGTCATTGTCATTAGGAATTTGATTAATGGACTAATATGAACTCAAACGAGATAATGTAAAGTTTAATGTGAATTGGAAGAAAAAAGAATTCAAGTCCGACAAAGACGATAAACATGGATGATGTATAAACACACTAATTTAATAATTTCATCTATTAATTATTCCCCGACAAGCCGCTTCATTTAGATTTTTATTATCTCATATTTAAATAAATTATAATTATAAGACAATTTCGTATGAACTATCAATCGTTTTCCGAAAATTTTATATACTTTTGTTGGGTTTGTAATGCAGAATTATTTTTTACTTTCAACGTTGATGGTAGTTTATACAAACACCGGGATATATTTCAAAATTCCGAATAATACAAAGCAAGATGCAAAATATTATGTATTGGCTAGTGTACAAATTAGTATGTATGTAGTCTCTCTCGAATGAGCATATGGATACACAGTGACATAACTAGACTTTTAATTAAGGAATAGCCCAACTGATTATAATTTTATTAACATTAAAACTTTGGTGTAATCGGTTGCAGGTGTAACTAGACGCACCAAAATTAAATACAATATTAATGTAGTTTTCAAAAGTAGTGCATGAGTAGCGCAGTTGGTTAGGTGTTGGGTTTTCTCACTCAAATGACTTAGGTTTGAATTCCAGCGATGATTTTTATGTTTTTTTTTTATTTTTTACATTAAAAATTAATTTTTTTATTTTCAAATTTTAACATGACACAAAAATAATAAACTTAATTTCTTATTTAAAAAATAATAATATATGACAAAGAATATTACTATGTACTTAAAATTTATTCTACAATATTTTTTTATTTTTCCAATTTTATAATTGTATCGGTAATACATATATTATGGATCAACGTATAACTTGTTCTTAACAAAAATATCAATTTACATGAAAAAAAATATCAATTATTCTGAATATATCACTTTTTCTGAATAAGAGTATCACTTGTTATTAATCAAATTATCACTTGTTATGAATAAAAATATCACTTGTTATTAATCAATGTATCACTTGCTATGAATAAAAGTATCACTTATTATGAATAAAAGTATTACTTGTTTTTAACAAAAGTATCACCTAAAATGAAAAAAATATCAATTATTCTGAATATATCACTTGTTTTGAGAAGAGTATCACTTGTTATTAATCAAAGTATCACATATTATGAATAAAAGTATCACTTGTTCTTAACAAAAGTATCACTTTACATGAAGAAAGTATCAATTATTTCTGAATTTATAACTTGTTTTGAATTAAAGTATCTCTTGTTATTAATCAAATTATCACATATTATGAATAAAAGTATCACTTGTTCTTAACAAAAGTATCACTTTACATGAAAAAAATATCAATTATTCTGAATATATCACTTGTTCTGAGTAAGAATATTACTTGTAATTAATGAATGTATCACTTGTTATGAATAAAATTATCACTTATTATGTATAAAAATATTATTGGTTTTAATAGAAGCATCATTTTCCATGAAAACAATACCACTTGGTCTGAAAAAAATATGACTATGTGGGAATAAAAATATCATTTTTTATAAACAAATTTATCACTTTTCTGAACAAATTGTATCACTTTTTAAAAAATATCAGTTAAGTTGAATACACTATTTTTTTTTTAAAAATGAACTTGAAATGAAAAAATATTAATTGGTGAAAATTCGCTGTTGGGACACGAACCCTAATAACTCGGGTGAGAACCCCAATAGCTTAACTAATTGCACTACAGAACGCTTTCTTAATAATTACTAACTGTTGGTCCGGAGACGATAGTCAGGTGTAGAGGGGGGGTGAATACACCTGATCACAGTTTCTTTTCTCAAAACGTGAAGGACAGCTGAGCTGTTGGTTGCAACTGATGAACAGTGCCAGATAGTAACCTTCGATCACGGGCCAGAGTGTGCCAACTACTGAGCTCTCCTACTGACTTTTGTCAGTACTTGAAACTCAGTCGGAGACGTTGTGCGGATAAGAGTGTAGGGCCCGGAGATTCGTCTCAGTTTGAAAACGTATTTTCGCAAATGAAATTCTTTTGGTTGGTGCGCTTGAAAAATACGTTTTATGCAAAGATATGATTTTTAATCAGTTGTATGCAATGCAATAAAACAGTAAATAACACAAGCAATTTAACGTGGTTCGGATACACAAGATCCTACGTCCACGGTCCTGATGAGATAGGAGAACTTGTTGATTTATCTGAGCAAGCCTCATCAAGGAATCTGTGCACTGGACAGACCCTTCTAAGTTATAGTCCATAGCGACTTTACAATTCAAACCTAAGTTCAAAAAGGAGGGGATGATCTCCAACTAAGAAGGAGTTCTTACAATAAGAACAATTCACAGAAAGTGAACTCCTTCGAATTTTCTAAGCTATAAATTTGGCAATGAGCTTAGCTAGAGAAGAAGGGATCTAAATACCTCTAGAGAGAAGAACTAATGGTATTCTATGAGGGCAAGTTCTTCGATGGATGATCTTTAAGTTTGCTAGAGGTTTTCGTGAGCTTGAGCGTTTTCCCTTGTTAATCCCGTGCGTGGAGCTCGGTTTTCTTCTCTATTTATAGTTGTGAGCAGGCATATGTCCGTTGGAGAAGACGATGCCACGTGTCACAAACTTCCAAAGAAAACGGCCATATTTTTCGAATTATTGCGAGCGAGGGCGATTGACACCGTACATGAGAGCGACTTTAGTTGGTCGAGGCAGGTAAAGCGTTGTCGGCTTCTCATTGGTCGAGGTTTGTGGTAGGTGAGAATGTGTCGGTGCTCGAGTTGACTATTCCACATCCTCGTATGATCTTCTGTTGAACTTCGAAATGACTTTTACAGCTGGGTCATTTTTACGTCGGATACGGTAGATTCAAGACAATCTCTGTCTTTTCGACTTAGTCGGCCGACAAGCCGATAAGGCTTTGGTGGGTCGGTGATGATGCGAAGGTACTCGAGCTTTGCATTATGTTCTTCTGCGATAACTATCGGTGATTGGCTATCTTCTGCCGAAGGTAAAGATCATTCTTTGGATGAAGAACGCAAGCTCTTACACCGATGACGTGGGGTTCGGAAAGTAACTCGACGGAAGATCAATCCAACATTTTACCCCGTACGGGACTTAGACAAAAAGATAACCAATCACAAAAAGTCTAACCTATACATCATCTAATCCTATCGAGACACTACACTACAGATATCAGCTGGGTTTTGGGATCTTCAATTCCATAGTACTACTATGATTTCCCCCCAATATTATTTTAACCGCTAATCAGCTGAATACCATCTACTGACTCATAACCCAACAATTTCCCCCTAATTGATGATGCCAAAACCTCTACTTCTATAAAAACAAAGGCAGGAATGCTAGACTACTGACTTAGAAAGACTTCAGTAAAACCGAAACAGATAACTTCAGTAAGTTCAGCAGGTGATAGGCAAAATCAGAGAAACGGTTATGTGAGTGTGTGTGTCAGATCACTTCAGTGATCAGTTGTGAAAGCACAAACAAAGGCCGTGAGACAATGAGTAATTATCTAGCAAGCAATAGAAACTGATATATATGATCAGAGGATTACAAGGTTTCTATTACTATTACAACAACCTGAGATAAGAAGATCAAGGTTGACGTCTGAATCTCTGCGTTCAGCTCTTGAAGTCTGCAGACCTATCAGCTGGAGGATCCAGACAATAAAACTTGTAGATTCTTTTCCGCAGAGTCTGGATTTCCTCGAGATCATTAGGCTGATCAGTGCTAAGATTGTGATGATAAGCAGCTGCCTCAATCTCATCTTCTATCTCTTTTGTGCAAAGCACGCCGCGAGCAGTCATAAGAGGAGGGATTCTTCCAAGGTCGGAGCTCGATGGGTATCTTCTCTTTCTCCATGATTGGCGTAAGTTGTTCTCGAGTGAGGGAAAGTTATGATGAAGACATTCTTCGAATAGTTGATCAGCAGGTATCCCAGACGGATAGAAGTCCCATACATGGTATCCCTTGATGAAAGATTCTTTGAGTTCCTCCCATAGCTCGTTCAGTTCGGCTGGTACCCATTTGTCTATGTGAGGAGTAGGCGCCTTCTTGACATAAGGTGCTCTGGGCGCTCTCATGTAATATTTTGAAGCTCTGGGTATCTGCCTTTTCAAGTCAGCTACTGGCTTATCAGATAGACTAATCATTTTTGCCAGGTCAGCCAATCTTTTCTTTTCTCTGAGGGCCGTTGTTCTAGCATCTCCTCTTCGGAGACTGAGTCCTTTCGGCGTGGCCTCCCGGGTAGCTTTGTCTTCAGCCTCTTGCTCAGGTGTAAGATTGGAAGGATAATAACTCGAGTGAAGGCTCGGACTGGAAAGAGTGGAGACTTTAGCTTGCTCCTCCTGAGCTTTCTTCTTTTGTTCGTCCACAATTTGCTTAGCCTTTTCTTTGGCAATCTTGCCAATAGGCTTCCTAGGCTTCTTCGCCTTTTTAGCTTCTTCAAGCTGATGCTCATGATCTAGCTGGTCTTGCAGCTGTTGAGCAACTCTTAGATCGTACGCTTCCTGCTCCGCTTTAGTTTTGAATTTAGGCGTCGGGGAAGATGGAGGAGTGGCGTCGGGGAAGATGGAGGAGTGGCTTCAGTTGTAATCTCCTTCCCCGGCCTTTGCAGTGTCAGTTGCTGTGGCTCGTCTTCATCCTTCTGATCGAGGAAACAAGCTACGTCCTCGATGTGCTTGAGCGAGATGAGATAGGTGCTTGGCTCGATTCTGATCGGTTGGAGTGGGACATACTCCAGGAGGAGTGCAACGAACTGGTTCCGGCACTGGGCGGTCGAACCTTCTCCTTGGGGTGCCGAGTGGTTCCGGCTGATGGGCTGAACCTTCCCCCGAGTTCTGCCTCAATAAGTTGGACTTCGGGACTTTTTTGTACCTCAGCCTGTTCCGCCTCAGTATGTTCTTCTTTTACTTCTCCTTCCCCCTTTTTGGCATCATCAGCTTGGGAGAGGTAAGTGCGGATGGCTTTTACTTCCTTCTCCAAATTGTAGACTAGGTCCTTGATGCTAGAGGCAGTGGCTTTGAAATCCTTGACTAGGTCGCAATATTGCTCCCAGTTATTCTCTTGATCAGCTCTAAATATTTTCAATTGAGCAGCTGACTCCTGTCGGAGTTTCAGCAGAGACTGATCATGAGAGGTTGTCATTTCCTTCTGGATTTCTTTGAGTGCCTCCGCCTCTTGCTGAATTGCGGATTGGAGACTGGAGGTGGCCACTCTGTTCCTCTCATCCATGGTGGCCTGAACTGCCGCGAGACTTTGAGTCAGCTGCTCAGAGAATGACTTCTGCTGAGCTAATAAGAGCTGCTGACTCTGAGCGGCAAGGTCCGCCTTCTGAGTTACAAGGGCTGCCTCAATAGCTTCCTGAATTTTGATCTGTGGAGTAGGAGCTGGTGAGACTTTCTCGACCCCGGCTGAAAGTCGGTTGACGCTTTCAGTCTGGGCTTTTGTAAATTGAGCCCACTTGATGTGTACGTCTTTGGCGAGGAGACAATTCTTGTCCCCTTGGCGCCTGATGGCTTTGTTCACCGACTTGGAGGTCACGGAACCTATTGGTTGGATTTGATAGGAGCTGGTTCCGAGCCTCTGCTCAGATAACGCGAGTTGTTGCGCTCGACTCGGCTTCGAGGCAACTTGAGCTTCACCAGATTTAGAAGGTGGTGGTGATTGGCCCTTTTCACGGGGAGTGGAGCCCTCAGCATATCCTCCCAAATCTGCATCCTTGGGTGGCGCCTGTTCCATCTTGTCATCATCTTTGTCTTCGTTATCATCATCATGATGAGACGGAGGCGAAGGGCTGTTGCCAGGGACTGAGGAACGAAGAGTAAGGAGATAAAGCATCGCTGCCCTCAGGTCCTCAAATGAAGCAAGGTCAGCTGGTTCCCCGAACCCTATAGCTGACTGCAAGTCTTGCTCCTCGGCAAGTAAGGACAGAGCTGACTGAGTCTTGATAATATTTTCAAGAATATCCCAGCTGAGAAACCTCAGCATCATCTGTGTCCTTGCCCTTATGGCAGTTTCCACCAAGTCTGAATGCTCAGCGATTTCAGGAATCTGAGCATGGATTTCTCCGATAGCGCGAAGACGGGTGGAGTGTATCGTGGTCCACTCAGAGGATGTTTCCTTAGTCGGTACCCTGATGTTCGACTGAGTCTCCTCGGAACTGATGCATTTAACCTTATCCTTTATCGTGGCACCCTCAATGCCGGTGTCAGAGTCTAGGATTTGTTCTTCCTGAGTGGGTGGGGGAGAGGCTTGTCTTGCTTGTTCTACTGAGACCTCAGAAGGTCCAGTCTTGGTTAGCCTCTTCCTCTTAGGCGGGTCGGCGCGAGGGGGTAAGTCGGAGACGACTCTCTTCTGATCAGGCGGCCCTCGCCCGATTGATTTTTTTAGCGGCCGCTCGTTTTGAACTTTGTGAGCTTGCTTTGTCAAAATACTGAGTCGCAAAGGCGGACTCCTTGAGACCGTGCCGATCGGGACGGACATCTTCGTCCCATACAGCAGCTTCTCCACACTAATAAGTTTTCTCTCACCAGTGGGTGTGGCCGCGAACTTCTGAGCCTGAGGCTTAAGCTCAGCTGCGTAGTAGTCTGTCCAGTTAACTTGGACTCCATCATCAATAGCCATCATCAGCTGGATGCGTGGCTTGGAGAGCTGATCATATGAACCGGCTGAGCTCGTGAGGATGTGAGAAACGATGTATGCGAGCGCCCGGTACTATGGCAACAACTGATTCTTCGGCAGAGCTGTCTTGAACGCAATATCCTTCCTGCCAAAAAATTTCTATACGTATGCGTTGATCTCCTTCTCCTTATATCCAATAGGAGAAATTCCATCGGCTGGAAGATCAAATGCTAATTCCAGTGCATCTCGGATGTTGATGATATGCTGACTCGCATCCCACGAATTCGGAACAACCTCCTTCATGAATGCGAAGGATGATTCCTCTACCCCTGAATCTAGGGTTCTCCAGTTGAAGTAGACTTCCGCTACTTGTCTGGGCAAATATGCTCGGGGTTGCCTGGAGACGAGCAGTTCTAGTCCAGATCTTTCAATGGCATCGAAAACGGGCTCTAAGTATGGAAGATCAACTTGGCGTAGCGCCATTGTTGGTTCGAACTGGATGCGAGAGACGATGATCTCGTCAATATTTGTGGGAGTCCGTATCGTCGCCATAGATATCTGCAAAAAACTTGTTAGCACTTGAAAATAGAGTAAGTTAGTATAAGCTTTAAGCAGAGATAAATATATTACCGAAATATTTAGAGCTTTGAAATAAGCAAATGCAGAGCAGTTAATTTTTTAGAGAAACTGAATCGCAGAAAATGAGCTCTAAATGTTCGGAAATGGCGAAAAGTGAGGCGAGAGGTAGGAGATGAAAGATTTTGTAGAATCATGCGTATCAAGCCGTTTAGATCTGACGGTTGGGTTTTAATCTTTCATTTTAATTGACGGCTAAGATTTAATGTTATAAGAGGAATGATTATATTGCCGCCTCTACCATAGACCCACGTAGGATAATGCGCAGTTAAAGTAAGTGAGAAGACGTGCATTAAATGCGCTCCAGACAGCATTAAAGACTAAGTCATTTTAAATGAGAACGGTTTCCTACTGACTTATCCTTAAAAATTAATGGCGGGAAATAAATGCTCATTAACTACTGAATGCAAGCGACTGACTAATAAATGCGAGCATGCTTCAAAAGGAATTTATCTATGTAATACTACGCAAACCTCTTCAGCTGAACTTTTACGATCAGCTGGTTACCGTTAAGACTAAGGAGGACGGTTGACGTGCTGATGACCACGTTCCCCCTTACTGTGTACAGTTTCATTCTCCCGACTGAATCAATGTACTGAGTCTTCTGACCTGTCATACTGATCCCTTACACTTGATACCAATTGTTGGTATATCAGTGGTTGGCTTCTACTAATACCAATTGATACCAACCAATTGTTGTGTTCTACTGACACGATTCAGTAGGATCCAGTAGACCTAGCTCAACTGATAATTCTCTGAATCTGTTCTCAGCTAGTGGTTTTGTCAGTATATCTGCCCTTTGCTTGTCAGTATAGATTTTCTCCATTCTGATATTCTTCTTCTCGACATGGTCTCTGTTGGTCCCGAGACAAATATCAGGTGTAGGGGGGGGGTGAATACACCTGAGTACCGTTTCTTTTTCTCGGTGAAGGTCAGCTGAAGCTGTTGGTTGCAACTGATGAACAGTGCCAAATAAACCTTCAATCACGGGACGAGTGAGTCGGCCTCTCGAGCTCTCCCTACCGACTTTTGTCGAGTACTTGAAACTCGCCGAGACTTAAGTGTGTGGATAAGTGTGGGGCCCGGAGTTTGTCTCTTTTTGAAAACGTGTTTTCGCAGATTAAATTCTTTTGGCTGTGCGATTTTAGAAATACGTTTTATGCAAACTTATGATTTTCAAAGGTTTGTATGCAATAAAACAGTAAAGAACACAAGCAGTTTAACGTGGTTCGGATACGCAAGATCCTACGTCCACGGTCCTGAACAGAGCAGGATAACTTGTTGATTAGTCTGAGCAAGTCTCAGCAAGGAAGCGTGCACGGGACGGATCCTTCTAAGTTATAGTCCTTAGCGACTTTACAATTCAAACCTAAGTTCGAAAGGGAGCGAAAACAGTTCTCCAACTAATGAAGGAGTTCTTACAATAAGAACAGTTCTCTAAAAATGAACTCCTTCGAATCTAAGCTATAAATCTGACAATGAGCTTAGGTAGAGAAGAAAGGGATCTAAAGACTCTAGAGAGAAGAACCACAAAAATATTCTAGTAAATGCAGATTCTTCGCTGGATGTTCTGATTGAGTTGCTAGAGTGTTTGAGAGCTTGAGCAATTTCCCTTTTTTAATTTCGTGCTTCGCGCTAGTGGAGCTTCGAAATCTTCTCTATTTATAGCTGTGAGCTATGGCATATGTCCGTTGGAGACGATGATGCCACGTGTCACAAGCTTCCAAAGAAAACGGCCATTAATTCGAACTTGTTGCAGCAGGGCAGTTAATTACTGTACATGAGAGCAGCTTTACTGTTTGGAGCAGGTAAGGCGTTGTCGACTTCTCATTGGTCGAGGTTTGTGGTTGGTGAGAATATCAGAGTTGACCGTTCAAACAACCTCGTATGATCTTCTGCTGAACTTTCGAAAAGACTTAAGTAGCTGGGTCGCTTTCTGTCGGATACAGTAGACTGCAAAGTCTCTGTCTTCTTCGACTGAGTCGGCTGACAAGGAATGTAACTTCTGAGTAAGTCAGCTGGCGACTGTGAAGGTACTGGGCTTGCATGAGTTCTTCTGCTGATGACTTATCAGCTGCTGGATTGGCTTCTACTGAGGTCTACTCAGCTGATGACTGAAGAACGCAAGCGATTACACTGATGACGTGGGGTTCTGAAAAGTATCTTCGATAGAAGATCAGTTCAACAATTACCCCGTACAGGACTTAGACAAGAATATAAAAACGATTACAACAAGTCTAACCTATACATCAGCTAATCTAACGACACACTGAACTACTGATATCAGCTCGGTTTTGGGATCTTTAATTCCATAGTACTACTATGATTTCCCCCATTTTCTTTTAACCACGAACAGTGAGTATCATCTACTCGACTCATATCCAACAATTTCCCCCTAATTGATGATGCCAAAACCTCTACTTCTAAACTCTAAACATCTTATAAGAAATACTAACCTACGACGACAATTTCCCCCTTAATCTATCTCGAGGAAAACAAACCGATATGATGACTTCAAAACATCGCGGGTGAGAGATAGGCAAAATCGAGAAACGGTGTGAGTGTGTGTCGAGATCACTTAGTGATCGGTTGTGAAAACACAAAGGAAAATGCTTGTAAGACAATGAGTAATTGTCTATCCAAGCAATAGGAACGATAGCATATATGATCAAGAAATTACGGGTTCCTATCACTATTACAAAAGAGTAGAGAAGAGAAAACACTACCGACGCCTTTGAAGCCTTGAGTGCGCTTCTTGAAATCGGCGAGATCCGTCGACGGGAGGTTGCGGACCATAGTATAGGTAGATTCTCTTCCTCGGTGTCTCGGACATCCTCGTTGTCTTCGGCTAAGTCGACACTCGAGTCGAAGCGATAAGCCGCAGCTTCCGACCTCATCCTCTATTTCCTTTGTACACGAACTCCGTGCGCAGTTCTAGGAGGTGGGATGCGCCTGAAAGCCAGAGCTCTGAAAGGAATGTTCTCTCTCTTCATAATCTCCAGAAGTTGTTCCCTCAGCTCAGAGTTATAATTGAACAAAAACTCGTCAAAGGCTTGTTCGATAGTTTGCTCACTTGGATAGAATTTTCATACGTAGTAGCCTTTGATAAATTCCTCTTTGAGCTCTTCCCATTGATCATTAACCAGAGCAGGAACCCATTTATCAAGATGAAGCACAGGGTCCTTTTTGACATAAGGCGCTCTTTTCCTTGATCCTCGTGGGATTTTTCTTCTGGGATCAGCTGCTGGCTTTTGAGATAGGCTCATCATCTTAGCCATATCAACCATTCTTTTCTTCTCTCGAAGAGCCGCTGCCCTACAATCTCCTTTCCTCAGGTTAAGGCCTCGCAGCGTGGCTTCCCACGTGGCTCTATCTTCAGCTTCTTGCTCAGGTGTAAGATGAGTCTGATAGTGACTCTGAGCAGTAGCTTGTCCTATAGTAGAAAGAGTTTTTGCGAAGTCCTCCTGAGCCTTTTTCTTTTCTTCGTCCACAGACTCTTGCTTCTTCTTTCCTCTGCCCTTAACAACTTTGCCCTTAGGCTTTTTAGCAAGTTGAGCTTCTTCCAGCTGTCGCTCATGGTCCATCTTGTCTTGTAGTTGTTGGGCTACGCGGGGGTCGAAGGCCTCTTGTTCCGCTTTAGATTTGAATTTTCGGATCGGGGAGGAAGGAGGAGTAATAGCAGTAGCAGTCTCCTTCCCCGGCCTCTGCGGAGGAGCCTGTTCTTCTTCAGACTCTTGCTCAATGAAGTGAGCAACATCTTCTATGTGGGCAGAAGATGAGATGGGGGTAGGTTCTGGGAGGAAATTCAAGTAGCGGAACCCCCGAAGTATCTTGAGCATTAGCGGTTGAGGGTTGTTCCTGCCCCGAATACCTTCCCCCTGAGTCTGAGTATTAGAGGGTCCTTCCTCCTGACCACCCTCTACTATTTGGACATCAGCCATATCCGTATCAGGTTCATCCTTCATAATACCTTCCCCCTTTTTGGCATCATCTGCCTTAGAGAGTTGGGTGCGGATGGCTTGAATGTCTCTTTCCACAGTGTGGACTGAATCCTTAATCTGAGTTGCTGTGGATTCGAAGTCCTTGACGAGATCGCAATATAATTCCCAGTCTTTTTCCTGATCAGCTCTTGATGTTTTAAGCTGTGCAGCTGACTCCAGACGGAGTTTCAGCAGAGCCTGATCCTGCGATTCTGTCATTTCTTTCTGAACAAGCTTCAGAGCCTCTGCCTGTTGGGTAATAACTTTCTGAAGGCTAGAGGTGGCAATTTTATTCCTTTCATCGATTTCGAGCTTAACAGTTGCAAGAGCTTCAGTCAGCTGCTCTGAAAATATCTTCTGCTGATTCTGGAGCAACTGCTGACTCTGAGCTTCTAGATCGATTTTCTGAGCTGCTAAGGCTGCCTCAATAATCTCCTGAAGGTTGGGTTGAGGAGTAGGTACTGGAGTCTTTGACATGCCAACAGCTATTCTGTCTAAGCTCTATGTCTGAGCCTTAGTATACTTTGTCCACTTCAGATGGACGTCCTTAGCCAAAAGTCTGTTTTTCTCTCCTTGGCGTCGAATGGCTTTATTTACAGACTTTGAGGACACGGAACCGATAGGTTCTATCTGGTACGAGCTGGTTCCGAACCTCTGCTCAGAAAACGTGAGGAGATGCTCCCTACTGTACTTCAGAGCACCTTGAGCATCACCTGATGTATCAGGAAGTGGTGATTTGCTCTTCTCACGGGGAGTTGAACCCTCAGCAAAGCCTCCCAACTCTGTATCCTTGGGTGTCTGATCCTTCCTCTGATCGTTATCTTCATCATCTTTCTTATCATCAGCAGGAGGAGATGGGGGTGGAGGAGTGTTACCAGGGACTGACTCTCACAAGCTTAGAAGGTAAAGCATTGCGGCTCTGAGATCTTCAAGAGTAGCTAAGTCAGCTGGTTCTCCGTACCCTATTACTTCATGTAGCTTCTGCTCCTCATCTAGCAGGTAGATGACTGAGTGGGTTTTGATTATGTCTTCTAGAATATCCCAACTCAGAAATCTAAGAAGCATTTGAACCCTAGCTCTGATGGCTATGTCGACTAAGCCTGAGTGCCCAGCGATCTCAGGAATATGATCGTGTACGTCAGCTGCGTCACGGAGACGAGCGGTGAGAATAGTTGTCCACTCAGTCGCAGTCTCCTCAGTCGGTTCCCTGACGTCCGACTGTGTCTCCTCAGAGCTAATTACCTGGACTTTATCTTTGAGGGTCGCACCCTCAATGCCAGTATCAGAATCTAAAATCTGCTCTTCTTGAGTAGGAGGAGGAGTGGGTTCAATAACAAAGAGGGGCTGAGCAGCTGAGACCTCAGCTGGTCTGGTCTTAGTCAGCCGCCTCTTCTTAGGCACTTCGGTATTCGGGGGCAGAGCGGATGTTGCTCTCTTCGGCTCAGGTGGTCCCTTACCGATAGACTTCTCAATCACTGCTTTAGTCTTGAACTTAATCAGCTTTACATCGAAGAACTTAGAATCAGCAAACGACGAGTGCCTCTGAACAGAGTTTTCTATGAGGACTGACATCTTAGTCCCATAGAGTAACTTCCCTACACTGGCTAACTTCCTTTCTCCAGTGGGTAGGGTAGTGAACTTCTGGGCTTGGGCCTTCATCTCCGAGACATAATAGTCGGCCCAGTTCACTTCAACTCCATCATCTATCGCCATCATCAGCTGAATCCTTGGCTTTGATAATTGATAATATGATCCAGCTAAGCTCGTTAGGATATGAGAGACTATGTAGGCTAGTCCTCTGTATTGGGGGAGCAGAAGGTTCTTCTGCAGAGCTGACTTGAATGATATGTCAGAGCGTCCGCAGAACTTATGAACATATGCGTTTATCTCCTTCTCCTTGTATCCGATAGGAGACATACCAGAGTCTGGAAGATCAAACGTCAGCATCAGCGCGTCTCTGACGTTGAAGATTCTCTGAGTAGTATCCCAACAGTTATGATCTACTTCCTTCATATAGACGAAGGAAGATTCCTCGCCTCCAGACGCGAGTGACCTCCAGTTGTAATAAACTTCTACCACTTGCCTAGGTAGATAAGATCTCGGGTGCTTCGTCACCAGCTCCTGAAGACCAGAACGCTCCAGAGCATCGAACACGGGTTCCAAGAAAGAGATATCAACTTGTCGGAAGGCCATAGTTGGTTCAAACTGAATCCTGGATGCCATTATCTCCTCTATATTCTCAGGAACTTGAGATGTCTCCATTGAAATCTGCAAAATAACTTGTTAGCACTTGAAAATAGAGTAAGTTAGTAAGTATTCAGCAGGTTTCAATACATAACCGAGTACTAAAGAGCTTTGAGAGATGCAAAAGCGAGATAGTTAAGATGATTTTTGAGAAAGAAACTGAACGCTTGAAAATAGCTCTTAAGTTGAAAATGGCGAAAAGTGAGGAGGAAGATAGAAGATGAAAGATTTATATATCTGACTGATTATAAGTTTAGATCCAACGATCCTATTTTAATCTTTCAAATCTATAGACGGCTGAGATTAAATGTTATAAAAGGAATGATTACAAAAGCCGCCTCAAACATAGACTTACATAATAAAGGTAAGTGAGAAGACATGCATTAAATGCGCGATAGACAACATTAATTACTCAGTTTATGCGAATGAAAAGGTTTCCTACTGACCTTTCCTTAAACTTATTAATGGCGGGAAATAAATGCACATTAACTACTGACTGCGTGCGACTGATATAATAAATGCAGATATGCTTCTGAAAAGAAATTAGGTATATGATACTACGCAAACCTCTTCAGCTGAACTTTCAATCAGCTGGTTACCGTTATATCGCAGGAGGATGATTGATGTACTGATAAGCACGTTCCCCCTTGTTGTGTACAGTGTGATTCTTCCCACTGAATCACTGTACGGAGTCTACTGACTTGTCGTACTGGTTCCATCTACTGATACCAAATATTTCCAATTGTCTCCACGGACTGCTATCAGTAGTTGTCTTCTACTGATGCATTTCAGTAGGATCCAGTAGACCTAGCTCAACTGATAATTCTCTGAATCTGTTCTCAGCTAGTGGTTTGGTCAGTATGTCTGCCCTTTGTTTGTCAGTATGGATCTTTTCCATTCTGATATCCTTCTTCTCGACATGGTCTCTGATGAAGTGGTGTCGGATATCCACGTGCTTGCATCTCGTATGTAGAACTGGGTTCTGAGTTATGGCAATAGCACTGGTGGAGTCACAGTAGATGGGCACTTCATTCTGAATGATACCATAATCTCTCAATTGTTGTCGAAGCCAAAGGATCTGGGCACAGCAACTTCCAGCAGCCATGTACTCAGCTTCAGTAGTGGACGTTGCTACTGAGTGCTATTTCTTTGAGAACCAAGATATCAGCTTGCTGCCTAGGAACTGATACGTTCCGGAAGTTGACTTACGATCTATCCCGCATCTCGCATAATCGGCATCGAATAACTCCGTCGGTATTAGATTATCATCGGCAGGATACCATAACCCAAGATCGGGTGTTCCTCTCGAGATAGCGCGAGAATCTTTTTTAGGCGAGTCGAGATGACTTCGCTTGGGATCCGTTGGAAATCTTGCGCATACACCTACAAGCATAAGTTATGTCAGTCGGCTAGTCCGTTAAATATAATAAAGAACCAATAATAGCTCTATAATCGGTAGAGTTAACAGAAGCTCCCTCTTTGTCTAGATCGATTTTAAAATTCGTATTCATGGGGATTTGCTTGCTGGAGTCGCAACCGAATCTTTTGAGAAGGTCTCGAGTGTATTTGGCTTGATTGATGAAGATTCCTTCAGGTGATTGCTTCACTTGAAATCTAAGGAAATAATTCATCTCTCCCATCATGGACATCTCGAATTTCTCTTTCATCATCTTCTCGAACTGCTGACATATGATCTCATTTCTACAGCCGAAAATGATGTTGTCCACGTAGATTTGCACCAGTAGGATGTCATCTCCTGACTTTATGTTGAATAGGGTGCGATCTACTGTCCCCCTTCGAAAACCTTTACGAAGTAGAAAGTCGATAGGGTATCATACCAAGCCCTGGGTGCTTGTTTTAACCCATACAGAGCTTTCCTAAGTTTGTACACCTGATGTCCCTGCTGAAAGCCGGGCGGTTGTTCCACGTAGACTTCTTCCTTCAGTACGCCGTTCAGAAAAGCTGACTTTACATCCATCTGATAGACTTTGAAGCCTTGATGTGTTGCATAAGCTAGGAATAGACGAATGGCTTCCAATCTAGCGACTGGAGCGAATGTTTCATCAAAGTCAATTCCTTCTGCCTGACTGTATCCCTTTGCAACTAGTCGTGCTTTATTTCTGACAATGACGTTGTTTTCATCTCGCTTGTTTTTGAAGACCCACTTGGTACCAATGACATGCTGATGTCTAGGTCTGTCTACAAGCTCCCAAACTTCGTTTCGAACGAACTGGTTCAGCTCTTCTTGCATGGCGATGATCCAGTCAACATCATTAAGTGCGTCCTCTATCGACTGAGGTTCTTCTGTAGACAAGAAACAAGAATATAGTGAGCTTTCGCCTTGATTAAATCTAGATCTTGTTCTTATCGTTGTTGATGGATCTTCAATGATAAGATCTGAAGAATGAGCATCTAGCCATGATCGTCTGAGTCTGGCTTCTTCTTCTGATACAACTTCTGCAGAATCAGTAGGAGTGTTAGGCATTTCAGTAGTACTGTTCTAAGATTGCAATATTTCAGTAAGAAGGTTAGGATCCACTGAGTTTCCAGGTTCAGGGGCATTTAGCTCAGGAACATTAATCGTTCCCCCTGAGTTTATATTCTCAGTAGAGGTCTCAGTTACCACTGGGGCTTCCTCATCGACCGATGTTACCTGTTGTTGATTCTGTTCGGGAGAATCAACTAGGTCAGCTACGTCGACTGTTGGTTGAGTCTGAGTTTGTTCATTGTCTGACTCATCATCCCAACAATGCTGGATCTTTTCAGCTTTATCAGTAAGTCCGAGATCCTGTAGCTTGCTACTGACATCATCAGTATTTAACTGTGTATCTTCCCTGTTCTCAGTAACAAATTCATCAAAAACAACATGAGGGCTTTCCTCCACACAAAGAGTCCGATAGTTAAAGACTCTGAAGGCTTTACTGACTCGAGAGTATCCTAAGAAAACTCCTTGATCAGATTTGCTATCAAAGACCTTCAGCAGATCTTTCCCATTATTGTGGATAAAGCAAGGACAGCCAAAAATATGAAAATGAGAAATAGAAGAAATTCTCCCTTTCCATAGTTCATATGGTGTCTTCATGTGTTGCTGAGTGAGTAGTGAGCAATTCTGAGTGTAGCAGGCGGTGTCGGTAGCATCGCCCGGAACTTCGAGGGTAGTCCGGAATCCGCAAGGAGCGTTCTTGCTTTGCTTCTTTCGAGTGTTCTTGTTCTTTCGTTCAAAAAGTCCGTTCTGCCGAGGGGTGCGAGCAACTGATATCTCGTGTTTAATTCCCTCTTTATCGCAGTATGTCTTAACTACTGAGTTTAGAAACTCTGTTCCTCTGTCCGAGCGAATTCTTTGAATCTTGATGTCCTTTTCCACACTGAGCTTCTTTAGCAGATTGGGCAACTCAGTTTGAACATCAGATTTTTTGGCGATGAAGATGACCCAAGTATATCTCGAGTAGTCGTCAATAACGACGAGGGCATACTTCTTGCCTCTTATAGTCACTGGAGAGACTGGCCGGAATAGGTCCATGTGCAGCAGCTGAAGGATTCCATCAGTGGAAGGTGACGAAATAGGTGGATTGCTACTCTTTGTTTGCTTTCCCTTCGGACATGCTTCACAATTTCTGTCTTTAACGAACGATTCGTTGGGCAGTCCTCTGACTTTGGAGTTCTTGGCTAGCTTGTTCATGGTCTTGAAGTTCAGGTGGCTGAGTCTCGTGTGCCATAGCCATCCCGACTCGTCACTGATTTTATCTCGTGCTAGTAAGCAAGCCTCGGGGTTCTGCGGTTTTCCGATGCCCGCAACATAGATGTTTTTCCTCCGCGATCCCGATAACATTGTTTTCCCCGTAGATTTATCAACAACATCACGAAAACCGGCGTCAAAGATAACTCGTTAAGATTATCACATTGGTCGACAGAAAGGAGATTATGTTGAAGTCCTTCAACATATGTTACTCTTAGGCCGAAGCGATCCCAATGTTCAGCGTTCCGTATCCCCTTGTGTAGCCTTTAGAATTGTCTCCAAACTCAATTTTGGGACCATCTTCTTGTACATAGTTGGTTAGCAGGCTCTTATGATATGTCATGTGTCTTGAGCAGCCGCTGTCCACTATCCATGGGTCCTTATGCACTTGCAAAACAGAAGCATCTTTAGGTACCCTTTGGTTCAGTTGGGTCCTTACTGGTTGGTGGGTGATTTCGGAACCCAAATCTGTCTCGGGACCTTAGAAGTCTGAGACTTCTTCTTCTGAACCTTGTCAGCTTTCTTCTCCACAGGACTTGGAGATACTGACTTTCTGCTGATGATTTTGGGTTCAGGCGCTTTCTTCTTCTGAGTCTTAGCGCTTCTCCTGACCCTGGGCTCATAGTAGTACGAACCGTACTGAGCCGGATGCTCAAACAGTGGCTCCTTGTACTGTTCTGCCCATCTGACCTTCTTGGTTCCCCCTGAGTTCGATCTCGGTGTCCTGGGGCTGGAACCTTTGGTCAGTTGTTTGTTGCTGCTCGGCTGAGGTGCGATTACTTTCTGTTTGTTCTTCGCCTGAGGTGTGGTGTCAGCAGCTTGCACCTTTCCTCTGACGAACCTATCAGCCAGTGCTTCTGAGCTTTTGGAGGTAGAAGCTTCATGGGTGTAGCCAAGGCCTTCTTTCACAGCAGTTGGTCGTTGTGCTCTGAGCATGCTTTCTTGTTTCTCCTTTGCTCCCAGGTATTGTTCAGTCATCAGTTCTCTCCAGACCTCATCACTTCTCCTGAGAGAATCATAGTCCTTCTGTACGTCTGAGAGTTTCTGACTGAGTTGGGCTATTTCAGTCTCTTTCTCCAAATTGTCCTTGGTCAGGACTGAGATCTGAGTCTCTTGAAGCTGAGACTTAGTCATAAGAGATTCGATCTCTTCCTTGAGTCTCGCAACTAGATCCACCGACTCGGTAGAGACCCGACAATCGAAGAAAGTCTCGATTCTCGGCCTTTACTGTTCTAGTTCTCCGGATGGTTCTCGCTAAACTCTCTGCTCAATCGAATTTGTTCCTCTAGCAGTCGTCATATGCTTGTACTATGTCCATAGGGTCATCCGAGACCGAGCAAGTGTCGTGTGTGTTATGTGAAGAGGATGTTATAATAAGTTTAGAATTTACCTCAGCCTCTTCTCCGGCCATCAGACACTGTTCAGCTGATTCCTCAGGAACCTTCTCTCCGACTTCAACAGCTACGAATGCAGCTTCATCCCCAGAAGAGTACATGAATGTATCCTCTTCAATTGAGTTGTCGGATATCTCTCCGGCTATGTAGGCCTGCCTCTTCTGGGCGGATTTATCTCTTCTGGCTTGCCGTTCTACTCTTTGAGCAGCTGAGAGTTCAGGACAGTCGTATTGATAGTGTCCCTCCTTCTTGCAGTTGTAACACGTGGATGTTCTGCTGCTTTTTCCAGCTGAAGCTTTTGGTGGACTAGCAACAGGCTCCGTGTTCCTGCATTCAGTAGAAGTGTTAGATTCTTCCCTTTTTGAATAATCTTTCTTAACAGGGGGAGAATCTCTGTGATATTTCTTCAGCTTTCTGACTCTCTCCTTTTCTCTTTGGTATTTGAGAGCCATCAGTGCGAGCTGGTCAGTACCAGACATTTCAGATGTCTTTGTATCTGCAGCAGCTACTGCCTTGCTGGAAGAAATATTTTTGCCTCCAGTTTTGCTGACTGTTGCCTTGAAGGCATGATCGATTTGAGTGTCAGATGGAGCACTGGAACACTTCTGAGGTAGACTATGCTCAAATTCCTCCGTCTTTAATTCTGAAAATATAACATCAGGAGTTAGAGCATTAAGATCAGAGCGACGTAAATAAGTAGCAAAAGGAAGCCACTTCGTCGAGGTAGCGCTCTTATGATCTTTGTGTTCATCTCTTTGTTTGAGAACACCTTTCCCACCCGTTTATTACATTGACTTGATTCGTAAATCGACGCTCGGTTAAATCAATGGTTTCACTGGGCTCCATCGTAAAGGCTTCGAACTTTTGAAGCTCTAATTCGAGCTTGTTTTCTTTAATCCGAGGAGTTCCTTGGCTTAGTACAGGCCGTGGCGTCCCAAAGTTCTTTCGCCGTTTTGCGGTCCCGCACCCTCCCGAGGTGTGAGTCACCGAGCGTTGTCGGTATAGCATTTCGTGCGACTCGGTCGAGGTTATGCCGCTTTTTCTCTTCGGGCGTGAAGGCGGATTTGTCCTTGGGAACCTTCGGACCGATACGAGCACCTTCACCTTCCACTTCGCCGAACCGAACGCCGTCTATCATTGGAATGATGGGTCCTGGTCTCCCGATGCGTCGGTCATGCTTGCCGTGCGAGGGACGTAAGGTGTGCCTCCATTCTTACACGCCATACCGTGAAGTTCTCTATTGAGAACATCGGCACCATCCTCGATACCCGACATGTCGAGCATTATGTGTACGAGTATAAGGATGAATGAAGAGATGCTTGTGCAGAGAAAAACGTTTTCAAGGATCGGTTCGAGAAGACCAGTATTTCGTAACGGTGGTCGGTTGAACATCGTGCGCTCGATACCAATTGTTGGTCCGGAGACAAATATCGGTGTGTAGAGGGGGGGGTGAATACACTCGAGTACCGTTTCTTTTTCTCGGTGAAGGTCAGTGAAGCTATTGGTTGCAACCGATGAACGGTGCCAAATAAACCTTTGATCACGGGACGAGTGAGTCGGCCACTCGAGCTCTCCTACCGACTTTTGTCAAGAATTCTCAAACTCGATCGAGAGACTTAAGTGTGCGGATAAGTGTGGGGCCCGGAGTTTGTCTCTTTTTGAAAACGTGTTTTCGCAGATTAAATTCTTTTGGCTGTGCGATTTTAGAAATACGTTTTATGCAAACTTATGATTTTCAAAGGTTTGTATGCAATAAAATAGTAAAGAACACAAGCAGTTTAACGTGGTTCGGATACGCAAGATCCTATGTCCACGGTCCTGAACAGAGCAGGATAACTTGTTGATTAGTCTGAGAAAGTCTCAGCAAGGAAACTGTGCACAGGACAGATCCTTCTAAGTTATAGTCCTTAGCGACTTTACAGTTCAAACCTAAGTTTGAATATCCACGTGCTTGCATCTCGTATGGAGAACTGGATTCTGAGTTATAGCAATCGCACTTGTGGAGTCACAGTAGATGGGCACTTCATCCTGAATTATACCATAATCTTTCAGTTGTTGTCAAAGCCAAAGGATCTGGGCACAGCAACTTCCAGCAGCCATGTACTCAGCTTCAGTAGTGGACGTTGCCACTGAATGCTGTTTCTTTGAAAACCAAGATATTAGCTTGCTGCCTAGGAACTGACATGTTCCTGAAGTTGACTTTCGATCTATCCTGCATCCTGCATAATCAGCATTAGAATAACCTGTTAGTATAAGATTATCGTCAGTAGGATACCATAACCCTGCGTCAGGTGTTCCCTTCAGATATCGCAGAATCTTCTTTGCTGAGTCTAGATGACTTTGCTTGGGATTCGCCTGAAATCTTGCACATACACCTATAGCATAAGTTATATCAGGTCTGCTTCCTGTTAAATATAATAAGGAGTCAATAATAGCTCTATAATCAGTTGTGCTAACAGAAGCTCCTTCTTTGTCTAGATCGATTTTGAAATTAGTGTTCATGGGGATCTTGACTGGCTTACTCGAGTCGCAGCCAAATCTCTTCAGGAGATCTCGAGTGTACTTGGCTTGATTGATGAATATTCCCTCAGGTGATTGCTTGACTTGGAATCCAAGGAAATAATTCATTTCGCCCATCATGGACATCTCGAACTTCTCCTTCATCATTTTCTCGAACTGCAGACATACCGTCACGTTTCTGCATCCGAAAATGATGTCGTCCACGTAGACTTGCACCAGTAGGATGTCATCTCCTGACTTTATGCTGAATACGGTGCGATCTACTGTCCCCTTCTAAAAACCTTTCTGAAGCAGAAAGTCTGATAGGGTATCGTACCAAGCCCTGGTGCTTGTTTTAACCCATACATAGCTTTTCGAAGTCTGTAGACCTGATGTCCCTGCTGAAAGCCGGGCGGTTGTTCTACGTAGACTTCTTCCTTCAGTACGCCGTTCAGAAAAGCTGACTTTACATCCATCTGATATACTTTGAATCCCTGATGCATTGCATAAGCTAGGAAAAGACGAATAGCTTCCAATCTTGCGACTGGAGCGAATATTTCATCAAAGTCGATTCCTTCTGCTGGACAGTATCCTTTGGCAACTAGTCGAGCTTTATTTCTGACGATGACGTTGTTTTCATCACGCTTGTTTTTGAAGACCCACTTAGTACCAATAACGTGCTGATGTCTATGTCTGTCAAAAAAGCTCTCAAACTTCGTTTCTGACGAATTGGTTCAGCTCTTCTTGCATGGCGATGATCCAGTCAGCATCATTGAGTGCGTCCTCTATTGACTGAGGTTCATCTGTAGACAAGAAACAAGAATAGAGTGAGTTTTCTCCTTGACTTAATCTAGATCTTGTTCTTATCGTTGCTGACGGATCTCCTATAATGAGATCTGAAGAATGAGCGTCAAGCCATGAACGTCTGAGTCTGGCTTCTTCTTCTGATACTACTTCTGCACAGTCAGTAGGTGTGTTAGGCATTTCAGTCGTACTGTTCTGTGATTGCAGTAGTTCAGTAAGAAGGTTAGGATCTACTGAGTTTCCAGGTTCAGGGGCATTTAGCTCAGGAACAATTTGTGTTCCCCCTGAGTTTATATTCTCAGTAGAGGTCTTAGTTACCACTGGGGCTTCCTCATCGACCGTTGTTACCTGTTGTTGATTCTGTTCAGTAGAATCAACCAGATCAGCCACATCGCTTGTTGGCTGAGTCTGAATTTCTTCATCGTATGACTCATAATCCCAACAATGCTGGATCTTTTCAGCTTTATCATCTAGTGCGAGATCCTGTAGCTTGCTGCTGACATCTTCAGTATTTGTCTTTGTAGTTTTCCTGTTCTCAGTAACAAACTCATCAAAAACAACATGAGGGCTTTCCTCCACGCAAAGGGTCCGATAGTTAAAGACTCTGAAGGCTTTACTGACTCGGGAGTATCCTAAGAATACTCCTTGATCAGATTTGCTATCAAAGACCTTCAACCGATCTTTCCCGTTATTGTGGATAAAGCAAGGACAGCCAAAACTTTGAAAATGAGAAATAGAAGGAATTCTCCATTTCCATAGTTCGTATGGTGTCTTCATGTGTTGTTGTGTAAGTAGTGAGCGATTCTGAGTGTAGCAGGCGGTGTCAGTAGCATCTGCCCAGAACTTTGAGGGTAGTCCAGAGTCTGCTAGGAGCGTTCTTGCTGCTTCTTTAAGTGTTCTATTTTTGCGTTCAGCAAGTCCGTTCTGCTGAGGGGTACGAGCAGCTGATGTCTCGTGCTTAATTCCCTCCTTTTCGCAGTACTCTTTAACTACTGAGTTGAGAAATTCTGTTCCTCTGTCTGAGCGAATTATCTGTATCTTGATGTCCTTTTCCACACTGAGCTTTTTTAGCAGTTTAGGCAACTCAGTCATGACATCAGATTTGTTTGCAATGAAGATGACCCAAGTATATCTCGAGTAGTCGTCAATAACGACGAGGGCATACTTCTTGCCTCTTATAGTCACTGGAGAGACTGGCCCGAATAAGTCCATGTGAAGCAGCTGAAGGATTCCATCAGTGGAAGGTGAAGGAATAGGTGGATTGGTTTTCTTTGTCTGCTTTCCCTTCAGACAAGCTTCACAATTTCTGTCTTTGATAAACGATTCGTTGGGCAGTCCTCTGACTTTAGAGTTCTTGGCGAGCTTGTTCATAGTGTTGAAGTTCAGGTGGCTGAGTCTCTTGTGCCACATCCATCCTGCCTTGTCACTAGATTTTGTCTGTGCGAGCAAGCAAGCCTCAGGTTCTGCGGTATTCCAGTTAGCAACCTGATAACACTGTTTTCCCTATAGATTTATCAACAATATCACAGAAACCAGCGTCAAAGATTACTCTGTTAAGATTATCACAGAATTGACTGACTGAAAGGAGATTATGTTGAAGTCCTTCAACATATGTTACTCTTGGAACTGAAGCAGTCCCAATGTTCAGCGTTCCATATCCCCTTGTGTAGCCTTTTGAGTTGTCACCAAACTTAATTCTGGGACCATCTTCTTGTACGCAGTTGGTCAGCAGGCTCTTCTGGTATGTCATGTGTCTCGAGCAGCCGTTGTCCACTATCCAAGGGTCCTTATGCACCTGCAAAACATAAGCATTTTTAGGTACCCTTTGGTTCAGTTGGGTCCTTACATGTTAGTGGGTGATTTCGGAACCCAGATCTGCCTAGGGACCTTAGAAGTCTGAGACTTCTTCTTCTGAACCTTGTCAGTTTTCTTCTCCACAGGACCTGGAGATACTGACTTTCTGATGATTTTGGGTTCAGGAGCTTTCTTCTTCTGAGTCTTTGCGCTTCTCCTGACCTGGGCTCATAGTAGTACGAGCCATACTGAGCCGGGTGCTCATACAGTGGCTCATTGTACTGTTCTGCCCACCTGACCTTCTTAGTTCCCCCTGAGTTTGATCGTGGTGTCCTGGGGCTGGAACCTTTGGTCAGGTGCTTCTTGCTGCTCGGCTGAGGTGCAACTATTTTCTGTTTATTCTTCGCCTGAGGTGTGGTGTCAGTAGCTTGCACCCTTCCTCTGACGAACCGATCAGCCAGCATTTCTAAGCTTTTTGAAGTGGAAGCTTCGTGAGTATAGCCAAGACCTTCTTTCATGACAGTTGGCCTTTGCGCTCTAAGCATACTTTCCTGCTTCTCCTTAGCTCCCACGTACTTTCAGTCATCAATCCTCGCCAGACCTCGTCACTTCTTCTGAGTGAGTCATAATCTTTTTCCATGTCTGTGAGCTTCTAACTGAGTCGGGCTATTTCAGTCTCTTTCTCAGAATTGTCCTTAGTCAGAACTGAGATCTGAGTCTCTTGAAGCTGAGACTTAGTCATAAGAGATTCAATCTCTTCCTTGAGTCTCGCTACCAGATTCTCTAACTCAGTAGAGACCTGACAATCAAAAGAAAGTCTCTGATTCTCAGCCTTTACCTGTTCCAGTTCCTGAATCGTTCTGCAGAATTCTCTGCTCAGCTGGATCTGCTACTCGTCGTAGGCTTGTACCACATCTAGAGGATCATCTGTGACCGAGCATGTGTCGTGTGTGCTGTGTGAAGAAGAGGTTACATTAAGTTTGGAGTTTACCTCAGCCTCTTCTCCGGCCATCAGACAGTATTCAGCCGTTTCTTCAGGAATTGTTTCTCCGGTCTCAATTGCAACGAATGCACCTTCGTCCTTAGAGGAATACATAAATGTATCCTCCTCGATTGAGTTGTCGGATATCTCTCCGGCTATGTAGGGTTGCCTCCTACGGGTAAATTTCTCGCGTCTGGCCTGTCGTTCTGCTCGTTGAGCAGCTGAGAGTTCGGGACAGTCGTACTGATAATGTCCCTCCTTCTTGCAGTTATAGCAGATAGATGATCTGCTGCTTTTTCCAGCTGAGTCCTTCGATGGACTTGCAGCAGGTTCTGAGTTCCTGCAATCAGTAGAAGGTTTAGATTCTTCCCTTTTCTGATAATCTTTCTTACCTGAGAGAGAATCTCTGTTGTATTTCCTCAGCTTTCTGACTCTCTCCTTCTCTCTCTAATATTTGAGAGCCATCAGTGCGAGTTGGTCAGTGCCTGAAGTCTCAGAGGACTTTGCTACTGTTGTGGCCACTGCCTTGCTTGAGGAAATAGGTTTGGGTCCAGTCTTGTTGACTGTTGCTTTGAAAGCATGGTCGATCTGAGTGTCAGCTGGAGCACTGGAACATCTTTGGGGTAGGCTATGCTCGAATTCCTCCATTTTTAATTCTGAAAATATAACATCAGGAGTTAGAGCATTAAGATCAGAGCGTCGTAAATAAGTAGCAAATGGAAGCCACTTCTGTCGAGGTAGCGCTCTTAAGATCTTGGTGTTCATCTCTTTGTTGGTGAACATCTTCCCCAGCCCGTTGATCACATTGACTTGATTTGTGAATCTGACGCTAAGCTCGTCAATGGTTTCACTAGGCTCCATTGCAAAGGCATCAAACTTTTGTAGCTCTAATTCGAGCTTGTTTTCTTTGATCTGCGGGGTTCCTTGGCTCAGTACAGCCAGGGCATCCCAGAGTTCTTTTGCCGTTTTACAGTCCTGCACTCTCCCGAGGTGAGAGTCACTGAGTGTAGTCAGTATAGCATTTCGCGCAACTCGGTCGAGGTTGTGCAGCTTTTTCTCTTCCGGTGTGAAGGCAGATTTTTCTTTGGGGATCTTAGCACCAGTTTGTGCTCCTACACCTCCCACAGCGGCAAACTGAACGCTGTCAATCATGGGAATGATGGGTCTTGTTTCAAGGACGTCCGTCATGCTGTCATGCAGTGATGTAAGGTGTGCCTCCATCCTCACACGCCATACCGTGTAGTTCTCTATAGAGAACATCGGTACCATCCGAATACCTGACATATCAGACATATTGTGAACGAGTATAAGGATGATAGAAGAGATGCTTGTGCAGTGAAAATGTTTTCAGGATCTGTTCGAGAAGGCCAGTAGTATAGAACCGGCGATCAGAAGAACACCGTGCGCTCTGATACCAATTGTTGGTCCGGAGACGATAGTCAGGTGTAGAGGGGGAGGGGGTGAATACACCTTATCACAGTTTCTTTTCTCAGAACGTTAAGGACAGTGAGCCGTTGGTTGCGGCCCGATGAACGGTGCCGAGATAGTAACCTTCGATCACGGGTCGAGTGTGCCAACTCATCGAGCTCTCCTACCGACTTTTGTCGCATTCTCTGAAACTCGGTCGGAGACGTTGTGCGGATAAGAGTGTAGGGCCCGGAGATTCGTCTCAGTTTGAAAACGCGTTTTCGCAAATGAAATTCTTTTGGCTGGTGCGCTTGAAAATACGTTTTATGCAAAGATATGATTTTTAATCAGTTGTATGCAATGCAATAAAACAGTAAATAACACAAGCAATTTAACGTGGTTCGGATACGCAAGATCCTACGTCCACGGTCCTAATGAGACAGGAGAACTTGTTGATTTATCTCGAGTAAGCCTCAACAAAGGAATCGCATTGCGACCGGATGCACCTTCTAAGTTATAGTCCTTAGCGACTTTACAATTCAAACCTAAGTTCGAAAGGGAGGGGATGATCTCCAACTAAGAAGGAGTTCTTACAATAAGAACAATTCACAGAAAGTGAACTCCTTCGAATTTTCTAAGCTATAAATTTGGCAATGAGCTTAGCTAGAGAAGAAGGGATCTAAATAACTCTAGAGAGAAGAACTACTCGTATTCTATGAAGGCAAGTTCTTCGCTGGATGATCTTTAAGTTTGCTAGAGTTGTTCGTGAGCTTGAGCGTTTTCCCTTGTTAATCCCGTGCGTGGAGCTCGGTTTTCTTCTCTATTTATAGTTGTGAGCAGACATATGTCCGTTGGAGAAGACGATGCCACGTGTCACAAACTTCCAAAGAAAACGGCCATATTTTTCGAATTGTTGCGACGGGCGCAGTTGACATCGTACATGAGAGCAACTTTAGTTGGTCAGAGCAGGTAAAGCGTTGTCGGCTTCTCATTGGTCGAGGTTTGTGGTAGGTGAGAATGTGTCAGTGTTCAGAGTTGACTATTCCACATCCTCGTATGATCTTCTGCTGAACTTCGAAATGACTTTTACGACTGGGTCGTTTTCTGTCGGATACAGTAGATTCAAGACAATCTCTGTCTTCTTCGACTTAGTCGGCTGACAAGCTGATAAGGCTTTGGTGGGTCAGCTGATGACTGCGAAGGTACTGAGCTTTGCATTATGTTCTTCTGCCGATAACTATCGGTCGATGGGTCAGTCTTCTACTAAAGGTAAAGATCATTCTTTGGTCGAAGAACGCAAGCTCTTACACTGATGACGTGGGGTTCTGGAAAGTAACTTCGACAGAAGATCAATCCAACATTTTACCCCGTACAGGACTTAGACAAAAAGATAACCAATCACAAAAAGTCTAACCTATACATCATCTAATCCTATCGAGACACTACACTACTGATGTCAACTGTGTTTTGAGATCTTCAATTCCATAGTACTACTATGATTTCCCCCAATATTATTTTAACCGCTAATCAGCTGAATACCATCTACTGACTCATAACCCAACACTAACCGCGTTTTATTAATATTAGGCGTCCGGTTGTAGGTGCAACCGGATGCACATGAGACTAACTCTTTTATTAATCATATATAAGAACAATCATTAATCGTTGATGAAGAACCATCATTTGTTAGGTATGGATATCAAAATAGAGTTTCATTTTTCTTTTAAACAATATAGTAACGAAATAGCAAATCATGGTACGTATTTTTTCTATTCTCATATGATGATATAGTAGTCAAGATACATAGTCTATAGTCAAAGATCATGGTCTCATGGGTTCAAATCCTACCAACAGCGAGTACGTATTTTTTTTCTTGAATATAAAATGATATATTTATTATTTCGATTGAGCAGGGAAAAACCTCGTTGCTAATCACTTTTAGGAGTGTCTAAACGGGATCGGTATTCGGGATATACCGAATACCGAACCGAAAAAGTCGGTATTGGGATACCGAAATACCATTTTTCGGGATTCGGTATCGGTATTGGTATTTTTTTCACAGCTCACCGGGATTTGAGATTTACCGATCCCGAATTCGGTATTAACCGAAATACCGAAAATAAAATGAAATAACTAAGGTCTGAATCTAAATTTTTCTTTTTCCTTCTGAACTAAAACCCGCCGCTCTCAGTTCTTAAATTAATAAAAGAATTCTTCATTCCCGATTTAAGAAACTATTTTAAAGATATATGATCTCATTAATAATATAAATTAATATTTTTTAAAAATTATCAATATAACTGATTTCATATTTTGAAATATGAGGAGTTGAATTTTAATTTTAAAATATGTCGAGTACTTGTAGAGTTGTTGTAGGCTTGTTACTTGTAGCTTGTGAGTTGTGACTTGCGGAGAAAGTCAAGAAATATAGGCTTAGGAAATTAGGATTTAGGATTTATTATTAGGAATTTAGGAATTAGGAACAATTGTGTTATTTTTTTCTTTTTACTTTTTTAGTTTTTACTACAAAAGTCGGGTGACAGCAGGTGCACGATTGACGATTCTATTTATTTCTCAACTTAAGTTACATAACAATAACTCAATAATTCAATAACATATAAATATTACGTATATTTAAATTTAATATTAAAAGATAAGACTAGTAAACTGTTTTACTCTATCTCTATGTATTAAATAATTCAAAGATAATTAACAAGAATTTAATGTATCATAATGGTTAATGTCTTGCAAATAAGAAAGTGTTTGTAGTATTGACTCGTGTTCAAAACCACAGTGAAGCAATTTAATTTATTTTTTTTTAAAAAAATTATGGGATTTTCGGGATTACCGAATCCCGAATCCCGAAATACCGAATCCCAAAATGAGATCGATATCGGGATGTAATTTTTGCTGTTTTCAGGATCGGGATCCCAAAATTCGGTATCGGGATTCCCGATCCCGTCCCGATCGACACCCCTAATCACTTTATTTTGCTTCCGGAATGATGTGTTTCGCCCTCTTCTATCAAAATTGCAGATTTCACAATCTTTATAGTATCACGACTGATTAAGCCCAGTGTATATATGTAACTAATGTAGTTTTTGGTATGACTTAAATAAGCAACTTCCGAGCTTCTTTTTTTTGTTGATAATTTTTTTAAAATGTTTGGAATATGCATGCTAATGTTTTTTTTAGTTTAGAATATGTAATACCCCGGATATTTCTAATAAGATCGATTATTAATCCCGAATAAATCCCTAATGGAAACACAATTTCGTTAGATTTAATTATCGACGCATTTCGAGTAATTACGAAGTATTTTGAGCATTTCACGAAATTCGAATAAATTCGAATTTTATATCGGCACGCCTATTATTATTAATATATATGAACGTGTACTCGTGTACCTCGAAATTCTTAATACGTATTATTGAAACGATTTCTTCACACGCAACGTAGGGAAGATTCAGTAGGCCTAAGAAGAGAATCGAAATGATGGAACTGCCCTCCTCTCCATTGGCGAAGCAGAACGGTGAGAAGAAAACCCATCTGCTCACCCTCACGTCTAAGAGAAGTGAAGAGTCGGCGACGATTTGGAGTGTCAAGATGAAGAAACGAGCTTCGCCCTTTATATACTCACACCCCTGCACCCTTCTCCCTTTCTGCACTATCTCTCGCAATCACTCTCATTCTCGCGAGCAACACCAGCGGAAGGAGGAAGAACACCGCCGGAAATCGAGCTCGAAGTCGACTAGAAGTTCTCAAACCACGTCGTGCCCGGAAGAGACTAGGAGGGTAACATGCTTCTCTTGTTTTCTTTCATGAACAACTTCTGCAAACTGGATTTAGCTTTATGTTGACAACCTATTAGATTCTCCTTTCAAACGTTTGAGGAATGTTTCTCTTTTTAGTGCGTAAGACTCTTGTTGGATAATGGTGGATGAGTTGTTTCGAATGCAAAAGTTTATCTACCTCGATAGTGATCTAAGACACAAACTCGTTTTATCTATGTTGTATCTATCTCTTGGAAGAGTTGAAATGGTAACTGACTCGATTAAATAATACCGAAGTGCTGAAATAGGCAGCCCTTTAAGAGTTCGACAAAATGCCTAAGACAAACTTTGTTCCCTTGTTCTAAATCTTCATATATGCCTCGTATACCGCCGACTTTAGCTAGTTGTCTAGACCTCATAACTAATGAAGAACTTCGAAAGTTATACACCAGAAGAAAGCCCTTCGTACGAACTTTGCAACACCGCAAACTGTTCGTAAATCGGACCTCGAACCCCGAAGTTATCTGCTACCGAAGATGGCACTCCGAACTGCCCTGGTGCCACGGGCAGTGAACCAGCTATGTTCAAACAACTCCCGATCACTCAAAAAAAAACCAACTAACACCTATCGAAACTCACACCTCTGGAAATCCACTTGTATAGGCTTTCCAACGCATCTCGCGGTTCGATAAATGGACTCTCGAGTGAGAAGTTACACCCCGTAAAACTGCCCAAGATCATCACTAAACCCAGATTTTTCTTGCGAAAGAAAAACTGCTCATCTCGCGAACTTGCGTTGCAATTTCCGACCGGAGTAATGAAAAACAATGCCCAAAGCCTATACCATTGCAAACCTTGTACCTTCAGCTTTTCAACGCACCTATCGGTTCATGTAACGGAGATCGGACCAAGGAATTATTCGCCGTCGAAGAAGGCTCGCTGCACTACCTATTGATTTTCAAGCTGTGGAGCAGCATGTTCCGAGCATTTCCATCACACTATTTGTTGTCCGAAACCCCTTGACACCCATATCGGTGGAAAGCCACGACTATAGGATTTCCAACGCAACTTGCCTCTCGTCATTTGGAGTTCGGACCAGAATGTTATACCCCTCGGAAAAGGGCCCACTAAAAACACCAAACTGGCGAGAAGCGCGAGCAGCGAAGTTTCGGCCCAATTTTCTTGGCCCAATCGAACTCATAATTCTAGAAAACTGACACCCACACAAACCTTGATAAACAAGGATTCCAGAACATATCTTCGATCGTAAAACGAGTCCCGACCGCTGAGATACGCCTTGCTCGAATGTCGCCCGTAAGGCGTTTGATTAAATGCCGCACCCGAGAAAAATTCTAAGTATTGAAATGAGGCTTAGCTCCACCCGTTTTGAGAGAGATTTTGTGAACAGCCCTCAAATATGGAAACCCCAAGCCCTATACCGTATCTAACCTTGTCATTCAAGGAATCCCCAGAACTTTTCCGTTCGCCAATGGGAGATCGTATCAAGAAGCTACGGATCGACGAAAAGGCAACACCGAGACGCTATCCTTCCCGGGATGTGCCGAACCCCCAACTTTAGTATAGCCTAGGAGCTTCGTCCCTTCTCAAAACTCACCGAGCCTTATACCGATAGAAATCTGAGTTTGTTGGCTTTCCGAAACCGTGCTCGACACATAAAATGGAGTTCGGACGAAGAAGATACGAGCCTGCAAAGTACAGCTGGCAGAACTGCCATGAACTCGCTGACTCCAGTTCGGAGGCCAGTTTCGATGTTGTAACGACGCCCGATCGGGAAACTTACTTCTACAGACTTGTAACCCTCCTGGGGCAGAATCTACACGTGAACTCTCGTCAAAGACCGACGGTCAGATCGTCCGAAAATGAAGTCGGAAGTTGCTGCGAAAAGCACCTCCAAAAATACCACTAATCTCAAATATCCCTTCAAATGCCAAAGTCAAATTATTTACCGAATGAGGAGAGAATGCTATGAATACGTGAACGAGTTGTATCCGGGAAAGATCTTTAAAGATGAATTTTATTATGTCGAAGAAAATAGCGAAGTAAAATCCGCCCTTCGTAACCAAAAATCCTAATTGCTAGAGACAAACTTTGTGTGTTAGAATTCGATAAATCTTAGGACTTTGAGATTTTTACCCTAACCAAAATTAGGTCTCTATTGTAGGACCCTCTGAAAAAGGCGGTAACCTCGGAAAAGCTGCGGATAATATTATCGCGCCACGAGGTGGGTAATATTTTCGTAAAAGTCATTTTGAGTTAATGAGCTCTGTAAATTACTGTTTATCCATGAAAGTTTTTGTGCATTTATACTGTTTAATGCTCCTGAGATCGATCGAGATCCTTGATTAATCTAAAACATTAATCAATGATTGTGTACACGTTGTTAGTTACTCGTGGACTGATCCCCACTAAGTGCTAACCAAGATACGGGACCCCCCGAGTTACGACTTTAGGGGTCGGGGTTCCCTGGGAAAGTAAGTGGGACCCCACGAGTTACGACTTTAGGGGCCGGGGTTCCCACATAAGTAAGTGAGACCCCCCGAACTACGATTCTAGGGGCCGTGGGTTCTCACCGTAAGGAGTAACGGTTAAATGTGACACGGATGTGCGCACCCAATGATAAATGTTTTGTATGTTTGGAGCGAGTTTCCTTTTTAAAACCCTCCAAGTCATACCTCATGCATGGATAAACCGCTTGCGTTTTTAAACGTGTTTCAAACCGCCCTACCCACGAGTACACTAGTACTCAGCCCAAATCTTTTGTAAAAACATTTTCAGGTTGAGCGGCTGTTGCAGACGGGTGGAGCCGAGGGCGGGGGTTACTGTTTGATATGCTAAATCCCACCGTGCTTAATTGATACTTGCAGACGTAATTGTTTTGCTACTCGTCATTTTAAACTTGTCTTCATGATTATTGAACTAGATTTCGTTTATGTGCTCAACACTTATTTCATTTTGATAAATCTCGGCATTGAAATCCTATGAATTTAAATTCTTGAATTATTATGTATTATCCTCTAATTATAAATACTCGTTGATTTATCCACATTCACCACACCCTGTCATTCGCCCCTTCCCGAAAATCGGGCTGTGACAGAATAAGTATAAACCCAAAAGCTATTATTGGGGTGTTTTTAAACTTTTTCTAAAATTAAATTATTTTTTTGTAGTTTTTCTAAACATTATCAATTTTTGTTTAATAGAAACTTTAAGCAACTTTTAGTAGTACAAGTTAAAAGTTGCTTAAATAAGTAAATTCCGAACATTGCCTAAATTTTTTGCGATTTTTTCTCAAACACAGTATTGCATCATTATGTCTATGAAACTGTCCATAATAATGGATCTGAATCCACATTAATTAGGGTTTAAGCATCGGGCATAGGCTAATTATATGATTCTATCCCATTCTAATAAAATTAATTAATTATTTTGATGAAGGATCTTTTGACTGCACCAGAGAACAGTTGATAAAAGCGGAGACCGTTTCACTTTTCCAAAAGTAGATAACTAGTAACGACTCTACCGATCGACCTAATCATGCTATCATGTGCGCGGAATTTCACGTGCGGCACTAGCAACTTGACGTCGCCTCGAAGCATGCTAGTCAGCCTACCCTCGAACCTTGAACACACTTAGAGAGAGAAAGTAGAGAGAAGTTCTTGGAGAATGCTTGTATATTACTCAAGACTTGGATGATTTACAAATGAATGGAGTTGGGGTATTTATAGCCCCCTCTCCTACAATGAACGACTTAGATCAATTCGATCTAAGGGCTCCTATCAATCCGTGATCAATCAAATCAATCATGTAATCAATCACCTATCAATCATATCAATCACCTAGATCTTTTCATATTGATCTAGGTCTTATCTACACACCTAGAATCTTCCACAAGTATCTACAAGCCTCCAAAGGGAAAAACCTAGAAGCCTAGCCCAATACTAGCTTCTAGCCCACTTGGCCCAAATCTCCGCAGCATGCCCGATAGCCCCTCTCGAACAAGCGGCCCGTGACATTCTCCCCCACTCAATTTGGCGACGTCCTCATCGCATTCGTCTTGTATGCTTCGAGCTCGCCTCCTTCTAGCATCGGCCCCCGCCTTTGCTAACTTCACCAACTCCGTGTTGGTCTTCAATTGAGCAACCTTGAGCCACGCGGTCCCTCGGTCGTCTTCGATCGCCCTCCCTACCCTCCTCAAGCCTTGCTTCGTTGCTCCACCCCTCTGGGTGATAGACGTCCCACCTCCCGTCGGGACTTTGTTGGCCCTCTCGACCTCGTCCAATAGGTGCATCGCCGAGATACGCTTTGTCGTTTGTACCTCTTCCCTTGCTAACGACACCACGCTTGGCTTGCCACCCTCCGTGATGAGCAAAATGTCGGCATCAGGAATTGGTATGGCCTTGACTTGATCTACGAACTCCATGCCAAACACCATTGGATAGTCATCCGTGGCCACAATGGAAAAGTCGACACGCCCACTCCACGTGCCGAGATCAACCTTGACGACGTAGGCAACTCCCACAAGTGGACTAGGTGCCGAATTTACCGCCTTGAACATCCCCTCCCGCTTGCTATACTTTATACCCAACTTTCTCGCCTCCGTGACCTCCAAGAAGTTGTTGGATGCTCCGTTGTCCAAAAGTGCCTTTAGAACTTGTCCACCGATGTTGGTCTTGGTGAAGAGGGGGGGTGAAAACACCTGAAAACCTTTTTATCAAACTCAAACGCGAACAGTCCGTTTCACGGAGATGTGTACTGAATGGATTCAGTAGACTAGGCAAGCTGCTCTTGATCGTGTGGACAGAGTGAATGAGAGTGTTGAGCTCTGCTAGCTTACTGGAGTCAGAATTCAGGAGTGTTCAGCAGCTGTTCAGTAGCTTGCGGAATGTGTAGGCCCGATTCAGTTTGTTTGAAAACGCTTGTTTATTAAAGTCGTTCAGTAGATTAGTGTAACGTTTTAAGCTTTTGACTGAAATAGCAGTTGTATGATTTTGTAAAGATATTTTCAGTATGAGCAGTTAAACAATACAACAATTAAACGATACAATAATTTTAAAGTGGTTCGGATACTCAAGATCATACGTCCACTGATCCTGAACAGAGCATGACACTATTTTATTATACTGAGTTAGTCTTAGTTAGTTTGTGCGCAGGACAAACTGTAACTTTTGATTCAAGTCTCAGTTTACAGGGTCAAACGATTAGGTTTGAATGTATCTCCAACGATGAAGGAGTTCTTAACACTTAAGAACAATTCAATAAATGAACTCCTTCGGTTCTAAGCTATGGATATAACAATGGAGCTTAGGTTAGAGGGTGAGAACGAGAATGGCTTCTAGAGCGAAGAACAAAGAGGATTAATCACTCTGGGTTCGTGTTCTTCACTTGAATAAACGCTAAGTATTATATAACTTTGATTCTTTGAATGCTTGAGTTCCTATATGGTCGCTTGTATGATCGTGTAGTGCGACTTGAATGATCACGACCTTCCCTCTATTTATAGTAGTGAGCGTGAATAGATCCGTTGGAGAGGAATAATCCATGTGTCACTCTATATAGGTAGCAAACAACTTCTTTTTCTAATTCTGTAGAGTCCTCTTTCTTCTCTGAAAAATGGTTGACTGCAGCTTTTGTCGGAGACTTTGCCAGCTGGCTGCTTGTCATTGGTCGAGGTACAGAAAGTGGTTGGACTCAGCAGGAGCAACATATTGAACCTTTTGCTCAGACTCAGCAATGGCTTGTCAGTTGCTTTAACTGATAGTGGACTTCAAAGTCAGATTCAGTAGAGTTGTCCGAGGTCGTACATCTGAGAAAGGTCAGCTTCAGTATCAACCTTGAAGTCTGAATAAGTATCAACCACTTTCTGTACCTCGACCAATGACAAGCATCCAGCTAGGAAAGTCTCCGACAAAAGCTGCAGTCAACCGCTTTCCAGAGAACAAAGAGGACTCTACAGAATTCGAAAAAGAAGTCGTTTGCTACCTATATAGAGTGACACGTGGATTGTTCGTCTCCAATGGATCTATTCACGCTCACTACTATAAATAGAGGGAAGGTCGTGGTCATTCAAGTCGCACCACACGATCATACAAGGGACCATACGGGAACTCAAGCATTCAAAGAATCAAAGCTCTAGAATACTTAGCATTTATTCAAGTGAAGAACACGAACCCAGAGTGATTAATCCTCTTTGTTCTTCGCTCTAGAAGCCATTCCCGTTCTCACCCTCTAACCTAAGCTCCATTGTTATATCCATAGCTTAGAACCGAAGGAATTCATTTATTGAATTGTTCTTAAGTGTTAAGAACTCCTTCATCGTTGGAGATACATTCAAACCTAATCGTTTGACCTTGTAAACTGAGACTTGCACAGTATATTCACAAGTTACAGTTTGTCCTGCGCACAAACTAACTGAGACTAACTCAGTATGATAAAATAGTGTCCTGCTCTGTTCAGGATCAGTGGACGTAAGATCTTGCGTATCCGAACCACTTTAAAATTGTTGTGTCGTTTAATGGTTGTATTGATTAACTGAACATACTGAAAATATCTTTACAAAATCACACAACTGCTATTTCAGTCAAAAGCTTAAAACGTTGCACTAATCTACTGAACGGTTTTAATAAGTATGTGGATATATATATATATATATATATATATATATATATATATAATAAGTATGTGGATATATATATATTTAAAACGTTGCACAAAATCACACAACTGCTATTTCAGTCAAAATCACACATCAGATCCACACCATATATATATATATATTTAAATATATAGATATATAATATGTACGTGGATATTATTTAATGAAATAAATATACTTAATATATATCTCATATTTAAACATATAATATCATTTGTTATTTTCTTTATAATTTTAATAATTTTTTTTACACAATTATTATTACTTATGAATATAAAATATTAAATAATACATAAATTATTATAAAAGATAATCAAGTTTAGAAATACTTATATATTATAATTATAATAATAATAAATATATCGATGTTTCGATATGGATCGATATACCTTGTTGGTTGATGATTCCATCCTCAGCACTGTTACTCTTAGTGGGAAATGATTCGGTCTTAGACACTGATCTTAAGCTCAGTAGCCTTGTGCTCTGTACTTGTCTGAAGATTTGAAGATCCCAAAACCCTATCTGATTGGTGAACCATTCCGTTGTATATGTTGTTTGTCTCGAGGTTTCCGACTCCGTAGACCACTCTGCTCTGGTCAAGGCGCTCAGTAGCTTATTTGCCTCGGCACGGTGCGAGAAGACTCGGTGATCTTGGACTCGGCGGGAGCAAGACATCGAGAGAGTCGATCGGCCCGAACTCAACAGGAGTAGTTCACTGAACTCAGAGCTGACCTTCAGTAGTGTACCTCAGCATTATACCTACTGACTACAGGATCAGACTCAGCACGACAGACAGTCTCCTGAACTGTCAGATCTTTTTGAAATGCAATCAGCATAGTCATATACGAGGAAGAGAGAAGTCAGCTTCAATTAGCCTCGAAGTCTGTTCTGTCTCAACCACTTTATTCACCTCGACAAATGACAAGCATACACGTGTCATCCTACCTACTAAAGCTGCAAGTCAACACTTTCCGGAAAAGGAGGAAAAAGGCACTGTTACCTACGTCAAAAAGAGCCGTTTGCTACCAAAAGAGAGAGAGAGAAGAAGATCGTCTCCAACGGATCTATTTCACTCTCTGCTCTATAAATAGAGGGATTATTCAAGAAGAATGCACCGAATGCATCGAATGCACGTATCTAGAGCAAAAATCACGAAAGCATTCAACGAGCAAAGAACCTAAAGAACTACGTCTTAGCAAGAACTCAAAGAACAATCTTCCGGCGAAAGACTACATTCTAGCTCATAGGGAATCAAGCTGAACCGACATACAAAGCCTCTAGTATCCAATCGACGTTACACGATCTTATAGCTTACCTTCAGCTGTTCGTCGATCTAGAAGCTACTCAGTCATATTCCCTATTATCTATAGCTTAGACGAAGGAGTTCACCTTTGAACCCTATCCTTATTGTATAAGGACTCCTTCACTGTTGGAGAAAGTTTGTCAAACACTTCTAAGTTTGATGTTTGTAAACTGAGACTTGGATCAGTATAAAAACCAAGACGCGGCTTTTGCCCAGGTCAGCAAGCCGACCGAGACTAACTCGGGATAAATAATAGCCTCCCGATCTTTCGGGACAGTGGACGTAGGATTTGAGCGATATCCGAACCACTTTAAAAATCCTGTGTCTCTATTGCCTTCTTAACTGTTGCATTGATTTTACTATTCATACTGAACATCATTTCTTAAAATCAATCAACTGTCTCAGCATATTGAACTTTATATCTACTGAACTGAGACTTTCATAAAACGTTTTCACCACTCAACTGATTTGGGCCTACACACATTTCCGCACGCTGAACACTCACTGTAGATACTGAATTTCTGACTCAGTCAGCTAGCAGGTCTCAGTAGAGTCAGACTCTTTGCCGCACACGATTCGAGCAATTGTTTGGTCTGCCCGAACTATTTCGATCGGACACCATCCCGAATAGGACTTTGTTCGTGTTCGAAGTTGAGAAATCGAATCGGTGTATTCACCCCCCCTACACCTGACCGTACACTCGGGACCAACAATTGGTATCAGAGCGGGAGTTCTTAAGACTCTTGTCATTCTGAAACTGGTCTACTGAACGGATCCGGAGAAAACATTTTCACTGCATATCACTCTACGTTCATATCTTTATCTTCTATGGCTGATATGTCAGGTATAAGGATGGTGCCCATGTTCTCAGTAGAGAACTATGGAGTATGGCGAGTCAGAATGGAGGCTCATCTGACTTCTCTCCACGATAGCATGACTGAAGTGCTTGAGGAAGGACCTATCGTTCCCATGATCGATAGTGTTGTAACTCAAGACCAAGCTGGAGGAGGAGGAATGGTGACCGGGAAGAAGATTCCCAAAGACAGAAGTCTCTTCACTCCTGAGGAGAAGAAGCTTCACAACTTAGACCGTGTTGCCAGAAACGCTATACTAACCACCCTTAGTGATTCTTATCTTGGCAGGGTTCAGGAATGCAAGACTGCAAAAGAACTCTGGGACGCCCTAGCGCTACTGAGTCGGGGGACTTAGAAGATTAAAGCTAACAAGTTAGCGCTGGAACTCCAAAAGCTGGAAAGCCTCTCTCTCATGCCTGGTGACAAAATTGAAGATCTAAATGTCAGATTCACGAATCTGATGAACTCCATCAACGGGCTGAAAAAGACATTCAGCAACCGAGAAATGAATCTGAAGATACTGAGGGCACTGTCGGACGGACACTGGACACCTTTTGCCACTTTATTGCGACATTCTGACTTAGATGCTGTGTCTCCCGACCATATCTTTTCGTAATTACAAGGCGCAGGAGTTTGAGTTCGACGGACCTCAAAGAAAGCTGAGAGCTGAAGCTGACACAAAGATTGATCATGCTTTCAAAGCGTCAGTCAGCACAGCATCTCCTGCGACGAGCAAGACGACGAGTAAGACTGAACCTTCACTCAACGACCTACAAGAAGGGAGTCTGGCTCGGGAGAGTGCGCGCCGCTCGTGAAATATCGAAGGAGAAGGAGCGACGCGAAAAGTGACTAAAGCCTATCGGGAAACAAAAGGTAAGTCAAATTATATGTCAAAACACACTCCCGATTCTCAATCTTCTAAATGCAGAAAGAAGATGACTCAGAACCATCAAAGAATAGCGAAAGCAAAGAAGAAAGAGTCATCGCTTGCTACAACTGCAAGAAGCCAGGACACTATCAATACGACTGTCCTGAGCTCAGTAGTGCTGAACGCGTAGCACGTAAGGCAAGGAGAGAGAAATTCGCCCGAAAAGACAATCCTACATAGTCGGGCGAAATCTCGGACGACTCGAAGAAGTCGACTCCTTTATGGATTCATCGGATGATGATGCGGCTTTCATGGCCCTAGAGCTTGAAGTCGAAGAAACAATCGAAAAGTGCCTAATGGCGGGCGAAGAGGATGAGGTAAACTCTCTTGAACCGGTCAATTCCTCTTCACACTCGCACACATGACACTATTTCAAAGTGCGAAGAGAATTTGGACGTTGTGACCGCATACGAATATCTGCTCGACGAACAAATTCAGATGAGTCTGCAGCTCAGTAAGACTCTTCAGGAATTGGATACCCTGAAAGTGGAGAATCAGAGACTTTCTCAGGAGAGTCAGGTTGCTACTGAGGCCGAAGGACTTGTGTTGAGACTCAGGGAGGAGATAAACTCTCTGATGGCCAAGTCTCAGCATCAAGAAGATCGGATTTCAGTTTTGACCAATGACTTGACTCAGAAAGATACTGAACTGAGTCTACTGAAGCAAGAATTGTCAGGACTTCAGACCGAGCACGACACACTGAAGAAGAGTGATGATGTCTGGAGAAGCCTGATGACTGAGCGTTACATGGGCGCTGAAAAGAAGCTGGAGGCTATGCTCGCAAGCAACAAGCCCAAGCATTGCAAGGAAGGACTTGGCTTCAACCAGGAAGCTTCCTCATCTGCCCCCGTTCGCTCAGAAGTGCGTCTTACTGATAGGTTTGTTCGAGGGGAAACAATCAATTCAAATCTACTGAACCCCTCAGCAAAGAACAAACAGAAGATGAAAGCACCTCATCCTAAGTATCGGACACCGACCGAAGATCGGACCCGTACACCCCGGTTCGGTCAAGAGGGGGAACTAGCGAGTTAAGTGGGCCGATCGGTATGGACCACCTCAGTTGACACATCCAGCTCAGTATGGGTCATATTACTATGATCCTATAGTCAGAGGAGGTTCCAAGAGTCAGAAAAAGAAGAAGAACGCACAAAAGGCAAAGGTCAGCAGTCCACCAGCTCAGAAGATCCGGACTCCCGAACTCCGAGAAGCCTAAGAAGTCGGCCTCGACCGGTCCAAAGTGGTCAAATTTGTTGACTCAAATGGAAAGAAGTTGTCTGAAACCACCAGGGTTGTTAGACAAATTTGGGTTATTAAAACTAACATCTAAGGACCCAAAATCAAAAATAAAGGGTACCTGAATATAATTATGTTTTGCAGGTGCATAAAGACCCATGGTATGTTGAAGGACTGCCAACGTTCCTAGAGTATCCTATGTTGAAGGACTTCAGCATAATCTTCTCTCTGTTAGTCAATTTTGTGATAACTCGAATAGAGTGATTTTTTACGCTGGTTTCTGTGATGTCATTGATAAATCTACAGGGAAAACAGTGTTATCAGGTTCGCGCAAAAAGAATATCTACGTGGTCGATCGGAACTCATTGAACACTGAAGCTTGTTTCTTGGCGAAGAATGAAAACGAACGGGATGGCTATGGCATAGAAGGCTCGGTCATCTCAACTTCAAGACGCTCAAGCAAACTAGCTAGGAACACTCTAGCAAGAGGACTCGCCGAATGAGGTGTTCAGCAAAGACACAGTGTGAAGCATGTCCGAAGGGAAAGCAAACGAAGAATCAAAATCCAACAGTTCCATCTCCTTCCACTGATGGAATCCTTCACCGCTACATATGGATTTGTTCGGTCCAGTCTCTCCAGTGACGATCAGAGGCAAGAAGTATGCTTTAGTGGTCATAGATGACTACTCGCGCTACACATGGGTTATATTTATTGCCAACAAGTCTGACGTCAAAACAGAGTTACCAAAGCTTCTAAAAAGGCTCAGTGTCGAGAAGAACACCAAGATCAGAAAAATACGTTCAGACAGAGGAACTGAGTTCCTTAATTCCATGGTAGAGGAGTTCTGTGAAGCAGAAGGAATAGAGCATGAGACATCGGCTGCCTGCACACCTCAGCAAAATGGAGTTGTTGAACGAAAGAACAAAACTCTCAAAGAAGCAGCTAGAACTCTACTCGCAGATTCAGGACTCCCATCCAAATTCCAGGCGTAAGCTACTGACACTGCATGTTACACTCAGAACCGATCTTTACTGACGAAGCAGCATAAGAGGACACCATATGAACTATGGAACGGCAGGAAGCCTTCTCTATCTTATTTCCATATCTTTGGTTGTTCATGCTTTATCCACAATAATGGGAAAGATCAGCGAAGACTTTTGATAGCAAGTCGATCGGGGAGTATTCTTAGGATACTCTCGGGTCGACAAAGCTTTCGAGTATTCAACTATCGGACTCTTTGCGTGGAGGAAAGCCCTCATGTTGTTTTTAACGAGTTTGCTACGAAGACGGGAGCAATAACTCAAATTCTCGAATCCGAGGACATCGGTAGACGGCTACGGGATCTAAGCTTAAAGAACAAACCCGAAAAGATCCGGCTATATTGGGATGATGATTCAGGACGAAGAAACCGAAGACAAATCTATTGAATCTCAACCAAGAGCAAGTAGGCGAGCGATTGATTCTCCCGAGCAGAATCAATCCCGGGTAACTCAGGTCGATGAGGAAACCGTAGAGGTAATCGAGACCACTACCGAGAATAACAACTCGGGGGGGAACATCTAGTAATGTTCCCGAGCCGAATGCCCCGAACCCGGTGACTCGGTAGATCATACTCTTATCACCGAAATTCTTCAATCTCGAGAATAGTACAACCGAAATGCCTAACTCACCTACTATCCGTGTTGAACAAATTTCGGATGAAGAGTTAAAACATCGTAGATCGTGGCTAGATGCTCACACCGCCGATCTTATAATTGGAGATCCTTCAAAGCACATGTCAAGACAAGATCCAGATTCTCGTCAAGGAGAAAGCGCATTATTTTCCCCGCTTCTTGTCTACCGAAGAGCCTCGAATATTGAGGATGCACTTAACGATGCTGGCCCGGATTATTGCTATGCGGGAGGAGCTGAATCGGTTCACGAGAAACGAAGTATGGGAGCTTGTAGACGGACCCGGCATCAACATGTCATTGGAACCAAATGGGTCTTCAAGAACAAGCGAGATGAAAACAACGTTATAGTAAGGAACAAAGCAAGGCTCGTGGCAAAAGGCTACTTGTCAAGCCGAGGGAATAGATTTCGATGAAACATTTGCTCCGATTGCAAGATTGGAGGCCATAAGACTATTCCTTGCCTACGCAACACATCAAAGATTCGGAGTCTATCAAATGGATGTGAAGTCTGCGTTCTCGAACGGCGTCATGGAAAGAAGAAGTCTATGTGGAACAACCGCCCGGCTTTCAGCGAGGGACATCAAGTATATAGACTCGTGAAAGGCTCTTTACGGGTTAAAACAAGCACCTAGGGCTTGGTACGATACCCGTCGAGTTTCTTCTTCAGAAAGGTTTTCAGAAGGGCACAGTAGATCGCACGTTGTTCAGCATTCGACTGGAAGACGACTTATTACTTGTGCAAATCTACGTGGATGACATCATATTCGGATCAAAGAATGTCATCATGTGTCAGCAGTTTGAAAGAATGATGAAGGACAAGTTCGAGATGTCGATGATGGGAGAAATGAACTACTTCCTTGGTTTTCAAGTCAAGCAATCTGACAAAGGAACGTTCATCAATCAAAGCAAATACACTCGAGACCTCATCAAAAGATTCGGCAAAGACATCCAAGCAAACCTATCAAGATCCCGATGAACACGAATATGAAAATCGATCTTGATAAGGAGGGAGTATCAGTAGATCAAACCGAATATCGTGCTATAATTGGTTCATTATTATATTTAACAGCTACTCGTCCTGACATAACTTATGATGTAGGTGTCTGTGCTCGATTTCAGGCGAATCCCAAGCAGAGCCATATGGACTCAGCAAAGAAGATTCTCCGCTATCTCCGAGGAACACCTGACATGGGTTTATGGTATCCAGCTGATGATAATATTGAACTAACTGGCTATTCTGATGCTGACTATGCAGGATGTAGAATTGACCGAAAATCAACTTCAGGAACATGTCAGTTCCTTGGCAGCAAGCTGATCTCATGGTTTTCAAAGAAACAGCACTCAGTAGCTACGTCGACTACCGAAGCCGAATACATGGCCGCCGAAAGTTGTTGCGCCCAAATCCTTTGGGCCGAGACAACGAATGAGAGACTACTGACGTCATTCAGAATGAAGTGTCGATCTTCTGCGATAGTACCAGTGCCATTGCAATCACTCAGAATCCTGTACTACACACGAGATGCAAGCACGTGGACATCAGACATCACTTCATTCGTGACCATGTCGAAAAGAAGGATATCAATATGGAGATCCATACTGACAAACAAAGGGCCGATATACGACCAAGCCTCTAGCCGAATCCGTATTCGAGAGAACTTTCGGTAGAGCTAAGTCTGCTGGACCCCTCGACCCCGGTCGGTAATAAGGTTTCGTGGAGAGGAACATTCCAGTGAGGGGAAATGATCACTCTCGATCGGAATGTATTCGACGTAGAGATTCGAAACCATCTACACGAGGTATCAGTGACTACTATGTTCAACTCACCGGTTTGCGTATCTCTACTCCGTAGTAATTTATATTACAAGAACCTTGCATTTATGACAAAGATTCAGCATGATATTAATATCTCTTGGTTTGTCTTTATTATTAACGGATTTCATTTAATGCACGACATTCCATACATAAGCTTGCTAAACTCTGCGCGCATTTAATGCATGTCTTTTCACAGTTACTACTTAGGCTATTTTACAACTGGCTTTGAATTAGGCGGCATATGTGATCATTACCTTTTATAATATTGAATCTTAACCGTCCATCTCATAAAGTAGGTTTAAACTCAGCCTTAGATCGATAACTGTTCATCTTCTAGATATGCATATATTTCGATCAAATCTTAAGAACCGCCATATTCGCACTTAACATATCTTACCTCCGAAAAATCCGAGAATACCTTTTTGCAAAAACCCTCATTTGCTTACTTTCACTTCGATCAAATTCTCGGTATGCCTACATGAAGTTACTTATGTGTTGATCATTATTGATTAGTATCATATATAAAAATGTTTTATTTAAAAATCGATACGATAACACTTCGTGTAACAGTACAATGGCGAGAAACCAATATCTCTCGTGATCTCTCCAAAGCAGATATGCGAATATATTGGAGAAGGATCGCGTGTGGTTTGAACCCACCATGGATTTCTACTCGTGCGATCTGGAGTGTATGGATGAGATCTTCTCAGCTCTGCGCGAGTCAGGGCTGGAGAAATTTCTGTCTAGGAGGCCTACTTTCTTCCTCCCGAGACAGGTTGCACAATCGTATTTGAATTCGGACGCCGTGTGCCGAAGATATAGTGGTGAAGTTCGTTGCTCATTCCATTAAAGACGCCACTACGGAGCCGGCGCGATGTCCATCAAGGAAGCCCCGAAGCGAGCTTTGATCCGCCCCTCCGAAGGAATTAGTACAACGGTTGGGTACGAGAGACGACGGAGTTGATGAATATCTTACCGTCTTACGTGGAAAGCCCACTACTTTCGTGAGTCTTTTCCGAAGAACAGCATGTTGCCTCAGTTCAGGGCACTTGCTTACATTGTCACACAGCTACTGACAAGTCAAGCAGGGTCGTTTGACCAAGTGTCAAGGCCAAAGATTCAGATGATGATGGCCATATACGACCGAGCCCAGATTAATTGGACGGAGTTCTTTCTCCGTGAATTCATGGCTCAGGCTGCTAAGTTCGACAAAGCATCGAATATGCTGAGCGCCAAGGGCAAGTTGCTGTATGGACTCAAGCTGTCCATCATGATTGAAGATTTATGTGGATCTGAGCCTATCACCTACAGTGACAAGGAGTACTTCAATATGAAGAAGGTCAGATTTCACAACGTAACGAGCGGCGCTTCGGCAAAGAATAGGGTCGGGACCCTCGGCGGTCATTCAACAATCTAAGCCTCGAGCGAGCTACGCCTACAAAGAAAAGAACCCCTCCCGCAAAAACTCCTAAGGCACCGACGAAGAAACTGAAGAAAGCCGGTGAGGTGCCGCTGCCGAGGAGGTTCCGGAAGTGCTCGCCGAACGAGGCTCCCGAGAGGACTACTCAGCCCCTACTGCTGGTTGATGAGTCCGAGTCTTCTGAGAATACTCAGTCAGTGGAGAAGATCGTCTCCACTGAAAGGGACCAAGGGGATGCTTCTGAAGCTCAGAGCGCAGATATCCAGCGCCTAGACAGCCCCCTTTCCGTTCCTCTACTCAGCTCAGTCCCGCCAACTGAAGAACTAAAGTCTCACATTGACTTGGAGTCTGAGACTGCATCTGAAGGTGAATCGACCGGGATGGAAGCCTCAATGGTCTTATCTTGAGCAACCCGCGAGATCCTTCAACAAATACCGGAGCTTGCTGATCATTCAGACTTGATGATCATTGCCAAATCAGCAAGGCTCCACATGCTTCTACGCTTTCAGGAGTGGCCGCATCTACTTCGCCTTGTTCTCCACTACTCCTGTCAGCAACTCCATGAGGAGGAGATGAAGTTGAGACAGCAAATAGGCTACTCAGAGCCTGCTGACCTCAGCACCATGGAGAATCTGAGGGCCGCTATACATGACAAACAAGCAGAAGGCTCAGCACCCTCAGATGGGTCAGATCATGACGACCAGGACCCACCCAAGGATTCAGGCCCTGGACAACCTGATGAGGGATCACTCCAGGACAAGGATACACATGCTGACATTCCTGATATTCCACTCAGTATCCTTGGACCTAAGAAGTCCACGGCTGGTGCTTCGTCCTCAGCAGAGCCCGCTCAACTCTTGCTGCAGTCGACTTTCAAAGCAGTGCCCAGCCAGACCGCAAAGAGATCTCGATCAGTGGCTAAGGCCTTAAATGCTCAAGGGATCAAGAATCGAGATCTTGCGAAGGCTATCCATCGTACATAGAATCAAACTGCTCAAGCCACGACTAATGAACTTCAGGGGCTGAAGTCTTCTGTTTCTCAATCAGCCGCCCCTGATGTTTCTGCGCTTATTTCAAAAGCACTAGCTCAGCAGCAAGAAAAATTTGAATCTCATCTCAGGATCTTTCAGGAGAGCCAAGCCAAACTACTTGAGGAATTTCAGGCTTCCAAATTGGCTCATACTGAAGCTATTGCTGAATAATCCCAGGCCACAGACATAAGACTTGATAATATTCAACTGGTCCCCGGAGGATAAGATCTCCGAGAAGCCGAATGATTTTAAGGCGTCGCAATTGAACTCTCCTACAAGCGATACAATGAAGCTCGACTTCCGAGAGGAACGAGCCGCATGAGGCAATCGACAGACCTTAAGGATCAAATTCGCCGTCAACCTCCTTCAACAGACTCTTCGAAAAAGGTACTTATCCCTACCCCTACTGCTATTGATGATGCCAAAAAGGGGGAAAGTGAAAGAGGGAAGAAAAAAAGTACCGAGCCAAAGAAAAGGCAAGAAACAGAGTACCGAGAAGCCTACTCCTAAGGGGGAAGCTACACCGAAGTCATCTCGGACTCGGACTCGGACTCGACGGGTGAGGCCCGGGGTGTCCCAACTGCGAGCACGGTTGAGACCGGCCCAAGTGGCTCAGGATCCCAGCTACTCATGCAACCCGGACTCTACCGATATCATCAAGGAGGTTGCGAGTATCCTTGAATGCAGAATGAGGACTCGAGATGATGAAGAAGAGGTTCCTCTACCTCCACCTGTTCGGGGAAAAGGTAAGAAAGTTATGGATCTCCCGACCCCTCCAAAGAAAGAAGAAAACCAAGAGATATATTTCTGCGAGGAGGAGGCTCGAATAGCGGCCGATGAGAAGCTCGCTAAGGAGATTGCCGATCTTGAAGGCGCCAACAAGCCAAAGTCTCGAGCCTCGCTAAAGGAAAGACAAAGGTACCAAGACGCGGTGGAAAGAAGAAAGCGCACGCTAGGTTGCCTCCCGAAAAACTCATAATCGAGGATGATGAAGATAGGGAGAGGCAACAACAACAAGAAAAAGGCACTCGGCGAGCAAGGTACGTCCAAAAACAAATCTAGTACCTCTGCGACTCCGAACAAGCTCCTCGAAGCCTCAAGAGCAAGATGCGAAATTGAAGCAATATTCGCTCGGATGGAGAGATATCTCTACCGAGGAGAGGAAGCTAGACAGTTAGAGGCCGCCAAGGCGGAGGATACATTTGGCGTGACCTCGAGGCACTCGAATTCATGCGAGCAAGAGGCCGGGCGAGAGTTCCTTCGAAAGCTGACATTCCTTACTGATACAGAAGGTTCAGGAAGCCAACAGATCTGAAAACACATAGATGGCCGAGATCAGACGAATGGATGCCTATTCAGTTCAATCAGAGATGGGAATCGGCCAAGATTGAGTTTATCAAGAGAAATTATTTCTGGAGATTCTGGCCTGAAATGTCTAAGGCTGATGCCTACGTCGAGTGGATGGCTGTTACTGAACCTGATCTTTACCCATATTTGCACAAAGCCGTAACTGAAGGGGTAGTAGTCAGTGTTCCTGAAGCAAGAATCATTCCTCCACCCAGAAGACAAGACGACTCAGTTCATCTCGGAGTGATTGAACGAGAAGTGAAGAATGTTGCGATGAACAGAGGTCTAGAACAAGATGATCCAGCAGACTTCGCTGAATACTTGAAGCTGAGGAAGAAAACGTTCAGAATGTATGGAGTCCCACTGCCTGAAGATCAATCTCAAGGTTTCATGAATAGGATTCAAGGCGTTTAAGGGTTCTCCTCCTTAGTTCTCTTCTTAGCTTAGCAAGATTTGTATTGTACTTAACCGACTATCATATATATACAATCGCTTTTTGGCTCGACAACTACTTGTTGTCTAAATAGCCGTGTTTGCTTTATGCTTTAACACTCAGAATCACTGAAGTGATTACTGACACACACACACTTTGTTTATTTACTTGTCAGTTTTTGCTCGGTTAGATTTCTGATAGACTAGACTTTCATAGAGTTATTTCTCATAGAGGGTAATTATTGCCCATGGGGGAAATTGTTGTAAAGTGGGGAAATTGTCTCGCCCTTTGCTCCCTCGGTAGTCTCAGCACTTACCAAACAACTCCACTGATCCTACGTGTAATTGTGTAAGGAGCTCTGTTTTTGAGTAAGTTAGTGTTTAGCATAGATGATAGGTTTTGGCATCATCAAATAGGGGGAAATTGTTGGTTGATGATTCCATCCTCAGCACTGTTACTCTTAGTGGGAAATGATTCGGTCTTAGACACTGATCTTAAGCTCAGTAGCCTTGTGCTCTGTACTTGTCTGAAGATTTGAAAATCCCAAAACCCTATCTGATTGGTGAACCATTCCGTTGTATATGTTGTTTGTCTCTAAGGTTTCAGACTCAGTAGACACTCTGCTCTGGTCAAGGCGCTCAGTAGCTTATTTGCCTCAGCACCAGTGTAGAAGACTCGGTGATCTTGGACTCGGCGAGGAGCAAGACACCGAGAGAGTCACGAACCCCGAACTCGGCAGGGAGTAGTTCATTGAACTCGAGGCCGACATTCGATAGTGTACCTCGAGCATTATACCTACGACTACGGGATCGACTCAAGACGGCGAGCAGTCTCTGACCCGAACTGAGATCTTTTTTGAAATGCAATCCAGCATAGTCATATACGAGGAAGAGAGAAGTCGGCTTCAATTAGCCTCGAAGTACGTTCTGTCTCAACCACTTTATTCACCTCGACAAATGACAAGCATACACGTGTCATCCTACCTACTAAAGCCGCAAGTCAACACTTTCCGGAAAAGGAGGAAAAAGGCACCGTTACCTACGTCGAAAAAGAGCCGTTTGCTACCAAAAGAGAGAGAGAGAAGAAGATCGTCTCCAACGGATCTATTTCAATCTCTGTTCTATAAATAGAGGGATTATTCAAGAAGAATCCACCGAATGCATCGAATGCACGTATCTAGAGCAAAAATCACGAAAGCATTCAACGAGCAAATAACCCAAAGAACTACGTCTTAGCAAGAACTCGAAGAACAATCTTCCAGGCGAAAGACTACATTCTAGCTCATAGGGAATCAAGCTCGAACCGACATACAAAGCCTCTAGTATCCAATCGACGTTACACGATCTTATAGCTTACCTTCACTGTTCGTCGATCTAGAAGCTACTCACTCATATTCCCTATCCCTCTAACCCTAAGCTCAACCGTTCTTATCTATAGCTTAGACGAAGGAGTTCACCTTTGAACCCGATCCTTATTGTATAAGGACTCCTTCACTGTTGGAGAAAGTTTGTCAAACACTTCTAAGTTTGATGTTTGTAAACTGAGACTTAGATCAGTATAAAAACCAAGACGCGGCTTTGCCCAGTGCGCAAGCTGACTGAGACTAACTCAGGATAAATAATAGCCTCCTGATCTTTCGGGACAGTGGACGTAGGATTTGAGCGATATCCGAACCACTTTAAAAATCATGTGTCTCTATTGCCTTCTTAACTGTTGCATTGATTTTACTATTCATACTGAACATCATTTCTTAAAATCAATCAACTGTCTCAGCATACTGAACTTTATATCTACTGAACTGAGATTTTCATAAAACGTTTTCACCACTCAACTGATTTGGGCCTACACACATTTCCGCACGCTGAACACTCACTGTAGATACTGAATTTCTGACTCAGTCAGCTAGCAGGTCTCAGTAGAGTCAGACTATTTGCCGCACACGATTCAGAACAGCTGTTTGGTCTGCCGAACTTTTGATCCGGACACCATCCCCGAATAGGGCTGTTCGTGTTCGAAGTTGAGAAATCGAATCGGTGTATTCACCCCTCCCCCCCCTCTACACCTGACCGTACACTCGGGACCAACATACCTCGATATGTAAAATTTAATACCGTTATCGCATCGAAAAAGGTCGGTACGATATCATACCATACCGAAATCACGGTATACCGATAATGTCGGTATTTTTGGTATATTTTTGATACGGTATGTGCAGTATACCGATTTTTCTTTATATTTACCCACCCTACTGAAAGTTGTTGAGAGTAGAAAGTATTTATAAATGTTAATAATATAATAGATTATTTACTTCTAAATAAGAATTTCGTTAATTGAAAAATTAATTATATTATTAATTATAACAAAAATAAAAAATTAAAATTATGTTCATAAAATAATCGACCATATTTGTCTTTTATATATTATATGAAAAATATAAATAATAATATAAATAATTATTTTGTTTAATTTTAAATAAAATATTTATAAAATAATAAAAGAATATAGTAATTAAATAGAAAATATAAAAAAATAAAAAATAAAAAAGCTGTTAAATAACAGCTTCAGTAGGCATATATGGCAGCTAACAAAAATTCTCTATCTTTGATCTTAAATAGAGAAGCTACCTTTATAAGCTGTTTTTTTCAAACACTTTCGAGACAACTAAAAGCTATAAGTTGTTTGCCATAAGTTGTTGCAAACACCCCCTTAAACACTTATGTCATAAACACTTATAGTATAAGTACTTATTTAAGCTCCTTTCTCCAAACGGGACCTTAATTGAACAGTTTTCTAAGCATCCATTGCGATGCGTTTGATGCTTAAAGCGATATAATTTCTAAAATTACCAAAATATATCTATTTTTTTTAATTATTGATTCCAAAAACTTTTAACTTTTATTTAAAATTAATTATTTTAAATTTTAAGCAAAAAAAATACTTATAATAAACATTTATAAACGTCCTTAATTAAGTTATAATAAGCATTTACGAACTCGAGTTACATTTATTTTCAAGTCATTATAAACGACTAAACGAGTCTGTTTTCTTTTAACGCCGGATTTTTTTAATACATTCTATTACTATAAATTTTCTAGAAGGAAAAACCTTAAAATATAAATAAATATAATTAATTATTGCTTGATTATAATTAAAAAATATAAATAACTATTTTAAAAACATTACAAATTATGATCTAAGAAATCGATTCTTTATGGGCTCGGATGTTAACCCAAACCCACACTATCATAGGCTTATGGTGAGCCCATTAGAAGGGTTATTCAGTAATTTAGTTCTCTTATACATATAAACCTCAAAACCCTAATTTGTTTTGTCAACGTCTGCTGAATCGAATCCCCAACTCAACCGGCAGCGGCGTCCGTGCTAATTCTCAGGTAATCGCCTCGTCGTCAGATTTCTTATATTCGGTTATTTGACTATATTTTTTTTATTCGGTGATCCATTTATAGAGATCTTACATTGTGATTTGCAATCGTTTCTGTGTGCGTGTTTGAAAGCGTGATTTTGTCTGTTGAAAATGTTTGTGCCTGGTATTTTAAATAATCGTAGGCTCTGAAACAATTTAAACCGTCACCATCTGCAGCAAGGTTTTGTACCTTTATGTATGAATCAAGGTGCTTCCAGTTGGGTAGTTCAGAATTCGTGTGATGCTCGAGTAATTCTTTAATTAATTAGATCAGTTGATTGTAATGAATATCGAATATGGTTGGTTTGATTTCTATTATGTCTACTTGTCTAGTTTCTAGCAATTAATATGAAATTGGATGTGTTTAGAATTTGAACTGACTGCAGTTAGCAGTGCATCAGAGACACAATGTGATACAGAATACTAATGTAGAATTGCACAACCGGATAACATAATGATTCTCGAACAAATACTGGCTATTTACATCATAATGTAGGGTTGGCAGGAGGAAATGATGTTTCTATTATCTACTTAACGTAGAGAATAATGTATTAAAACTCATAAGTAAGCCTCAAGGTGCACGGAAGCTTAAACTTCTTCAGTAAGAATAAACCTTGTTCCATATCATAATAAATTCCTAGTTTTGAAATTGAATGAAGGTACAAGCAACAAAAATCAAGATTCATGATGCATACAATTGCAATTTACAAGTAACTATACTTGGTTGTCTTACTATTTGATATACTCCAATTTTTAATCAGATTGCACTAGAAAACCAAGATGGTGAGAGTAAGTGTCCTCAATGATGCTTTGAAGAGCATGTATAATGCTGAAAAGAGAGGCAAGCGCCAGGTCATGATCCGGCCTTCTTCAAAAGTCATTATCAAGTTTCTTATCGTCATGCAAAAGCACGGTATGCCTCTTGTTTGGAGCAAGGTTCTTTGCCTTTGTGCAATAGCCATTAAGTCTCGTTTCCTTGAGTTGACTTTGCAGGATATATTGGCGAGTTTGAGTATGTTGATGACCACAGATCTGGAAAAATTGTGGTGGAACTGAATGGTAGGCTAAACAAGTGTGGTGTTATCAGCCCTCGTTTTGATGTTGGTGTGAAAGAGATTGAGCCCTGGACTGCAAGGTTGCTACCTTCAAGACAGGTAAACGTTGGAATTGGTTCTATTGTATTCATTAGAAATGAAACACTCCATCTGCCTTCGTATATGGTTTAAACAATTCGATACAACTTCCTTAATCTTATTGTTTCACACTTGCTGCAGTTTGGCTACATTGTGCTTACAACATCAGCTGGAATCATGGACCACGAAGAAGCCCGTAGAAAAAATGTTGGTGGTAAAGTACTAGGGTTCTTCTACTGAGCGAGGTAGACTGCTCCGGTATCTCAATCAGTGTCAATGGGAAGTTTTGCATCTATTGCAAGTCTAATTTGCAGTTTCTTTTCTTTTTCACTTTCTACTATTGACATTTGGGATTTTGCTCTCTGGAAATGCTACTAGATCTTATATTTTGTTAAGAACATATATTTTTTTCTGTTTAATTTTGAAATTGTTCTTCAGCACATACTTGCTCTTTTCTTTGTTTTAGACATAGATTATATGTTATCCCTAGCGAATTATTCTAACCATATCCTTTTCAATGGTTTGTTTGATTAATTTTCCACAATGGAAAATTATGTAAAAGGTCTGGTATAATATAATATAATAGTAATATATGTGTGATAATCGTGAAGCTACGTGGATCACCAAATTGCGTAGGATAAAATAATAACTAATCATACTTTTATCATTTGAAAAGGTCCCTCGAAATAGCTTGAATTGCTTTTTTGAATAAATTGAAAAGGCTTTCGATAAACATCACCCCACTTTCTAAAGGTGCCACAAACCACTCCAAAATGTTAGAAAGTGTTGCCATTATTATAATCTCTTTGAATGAACCATTGCCGTTCAAGAATTGATTTTTATATTATCGTTGATTGAGCAAGAAATAAACTATTCAAACACTGTATTGATTGATTACACTGAAGTGAAGAAACACATAAGAAACTGGAGGAACACCAAAACGGACTATACAAGGAGTTGCATACAACTCCGATTCCCTTATGAAAGCTAACTTGTATGAACAAATTCGATCTAAAATTGAAGCCTTTTGTTGTTAGCCAATCATATAATTGCAGAATGGAAAGTGGTAATCACCCATTGGCTGCTGCATCAGCATCTTGCTTTCTTCTTCGGTGTTGATACACCAGAGAGAATCAGTTGTTGAGTAGTCATCCCATACGGAAGAGGCCACCGTTTGGCTGGTGAGCCTGCGGTTCTCCTCCGAAAACTCGAATTCCTTCCATATCTCATCCATGGTGTAAGCCTTGCTGCCTTCTTCCACCTCCAAACCAGTCTTGTCTCCTACTGAACTCTGATCCACTCCACCGGTGTCGAAGAAGCTCGTCTCCTTGGTGGGGGCAGAGGATTTGGAAGAAGAAGCGGACGAAGAAGAAGAGGAAGGAGAAGATGATCCTTTGTTCTTCTTCGTCTTCCTCATGTGAGTCCTCCAGTAGTTTTTGATCTCGTTGTCGGTGCGGCCAGGCAGATTCCGGGCAATTCTCGACCATCTGCAATTCAGAAATCAAAGGGCAAGAAAACAAAAATTAGGGCAAATAGGAGAGAGAGAGAGAGAGAGAGAGAGAGAGAGAGAGAGAGAGAGAGAAAATATGAATTAACCTGTTTCCCCATTTGGATTGAAGCTCGACGACGAGGCGCTCCTCGTCAGGGGTCAATTTCTCCCGTTTGAGGCTGGGGTGAAGGTAATTAACCCACCGCAGCCTGCAACTCTTACCTGTTCGTTTCAAACCTGCAAGGAAGAGATGGTTTGAATTTTTGGTGGTTAAATTGATTTATGAGCTCCAGATGAGCTGCCATGGCCGTCGCCCAAAACAGGCATACCTATATATTCTGTCTCCCGCCAACCTTCAAACCTGAAACTTTTGCTATGAAATCCCATTGCCGATCACCGAACAACTTCACGTTGAATACCAGCTGGACATCTTCTTGTTCGATCCAAGGCCCTTTTCTCACATCTTCTTTCTCCATATCTCTCTCTCTCTCTTGAGATGATGATGATTATGATGATGAGGGGCACCAGTTATGTCTATATATATATATATATATATAAAAGTACTATGAGTGGTAATTAAATGTGATGGGTTTTAATATTTAATGATTGATAGGACAATGTGGCTACATGATGAAAGCCCATTAAATAGTGCCTCTTCTACTTTCCCACTTTTCCCTTGTTTTGATGGTTTTATTTTGGCTAATTTGGCTTTGTGTAATTAGGTAGGAAGCATCCCAATCTTTCATTTCCTTATAGGCCAAGTTGAATATTCTAGACGAAATACTCCCCCGTCCCATTATAAGCGTCTTATTTCTTTTGGACACAGAAATTAAGAAAATGATATTGTGTCGTGTATATAATTTGATTTTTTTATAGTTAAATCTTGTTTACGTATATTTGTCTTTTTTAGAAATAAGACGTTTCCAATGGAACATCCCAATAAGGAATACAAGACGCTTTTAGTGGAATGGAGGGAATATTAAAGAGAAGAAATTTACAACTTCCCCATACAAAAATAGGAGGAATTTATTTCAAATAATTTATTTTATATTCTTCATATTGGGGCCAAGAATATAGAGAGTAACGACATAAAAGAGGCAAGGGGGAAAAAGGTGCAAGCATCCCTTTCCTTTTATTTCCTCTTCTCAACCCATTAATTTAATATAGAAAGTTACAAGAAAGTTGTTTATATATAGTAGGGAAGATTCTTCTTTACTAATTCATCTTGCAAAGATTCTTCTTTACTACTCCCTCTGTCCCGTTATTTCTGTCATACTTACCTAATCGGACTATCCCGCTATTTCTGTTCTCTTTCCTAAAATAGTAAAAATTACTTTTAAATATAAAATGAAGTGGGTCTCTCTTACTCACTACTCAACCCCCACATTCTTATACTCTCTCTCTTCAAAAATCTATCTCTCACTCGATTATGTTCAGCTCCGAACTCATAAAATTATGATTTTTATGTTTTTGAAAATTTTAGATTATTTCTTCAAATACAATATAAAAAAAATATAAAAAATAAAAATCGATTGCATTTCACTAGCCTTGCAAAAATTTGGATAATTCTCATTTCTTTCCACCAACCACTCCTCGAAAACTGTGTCATTTTCTTTATACAATTAAAACTCATAAAATACACACTAAATTAAAATTTCTTAATCTCCGTGCCGAAGTCAACTGGGACGTTTTTAGCGGGATGGAGGGAGTACTATTTAATAGAGGGCTTTAACCAGGCATCAAATGATGAGTTGAAAGCTGAAACCAAATGTTAAAGTTGAGTATAAGTAGTGTTATGTCTTCTCAAGTTGCATGTGGGCGCCACCAGATTAGTAGCACCCTCTCCAATGTTTACATATCATTATTTGAAAATGATACCACTTTCAATCTTTACAAAAACAGTGGGATATTGCATCATCGTGTTAGTTCTCCCATATATAACTTATGAAGATTAGGTTTTTTTTTTTTTTTTTTTTTTTTTGATTCATTCATAAAAATAGATTAGGTTTTTTTTCATTTTTCAGTTTGTTGCTTGGTGTGTGTACATATATATGGATTTCTAATCATTATACTTTTACTAAAATCTTTTCGTATGTTTTTTAAATGACTATAACATCTTTAATTAATCAACCGCTATTTAAATGCATATAGGATAAACACAGCTATTATGTAATAATTCATGCAAGACATGGCACTATAGTGGGATTTAAAAGGGTAACAAAATTTAAATAGATGAAGAAAAATGAGGTGGATGCCACCACTTCATCGCCACTCCACTTGAAATAATATCATTTATTTTTAAGTGGAAATACATGTTTTTACCCAATCTCACTAAAAAAAAATAAAAGTACCTATTAACTATAACAATAGTTATAGAATACTCAATATTATCCATTTACTCTCACTTTTTTCAATTGGCAACGAGTGCCGATAGGACCCTACGGGTGCCGATAAATTATCATCGACACTGGATATTTCGAGTTTTTTTTTATAAAACAATTGATAAAAAAAATACATAGTGCCTATGGGTGCCTATAAAATGATTGGCACCCTTAGGCACTCATACTTGTTTTACAAAACAAGTCCCTCTATCGGCTGTAGAAGTTGTAGGCCGATAGAGGGAACATTTATGTTGTTTTTAAAAAAAAATACATAGTGCCTATGGGTGCCGATAAAATGATCGGCACCCTTAGGCACTCATACTTGTTTTAGAAAACAAGTCCCTCTATCGGCCGAGAAGTTGTAGGCCGATAGAAGGAACATTTATGTCGTTTAAAAAAAATATAGTGCCTATGGGTGCCGATAAAATGATCGGCACCCTTAAGCACTCATACTTATTTTACAAAACAAGTCCCTCTATCGGCCGTAGAAGTTGTAGGCCGATAGAGGGAACAGTTATGTTGTTTTAAAATAAAAATAAAAATTATATAGTGCCTATGGGTGCCGATAGTAAGATCGGCACCCTTAGGCACTCGTACTTCAATTCGAAAACAAGTTCCTCTATCGGCTGTAGAAGTTGTAGGCCGATAGAGGGAATATTTATGTTGTTTTTAAAAAAATATAATAATAATAAATTATATAGTGCCTATGGATGCCGATAATAAGATCGAACCAAACCTCCGAAGCATGTGCTTGGATTGCCTCAAGCATAGCAATAATTGGAAGATGTCTAGCTTGTAGTAATCGAGCATTGATCGACTCAAGCAGCGTTCAATGTCAGTAGGCTGTAACGCCGACTTTTACTGTAGAATCTAGACCACTTATCCGGTCCGATTTCCATCAACTTCTCATAAATTATCGGTTTAGCCTGTCGGATAGCGTTCATATACTGATGGAACTCGGTTGGCTGATATGCGTATGCAGCGTTATAGAACAATCGAATAACCCAATCACCGTGCCGGGCAAGCTTGTTGGAGAGATGGTAGTAGCAAAGGCCATGTTGCGCATCCGGAAAACGGCTCTTACAAAGATTCGCTATACTTTTATGTTGGTCCAACACAATGACTAAACTCTCATCCCGGAGGAAATGCGGCTTTCAGAGGTATCATAAATCACATCCACGACACATCATTTTCGATCGGACCAACACCAAAAGCCAGTGAGAATATTTGTTCGTTCGCATCAAAAGTAGCAGCGACGAATAATATTCCCTTATTTCTCCCCTTAAGAGGCGTTCCGTCGACAACAATTACCTTCCGTAGATTATACAACCACGGTGCACGAGATACACCTAGTGCAAAAAAAACATGTCGGAACCGGCCATCGTCACCAACACGAGATCAGTATAAGTGCCAGGATTAGTCATTTCGAGCATATGCAGATATTTAGGCAGCTTGTTGAATGACTCTGCATGTTGGCCGTAAATCATGGATATGGCTGCATTGCGTGCTCGCAATGCAACACCATATGTCGTTTGAATTCCAAACTTATCCATCAGATCCGCCCGAATATCCTTGGGTTTCATTAACTTGCTTAGGCGGCGCATTCTGCGTGCAATATAAGCGGCTACAGCTTTAGCCCGTACATTTCTACAACCAAGGCCGGACAAATCACCTAAACAAGTGTGATCCTGGCGGAATGTAGTCACTTCCCAATACTGCTCGCCTGTACAGTGTGCCCGCAAAGCAAATGGACAATCTGGAGTTCGTCTGCAAATATACTCCAATCGGGCCGCGCACGAACGTTGAACTTTGAAATCAGCAAAAGGTTTGTCTTTTGAAGAAAACATCAATTCTAGTCGCAAATTCCCGCCCACAACATGATCCAAGTTCCGCGGCACTGGTGAATCGGATATATCAAGGGGCACAATTGGGAGTAACCAATTGCTTGCTACTTCCATATTGCTATATATGATATCGTCGTTCCGGCTGGGGCGGATCACTAGGACGAGCATAGACATAAGTTCGCTAACGCCACCCTCTCGCCGGACCCATGCAGCAAAATCAACAAGCGAACAATTAATCAGAGCATCGAGAATATCTTCATCCTCATCATCTGATGATGATGAGTCGAGATGAGCCTCACGATCTTCATCACTCGCGACACGAACATCCCTTTCGGGAACACTTCCAGATGGATTGCTTCCGCTACCATGCTCCCCAAACCAATTAGATCCCTTTTGGTTACATATCGAGTTCGTGATACTTATATGCAAAAGAAACTGTATCAACACAATTTTGCCTTGTTCAGTAATCGTATCAACATAATTTTGCATGGAAATTCACCATAGGCACTCCATCGGCACCCGTCGGCTCTCCATAGGTACTGGACAAAATAAATGGGATAGTCTGTCGCCTACAATATTGCACAGTAAGACATGTCCTCTCAATAATAGGCACTCCATCGGCACCCATAGGCTTTCCATCAGCATTTCACCAAAGTCCAAAAAAAAAAGTCATCCATCTTGTGTCTTGTCAGTCTCGAAAATTGAGGCATGTATACTAATTGTGTATCTTTCAAATAGATTGAGGCACTTAACAAAAAAAGTCATCAATCGGCACCCATAGGCACCCTTAGGCACGACATCAGCACTGAGACTCATCTATAGGCACTAAAAAGCATGCATTGGCACTGTGTGTATTTTCGAATAGAAGTGCCGAGAATATTCATTGAAATAAACTGTCGGCCCTCAGCGGCACCCTTAGGCACTCAATCGGCACTGGATTAATTTAACAAGAATTCAAAATTCGAGTGCTGAAAATAAACGGCACCCGTAGGCACTCTATCGGCACTGTTTTATTTTAAAAAAATTGTAAATTCGAATTCCTATATTATTTACTTAAAATAAACCATAGGCACTCAGCGGCACCCATAGGCACTCCATCGGCACTGAAAGATTTTAACAAAAAAAATATAATCACAAAGGAAACAAGAAAGCTGACGAAAATCTGAGGGCAAATTCGTAATCTTGGGTATTTGGTGAATATAAGTTTAAGGGATAGCTATTATTGTGTTTTTTTATGTAGGAGTGGGTAAAACAAGAAAGCTCCCTATTTTTAAAGATATATGTGGGGCTTATACGTGCATGTGTATGTTATTCATTCCAAATGCTTTCTTGGAGAAATTCCATACGACTTTGATTTAATAGTTTGGCTGGACTAATTCATAGTTAGTAGGGGAAGTGAAGACAATATCTACATAAAGCACAGTTTATGAAGAGTTTTTGTCCTTCTATAATATTTCATTAATTTGCCACTTACGAGTAGACATGCCCATTTTCAAATCGAAACTGGCTAAAACCGGGTTTTAAATTAGAACCGAAACCAGCATAAACCGGAATCGGTGCAAACCAGAATCGTCTTGAATCGTAAACTGTCGGTTTGTGGTTTGGTTTCGGTTTACTCTTTTTCAAACCGTGAAATCGTCGGTTTCAAACCGTGGGTTCCAAAACGGGTGAAACCGACGATTTCACCTATTAAAATTGTCAAATATCAGATATCTAATGATTAGATAAATGAGTTTTAAATTAAAAAAATTATTGAAGATCTAAATCTTCTAATTTTTTACTTATATTTAAAACAAACTATTCATTTAAAATACAAAAATCCTACCAATTTTGATATTTTAAAGTAGTATACAAAAGGATAAAATATTATTATGTATTTAGTATAATTGCAAATGGATATTAACGTTCCCTAAAAATATACTCCCTCCGTCCCATTATTTATGTCCCATTGGGACTGGGCACGGTAATTAAGATAGTGGAGGTAAAGGTGTAAAGTTGTGGTGTAAAAGTATAAAGGAGTGGGGTCCACTTGCTTAGATTGATTGTGGTCCACTCATTTATTTCCTTATTTGGTATGTGACATAAATAATGGGACAACAAAAAACGGCAAGTGGGACATTAATAATGGGACAGAGGGAGTATATGGGATAAAAGTTGTTCAAATTTTATCACTGAAAAATATAGAATATCAAATATTGTTTCATAATTACTATACGACAAATAATCGAAAACAATGATATAAAATTTATTTCTAAAATGATGATGATAATGAAGAATCAACAATGAGATTGTATTAATATATTTAATTGTTCAATTCTTTCATGAGATTGTACAATTTTAATTATAATATATTACTGACTTGATTCGAAACCGAAAAAGTTATAGTTTTTTTTAAAAAAAATTAATAAAAAAAGTAATTCAGTAATTAAAAAAATAAAATTTATGAAAACCGTGAAACCGGTAAACCGAAATCGGAACCGACGGTTTCAAACCAGAATCGCCAACCGTCTGCATGCGGTTCGATTTCAGTTTCAGTTTTTGGCAAACCGAAATCGGCGGTTTCAAACCATAATTGAAACCGAACCGGAAATGGGCATGTCTACTAACGAGTAAAAGAGATAGTGACTTAATTGTCTGTGGGAAATAATAAATATGATCATAATACTCGCATTTTCATCATTGTTACGACTCTGTTTTTCAGTGATAGCACTACAAAAAAATTGTATTTTACCGATGAAATTTTCCGTCGCTAAAATTGTCGACGATTTTTTGAATTTATGTCGACGACCGACCCGATGACGATCGGAGATGGTGAATTTATGTCGACGACCGACCCGATGACGATCGGAGATGGTGGCCGGCGGCAAACGGGCGGTGACGGTAGCCGGCGACGATCAAACGGTGACAGTGGCGGGCAGCGGAGGCTCGTGTACGCGCGTGCGCACGTGTGTTAGCAGTACCAATAGCTATTGAAGTTGTGTGATATATAAAAGTGAAAGAAGTATGTTAAAAGTTCGATGTGGGACGGAGAAGTTCAAGTTTACTGATGGACAATTCCGTCGCTAAAAGTTGAAATAGTGACGGAAAATTCTGTCGGCATTGCAGGCGGAATTTTCCGTTGGTAAACGACGTTTTGAATTTCCGTTAATATTCCGTCAATAAAAGCCGACCCGTATTTTGTCCGTCGATAAATCCGTCGGTAAATAGTAAAAATTTTGTGGTGATGGAGCCAACAACAATAATAATAATAATAGTAATAATAATAATAATGATAACAATAATATTATGTATTAAACGTAGGAAGTAAGATTCCAATCCCAGGTTACTATACTAGTGTAATTGAATTGGACCAAGTCTTAATTTCATGTTTTTTCTATTTAATTGGAAGGAATATATAAAATTTAATAGATATTCCTTTAATTTCAATATGGCCCCATTAATACGTATGATACAATATATATGTCAGGTTGTTATATATGGGGTCCGTTGTGAATTCATCTACTCACCAGATAAAGTATGATAACGTCTTGTTTGTTTTTATTGATTTGTCCAAATAATTAAAACCTTAATTGAGTTAAAGGAAAAAAAAATGCTTGCTCTTATTCTTACACTCATTATGTGGAAATATATAATGCTCGATGGAAGGTGGAAATTATTTCAAAACAATGGGTGGAGAGAAGATCAGGACAGACATGTCATGTCGTTCTCAAAATCATTTGAGGGCAATTTCGGCAGTATTTCTGAATATTCTCATATCCTGGATAACAACTTAAACAATTTAACTATACTGAAAATTGCCCTTCTATATTTTATGAACATGATTGATACGATCTATCATATAGGGGCAGATTCAAGATTAATAATAGACATACATTTGCAATTTCGGTGTCGTTAATTAGAATGGATCGAATTTTACAAATTTGATTGGGACGAAATAGCAATTTCTTTTAAAATAATAAAGAATTATAGACAATTTAGGACGTGCTCATCATACCAACCCTCTACCAGCTAGAGGAATTCTGCTTGTCACTTGCTGCTTCTTCAGTTGACGACTCAGTTCTCTTAACATATTTGAATTGAGATGGACGTTGTTGCAACCATCACATTAGCGGATATGCTACAAACATTGACAAGCATTAGGCTTCTGTTACAAAATAATAAGTGATCTGCCGAAAACAACCAACAAAACACGTAAATAGGAAATGACAAATACAACTTGAAAGGAATAAGAACCAAATATAACAAGTCGAGTCGAGAAAAACTCTCTATCCACAAGAGATAAACGCCCCGGTAGTGCTCTCGGTTTAGGCGTAATCTCCTCAAAGATGAAACGGCTTTCGTCTTGTTATAGGTAGCACCGCAATATAACAAGCTCCGGCGAACTAGACGAATGACGAGGACCAAGCTTTGAACTTAGAACTAATGCTAGATGATGAGATGAATAATTCTTGAAGTGTGTATGAAATGATTTCTACCAACACCTATTTATAGGGACTACACCACCTTGGAGGATTAATGTCATTCAATCACCATAATCATTGACATGACGGTTACACAATCAAAATCAATATCATTCAACACCATAATGACGGTTACACAATCATGGTCATCAATGGAGACAATCATGGCCATCAATGGAGAATTCCTTTCAAATTCAAAAGATATATTATCTCCACCACTTTGTGCAACAAATTTCGAGAAGCTATTTCTCACTTACCGAAAATCGGAATTGAGAAACTCCTCTATACTGCATTTAAAAAAGATTTTCCAACAATCCTTCACATGAGTGGAAATAGCCTAAATGCATGCATACAGACACTAAGCTCAGTCCTCAAGAGACAATAAAGCATCAGGGTAGGCAGTGGCGGATGCACATAGAGGCAAGGAGAGGCAATTGCCTCACCTCAAAATTTGATTGAATTTTTTTTTTTTTTTTTTGTATTTTAAGTATCACAAAATTATTTATTTTGTTGTAAAACTTCTTCAAATCTAGTATTTATGAGAGTAACAAATTAAAATCTTTTATTCTCCGGAGACATTAATTCAGCAGTGCTTCGTGAGCAATTTTATAAGACTTATGTATATTATTTTGCCTTAGTTAGATATTGTTATTCTTTATAATTTCCTCTAACTAAATTTAGAGTAATGTCAAAATAGGATTGTGTAATAAGTTTTTTGAATAAATATAAAAAAATATATGAGTTATTCATGAAAGGAGAATATAATCCTTAAATAAGCTATAAAAAGTAACTATAATTAGATTTAAGTAGAAAAATATGCTTAAATTTTTTTTTTCAGGGGCTCCGCCCCCGAACCCCCGTACAAAGATAACTCAAGTCCCGATAAGTTTTGCCCCCCCTAACCGAAAATCCTGGATCCGCCCCTGAGGGTAGGTGGCTTGTGACCTTGAACCATCCATATTTAGTGCTATCGAGTATACCGGTGGACTAGTGAACACAAGGTTTTGAAATATTCCTCCAACATGTATACCGAGACAAAACACTAACACTATAAAGTCTCAACCTTGTCCGTTCTCACGTTTGTGTCCGTTTCTGGCCATGGACAACCTCTTTGGATTCATAAGTATCAAATAGAAGCGGCCCTCACTTCTCACTTACATAGGTGATTCTTACACGAGTATCCTGCCATACTCCACCTCCTCGAGGTATCCAAGAATCATTAAAAGTATATGACTTAACCTCACCACATAACAGGTCAGCAACACTCTATTGCTCTTTTTAGGGAATAATTTTGTCGAGTTGTTACACAAATAGACTCTTATAGCTTAGTTTTCCCATTGAACCAAGTTCATGGGATCTCCACTCTACAAGGTTGGGTTACCACTATAATTGTCTTAAGTTGTGGATTTTACTCTCATTCCCTTTAGCAGTTTATACATTTGATCTCGATGCAAACTTTTAGTAAGCGGATCCGCTAGGTTATCTACAGACTTGACATAGTCTACAGAGATAACCCCACTCGTGATCAAATATCTTACGGTATTATGTCGACGACGAATATGTCTCGACTTACCATTATACAACCCACTCTTGGCCCTACCAATAGCCGCTTGGCTATCACAGTGAATCATCACAGGTGGTACGGGTTTCGTCCAACATAGAATATCTTCAAGAAAATTACGTAGCCATTCGGCCTCCTCACCAGCCTTATCTAAAGCAATAAATTCAGATTCCATGGTGGATCGGGCTATGCACGTCTGTTTCGTGGATCTCCACGACACAACTCCTCCCCCTATAGTGAACACATAACCACTAGTAGACAACGAGTCTTTAGTGTCGGATATCCAATTCGCATCACAGTACCCTTCAAGTACTGGGGGATGTCTCGAATAATGCAGCTCAAAGTTAAGAGTGTATTTCAAATACCTCAGAACTCTTACAAGAGATTTCCAATGCTCTCTACTAGGATTACTCATATAGCGACTCAGTTTGTTCACCGGACATGCTAGATCGGGCCTTGTACAATTCGTGATGTAAATAAGACAACCAATGACTCTAGCATAATCCTTTTGAGCAACAGGATCACCCCTATTCTTACTCAAGTGAACATTAAGTTCTAAAGGAGTCTTAGCCGACAAACCATCATACATATTGAACTTGTTAAGCAGTTTCTCAATATAATGAGACTATGATAGAATAATTCCCTCGGAAGTTCTTTGGATTTTTACTCCAAGAATAACATCAGTCACTCCCATGTCCTTCATGTCGAAATTTATTTTCAACATGCGCTTGGTTTCATTAATCACTTGACTGTTACGCCCCATAATTAGCATATCACCAACATAAAGACATATAATAACAAAATCGTTATTCGTATCCTTTATGTAAACACATTTGTCACATCATTTATCTTGAATTCGTTTGACATCATAACATCGTCAAACTTCAAATGCCATTGTAAAGGGGCTTGTTTTAATCCATATAGGGACTTAACCAACTTGCATACCTTTCTTTCTTGACCAGGTACCACAAAACCTTCAGGCTGTTCCATATAAATTTCCTCTTCTAAATCTCCATTTAGAAAAGCAGTCTTCACATCCATTTGATGAATTTCAAAATTGTGCAAAGCGACGAATCAAAAGCGAAGACGCGGATTGAAGTTATTCTCGTGACAGGCGAATAGGTATCTAAAAAATCAAACCATTCCCTTTGCTTAAAACCCTTTAGAACTAAACGGGCCTTATATTTATCAATTGGCCCATCAGCCTTATATTTTCTTTTTAGGATCCATTTACATCCTAAGGGTTTACAACCTTCTGGCAGATCTGCTAACACCCACGTATGATTTTGCATAATGGAATCAATCTCACTTTGGACAGCTTCTTTCCAAAGTGGTCCATCAGGTCTCGTAAGAGCTTCATTAACAGACCTCGATTCCTCATCTAAGAGGAACACCACATAGTCCGGACCAAAGTCCTTAGCAATTCTTGCTCTCGTGCTACCTCTCGGTTCAATAGCTTCTAGGTCAGAACCAGGTCGTTTTCGTGAAACTGGTTCAACCCTTCCATGCTTAGAACTAGTAGCTTCATCTCTCATTCTAGCTTAGAGCTAGATTCAACCTTATATTTACATGGATAAATATTCTCAAGGAAAATAGCATTCCTTGATTCAATAGTTGTTCCCACATTCATATCGGGAACTTCCGACTTATGAATAATAAACCTATAGATACTACTATTCAAAGCATATCCGATAAAGATACAATCGACGGTCTTAGGTCCGATTGTAACTTGCTTAGGTAGAGACACGTATACCTTAGCCAAACACCCCACACTTTAAGGTATTTGTAGGCAGGTTTCCTTCCTTTCCACATCTCGTAAGGAGATATATCCTTACCTTTAAGGGGAATCTTGTTCAGTAAGTATTTAGCTGTTAAAACAGCTTCCCCCCACATGTTCAGGGGTAGCCCCGAACTAATTAGCAAGGCATTCATCATCTCCTTAAGTGTTCGATTTTTCCTTTCAGCAACACCGTTAGATTGTGGCGAATAGGGGCGAAGTGGTTTGATGAATAATACCACTAGATTTATACAACTCTTCAAACGGAGCTACATATTCTCCCCGACAATCTAGTTGATTTTTGGCTTCCGCTTTGAAACTTTTAAAAGCTTCAATTGCCTCATCTTTACTTCTTAGAAGACAAAGACAACAATAACGTGTGCAATCGTCAATAAACTTGATGAAATACTTTTTACCACCTCTTGTTTGCACAAACTTCAAATCACACACATCTGTGTGAATAAGTTCAAGAGGCTTAGTGCTCCTTTCCACCGAATGAAACGGCGGTTTAACCATTTTTGTTTCTACACATACTTCGCATCTTTTATTTTTATTAAACTTATTTACCCTTAGTAAATTGAGATTAGCTAGACGTTTTATCGCATTTAGATTAACATGTCCTAATCTATAATGCCATAAATCGGAGCACTCGGTCAAGTAAGAAGAAGCAGAAGCATTATTATTATTTCCTTCATTCTTGGGCACTTGGCGAAGTGCCGCTACATTGAGCTTAAAAAGCCCATCGGTAAGATACCCCTTACCAAGGAATACACCAAACTTAGATAAGATAAACTTATCAGCTTCAAACACTAGTCTAAAACCACGTTTGACTAGTACGAAACCTGACACAAGGTTCTTCCGAATATCCGGAACATGAAGCACTTCATTCAAAATCAATTATTTGCCGGAAGTCATCCTCAGCACAACGGTTCCAACTCCAACCACATCGGAAGATGCTTGGTTCCCCATGTTCAGCTTCCTCCCTTGATAGGGATGGTATTTCTTGAAGCGGCTTCTATCACCACACACGTGCAGTTGCAGCAGTGTCAACGAACCAAAGGCCGGGATTCTCGACGATATTCGCCTCTTCCGTGATCACAGCCGCTAGGTCCTCTAAAGTGAGGTCATTTTCCATCAAGTTGGCTTGGCTCACCTTCTTCTTCTTGGGCTTTCGACAGTCCTTGGACATGTGATCCGTTTTGCCACAATTGTAGCAATCTCCGTCAAACCTTCTAGTTTGACCTTTACCTCTTGTATGGTCTTTACCGTTGGGACGCACTCGCTTGTTAGAGTCACCACCTTTCTCCAACAAGTTGACCCTTGGGTCCATCGGGGTTTTGGACTTTACGTCTTGAACTCGGACATCAGCCTCAATGTGAAGCTTTACAATCAAGTCTTCAAGCGACATCTCCTTCCGCTTGTGCCTGAGGTAGCTTTTGAAGTCCTTCCAACTTGGAGGAAGCTTTTCGATCATGGCTGTCACGGTAAAGGCGTCGGCAATAGCATCCTTTCCGCATGAACCTCGTGCACAATTGTTGGAATTCTTACACTTGGTCCATAATGGGTCGGGAATCCACCATCTTGTAGTCTAGAAATCGGGCTACAATAAATTTCTTTGTACCTGCATCATCGGTGCAATATTTCTTGTCTAGTGCCTCCCATATTTCTTTTGAGGTCTTCATGTTTGCATATATACACTATACAAGCTATCCACTAGACCAATTAATAAAAAGTTTTTACGCAAATAGTCTGAAGTACGCCAATTTTCGTATGCAATGGAGACTTGCATGTTCTCCTCATTTGCACTTGGAGGTGCGGGACCATCTTTCTTTTAGTATGTTTCCAAATCCTATTGTTGTTAAATAAAACAACATCTTTTGTTGCCAACGTTTGAAGTCGGCTCCACCAAATTGTGGTGGCTTTTCAGCGGCGGGCAATGCTCTCGAAGAGTGCAACGGTGCCGGTAAATTTGGGGTCGAGCCCCCCATCCCTCCAAGGTGGTTCCCAAAAGGGATAAACGGTGTCGCCGAAGACGACATAAAGTCATTTGTAGCCTCACAAAGGTTATTCAAGATACGATCATTTGTTGCGGACAACATGTTGGCCAAGGTGGAGATGGCGGCCATGTTGGATGATGGCAAGGTAGCACTTGATATTGAAGAGGCCACAAACGAAAATGGAGGTGGTCCACCAAATCCGGCAACGGATATGCCGACGGAAGTGACCGCGAGAAAAGGGACTCCGGTGGAGGATGATGTAGTGGATGAAGATGCCATTTCCAAGCTAAGGTAAGTTTAAGTATCGATTTTATTTGTTCCCAACAACAAGGTCGTTTTATCTCTTGCGATTGTTACAAAATAATAAGTGATCTACCGAAAACAACCAACAAAACACGTAAATAGGAAATGACAAATACAACTTGAAAGGAATAAGAACCAAATATAACAAGCTAAGTCGAGAAAAGCTCTCTATCAGCAAGAGATAAACGCCCCGGTAGTGCTCTCGGTTTAGGCGTGATCTCCCCAAGATGAAACGACTTTTATCTTGTTATAGGCAGCACCGCAATATAACAAGCTCCGGCGAACTAGACGAATGGCGAGGACCAAGCTTTGAACTTAGAACTAATGCTAGATGATGAGATGAATAATTCTTGAAGTGTGTATGAAATGATTTCTACCAATACCTATTTATAGAGACTACACCACTTTGGAGGATTAATGTCATTCAATCACCATAATCATTGACATGGCGGTTACACAATCAAAATCAATACCATTCAACACCATAATGACGATTACACAATCAAAATCAATGCTATTCAACACCATAATGGCGGTTACACAATCATGGCCATCAATGGAGACAATCATGGCCATCAATGGAGAATTCCTTTCAAATTCAAAGATATATTATCTCCACCACTTTGTGCAACAAACTTCGAGAAGCTATTTCTCACTCACCGAAAATCGGAATTGAGAAACTCCTCTATATTGCATTTAAATGCAGATTTTATCTCTTGCGATTGTTACAAAATAATAAGTGATCTGCCAAAAACAACCAACAAAACACGTAAATAGGAAATGACAAATACAACATGAAAGGAATAAGAACCAAATATAACATGCCGAGTCGAGAAAAGTTCTCTATCCACAAGAGATAAACGCCCCGGTAGTGCTCTCGGTTTAGGCGTGATCTCCCCAAAGATGAACGGCTTTCGTCTTGTTATAGGCAGCACCTCAATATAACAAGCTCTGGCGAACTAGACGAATGACGAGGACCAAGCTTTGAACTTAGAACTAATGTTAGATGATGAGATGAATAATTCTTGAAGTGTGTATGAAATGATTTCTACCAACACCTATTTATAGGACTACACCACCTTGGAGGATTAATGTCATTCAATCACCATAATCATTGACATGGCGGTTACACAAACCAAAATCAATAGCATTCAACACTATAATGACGGTTACACAATCATGGTCATCAATGGAGACAATCATGGCCATCAATGGAGAATTCATTTCAAATTCAAAGATGTATTATCTTCACCACTTTGTGCAATAAACTTCGAGAAGCTATTTCTGACTCACCGAAAATCGGAATTGAGAAGCTCCTCTATACTGCATTTAAATGCAGATTTTCCAACAACTTCTTCTTCGAATGTTATAGTTTTTTGGTTCACTTATGATTGATCAGGTGTGTTTACCTTATCATTTTTTCACTTTGATTCTACTTAATTTTTTGGAGAATGTCACGCATTCTCCAAGACATTGTTAATTTTTATTTTTTTAATAATACATAGGGGTTAGAGAGTTTGTCAGACTCCCATAATAAACGTTTGATTAAAAAAAGTGATTTGATTTTTTTTAGACGAGGGAAATCCAGTTGGACATTGATCATACACTCTTTGATTAAACATTTGGATTACACATTGGGCATCTTGCCGATTCGGCTCTGAAGCCCAACAACCCGGCCCAATAATTCAATGGAAATCATATTGCATAAAGGGCTTCGGGCCCAGTTCGGTGGTATTTCCGAGTCACAAATATCTACTTTTGATTTTATTATACCAGATAATATACGTTTTATAAAGTGGTAATGTATGTTTCTACCCAAATACCTTAAACAAAAATCAAAAGTAGTCTTCTTATTCATAATCAAATCAATTTGACAATACTACCATCACTTTAGAATTGACTACCAATATCTAAGACGAGTCTATGGGTGCCTAAGACATGGTGCCTAAGACATGGTGCCTAAGACATGCCACAGAAAAAGACAAATTCCTCAAATGTCTGCAAAAAAAATGAATCTTTAAATTAATGCAGTGCCGAAAGGCCTTAGGCACTCTTAAGGCACTACTTCAGCACTGAGAGATTTAATAAAAAAAAATTAAAATCACTCGTGCCAATGCCGAGGGCATTCATGACCTAAGGCACTCCAAGGCTCTTATTCAGAATGAGTTTTTTAGGCTTTCTACGAAACCCCTAGGCACTCTTAGGCACTAGAATTTTTAAAAATAATTCGTATATTAAATCCAAATCAATCAAAAAGTGAGTCAAAAATAAAGATATTTTAATAATTTTAATTCTTTTGTAAAGATAAAATAAGGAGTTGGAAAATTTTGTTTTTTATTTTAGAGATTTGACTACCGCTGCAAATGCCTCTTTTATAAATCTAAGCACGCAATAATTGGTCCACTAAGGGCATCTCCAACCGGCTGCATTATGCAGTATGCAGTCGAAATTAGTCCCCCAACCGAACTGCAAAGTTATCTGCAAAATGGTGGAATGCAATTTTTCTCTCTCTTCTTACTGCAAAAATGGTGATGCATTGTAGCAAGTTGCAATTCTACCTGGAGATGGTAAATTGCACAATGAGGCCATGTTTCGTAGGAGATATCGGATGTCCCGTTCGTTGTTCCTTCGCATTGTTGAGGCGGTGACTGAACATGATCAATACTTCAAGCAACGAGCAGATAATAGAGAAAGACTTGGCTTATCACCCCTACAAAAAGTAACAACAGCATGTCGTATATTAGCTTATGGTGGAGCAGCAGATGCTACAGATGAGTATGTCAAAATTGGTGATTCCACTGCAATTGAAAGCATGAAAAAGTTTTGTCGTGCCATTATAGAGATATTTTCTGATCAATATTTGAGGACACCAAATGTTAATGATATTGCTATACTTCTCTATATTGCTAGAAAACGTGGATTTCCATGAATGTTAGGCAGTTTAGATTGCATGCATTGGAAGTGGCAAAATTGTCCTACCGCGTGGGCCGGTTCACATGCAGGTCGCAGTGGAAGTCCTACGCTTATTCTCGAAGCTGTAGCAGATTATGATCTTTGGATATGGCATGCGTATTTTGGTATGCCATGAACAAACAATGACATCAACGTGTTAGACTCTTCTCATCTTTTTGATAATCTCACTGAAGATATTGCTCCCCCTACTCATTATGTACTTCAAGGAAAAAAATATAATATGGGGTATTATTTAGCTGATGGTATATATCCTAAATGGAGTACCATTGTTCAAACGATTCATCAGCCTCGCACTCTGCTTCATAAGCCTTTTGCAAAGAAACAAGAAGCTTGCAGAAAAGATGTAGCGCGTCTGACACGTTATTGGAGGAAAGAAGTGCTAAAGGATATAATGTCTGCATGTATAATTCTGCACAACATGATCGTAGAAGATGAACGTGACCTTGATGCTTCAATTAAAGACGAAACAGAGACTACTCCACAACCAAATATTGATCTTTCGTCGAATGAACGAAGTTCAATGAATGATTATGTTCGTTGCTACAATAATATAAGAGATCAAAAAGGTCATTATGAACTTCGAAATGCGTTAATAGCTCATTTGTGGGCGGAGTATACCAATTCCGAGAATTGAATCTTTATTTGCTACTAAAGAATGTGCACAAATCTATCTTTTTTATTGTAATTTCTTTTATCAAGTTGTGTAATTTTCTTATAATTAATGCACGATTAATTTAGTTATTTTTATTTGTTTATTATTTTTTTAGTTATTTAATAATAAATATTTTATATATAATTATTGCTTGAAATTATTGTGTGGCTAATGTGTAATATTGAAAAATATAAAGATATTATGTAAAAGTATAAAAAGTAGTGTGAAAAAAAATAAATGATGAATATTCTTTTTGTGGTTGAATTTTGAATTGTGAATTGAAGTGAGATTAATTTAATGTGACAGATATTGCAAATTGAAATTGGGAATGAGTATGGCATTGAGGATGCTCTAATCCGTCGCGTCTGATTGAGCGATCTGACAGATGGACGGTTTCGTGGGTCCACAGTTGTCTGTCAATGCAAGCAGAGATTGGATGGGGCCCACTACCACCTTGCGCCTCGGTTTCAATTCTCTATTTGTTCTTATAATTAAAGCGTACAGACGCGATTATCGCACAGCCCGACAAATGTCAAAGTTAGGTAAGACTGAGGGAATAAGAAGTCAATTCGTTTGACCATTTTAGAGATTTTATAGTACCTCTCAAATGTTGCTTTAATTTGAAATGTGTGATTACTAAATAATTTCAATTTAATACTAATATATTGGTTTCTAGCATTAATTAATGTCGTATACCTACAAATTGGATCCTCATACAAAAATTGTAGCTTTTCACTTGTGTGTTAATATTTCGCAATTTGAGGCCATATCTTGCTTCTCAACATTCACAACGTGACATAATTTGGTAAATAATAAAATAATTTCATGGTGCAATTGGTATGTGTAATTCTTGTCTCGTGCCCTTTGTAATGAAGACATTCCAACAATTTTCTGATTTCAATCTTCATATACACTCTATCATCCACAATTGCTAAGAATCAAATCTCATGAATAAGAATTTACTAAGTATAAAAAATGGTCAATAGGAACTACTCTTCGTCCTGCTTGACTTGTCTTGTTTTCTTTTTTGGATTGTTCTACTTGACGTGTCTACACAAACTCCCAATTTTTTTGTGGGTCATACCTTTTTACACACAAGCATTCATTTTTCTACACACAATCACCCACTCATCTGAATCTCCACGCCGAAAAAAAACAAGACAAGTCGAACAGGATGGAGGGAATACAAACAAGACAAGTTGGACGGGACGGAGGGAGTACAAATTTGCATTGTTCGATCAATATATCTACAACTACAATTGGAATCACACATAATCTTCGGATTTATATTTCATAAGTACTCTTTGTATGCTAAATCTATAATTGGACCTAGAAACGGCTAGCCTAAGCTAGGCTCACGGCGATTTAGCGATTACAATCAGATTCCATGTACTCAAACATTATATCCGGGATTTTTTTGGCAATGTCAGAGTATCAATTTGTTATTAAAAGTACAATTATGAAAAACTTCAAAGCCAGAATATGGAAAATGTAAGTTTTCTAAATAAATGTGAAAAAATAACAGATACTCATATGAATTCAACTTTACAGTAGACTAGACCCACAAATTAAGTTCACTGAAATCCAAAAGTGAAAGTAATGGCAGGATTCTATGGCTATATATATGGTGTTATTATTTGATAGCATCCATTTATGAATTTTCTACTCCACACCCCGCCTTCCCTTTTCACACCGGCCCATACTCTTCCTACCCCCAATTCTCTCTCTCTCTCTAACTGCACATGATATATATGGACTTCATTTGACTCAGTCCACTGTCCTATATATTTATCAATCAACAATGGCGGTTTCTGGCTCCAGTTCAGGAAGAATGACAGACCTTCAAGTATGGCGAGATCAGCACCGAGAACTCAGCCCAGAGAGGAACAAAGTCTGGAGCGAACCGGCCAAATCGAATCGCAGAGTCCCAGTCGTTTATTATCTATCTAGAAACGGCCAGCTGGAGCACCCCCATTTCATGGAGGTCCCTCTCTCCTCTCCCAGAGGTCTCTTTCTTCGAGGTGCATGCGTTTCCTTATCATCATCATCATCTCCTCTATAACTTTAAGCTTGTTCGGATAAACTAATTAATTTAGTTTCAGTGCAGATGTGATTGGTCGCTTGAATGTTCTTCGAGGAAACACCATGTTTGCTATGTACTCTTGGTCTTGCAAACGGTAAGTATATCATTAAACTTTCACTGATTTTTGGTGTAATGGAATTTAATTTTTGGAGGTGTGATTTAATTAGGAGTTACAAGAATGGATTTGTGTGGCACGATTTGTCGGAGAATGATTTCATCTACCCGGCTAACGGCCATGAATACGTTCTCAAAGGCTCCGAGATTCTTCAGAGGCAGCCGCAGAATCAAATAATCGCAGCCGAGGATGCAGCTGGTAGTGGTAGTTATCCCCCGCCATCCGAGAGGCGACGGCGGAACCAGTCCTGCAGCTCCATAGACTACGACGCCCACGAGTACAGCGTCTACAAGGCGGAACCCTCCTTCCGCTACGCCGCCGACGCATCCACCCAAACAGACGACGCGCGCCGCCGCCGCCACCGCCACCGCCCTACGGAAATAGTGGAGGAGAAGATCAGCAAAGAACCAGAGAGGGAGATCCGCGACGAAATCGAGATCTCACCTCCGCCGTCCGATTCGAGCCCCGAGACTCTGGAGACGCTGCTGAAATCAGATGGACGGTCGATGCTGCAGGCGGAAACGGTGAACAGGGAGCCAACAACAAGGCAACAGATTCAGAGGGCAACTAATAAGTCGTCGGTTCTGATGCAGTTAATCTCCTGCGGTTCCTTATCATTCAGGGACTGTGGGGCCGGCCAGGTGATATCGCAGTACAGAATGAAGGTCCCCCGCGGAGGAGGAGGAGGAGGAAGAGTAAAGTTGGAGGAGAAAGAGTACTTCAGCGGGAGCATTGTAGATACCAAGAAAGAGGAACTTCATACCCTCAAACGCTGCAGTTCTTACCATGCGGATCGGTCAGTTTAGTTTGTACAATTCAGACGAATCATGTAGGAGTTTTTTTTTTCCTTCATTTTTCTTGTTTGTTTAATTCGTATGTTTTTATGGACGTTTTGATGTACTGAAAGATACTGTATTATTTGGTCAGAAGAAGTAACATTTGTCTTCATTACTATTTATAATGAGTGAAATGAGTGCAAACCAATTCAAGATTAAAAATTAGACAAATTTGGAGGTAAAAATATGCAATATTAGGCCCTTAAATACGCCACTTGAAATATGAAGCCGTTGTTGAATGAGGTTAGCGTTGTCAATTCGATTTAACTGAACTGAAATGTTTTCATTTGGTTTGTTTAACTGATCAGTTAAATGAGATCTTAAACCGTCCTTATTAACAACCCTAAATGAAATAACCAATCTAATTGGTATTCTCACTTCGGCGTAAGTAGTTGATGTAGAATTGATCTAGTTTTCGATCTCTGTTGTAGAGAAACATATATGAATAATATACTACTCTCTAAATTATCCACCAAAGTATGTAGTCGTTATCGAATTGTGCACATATATGTTATTCACTTTATATTATATGTAGAGAAACATATATGAAAAGCTATATATGCTCACCTTTGACCTAGTGGAAATCAGACGTAAACGTTGGAAGAAATCAAGCTAGAATTTTAGCTTGGAATTTCCAATAATTCTTGTCCCTTCCACATTTTGGAGTTTGCATTACCATGTGCTTAGTTTTGATAGTTGGTGGATTTTGGGACAAATTTCCGATGCTACTTTTTGACTTTTATGCTTTGGGAGATCAAATAATTTTGTCACTTGTATAAGTTTTTCATAACATGAATTTAATATGGTGTCGAAAGAGGCTTTTTTTTTCTCCAAGACAATCGCAACTTCTAGTATATACTATATTATATAGTAGTATGAAGATGTGAAGTTATGAGAGCTTACATGTTGACTATGCATGGGGTTCACATTGAAACAAAAAGTCGTTGGCAGCGAAACACATGTTGGGAAAGAGTTTACAACCAACGATTTGGGTTGGGCATAAAAAATTAGGCAAAATAGGTTATATGGTCCTCAATTTTGAGATTTTTGGTAAAATTGATTCTCAATTCGAATTTCTTGGTCAAATTGGTCTCCATAATTTTAAATTTTGACTAAATTGGTCATTTCGATAATATTTCCTTCAGTCAACAATTAGACAATACAATTTTTAAAAAATATTAAAATATTAAAAGGGTTTTTACGGAATAAAATTTCGGAAGACCAATTCAGCCTAAATATTTAAACCCAAATTATTTTAAGGAAAAGCTAATTTGTTTGATTTTAATTACTATTTATCGCACCATTCTCTGCAAGCTCGAAAAGGATGCTGACTGCATTTTTAGCTGCTTCCCGATCTTCCTCCGACGAAGAGAAAGCCGAATCGAGAATCTCTACTTGAGTGCGGATTTGGCACACGAGCTCTTGCTGCAAATCGAGAGGTTATTGACGGTCGGTGGCTCCGCCGTTGTCTCTCTGCTGCTCGTTGAGTCTCCTTCTCGAGTGTCAAGGATCTCAATCCAAAGCAAAAGCTACTCCTACAACCACTGCTCACACGGCCAGCTTGGAAGTAATCCACGGGTCTACATGTCATGACAACGTGAAGCAGTTGCCAACTCACACTTCTAGATCCTTCCAAGTAGTTGAAGACGGTTAGAGCCATGTGCAATACACGAGCGTGATAAGAGACGTGTACATATGAAATTCTTGTAAATAGATTTGTATAAATTACATAGATAGAGGAGTGCTCTGTATTCATTCAGATTCTATATTCTTTTTCTCAATAAGAGATTTCTTCTTCTTCGATCTCTCTTTTCTATATTCGATCTCCTTTGATCGATTCATCATGTTTGTTCAATGTTCTAGTCACAAATCTCGTTATGGTATCAGAGCGCTAGATTGATCTAGCGGTCTATCCATATTTTTCGATCCACTTTTTTTCGATTTGTGGTTAATTCTCTTGTGTTCAAAGCTTTTCTAGAAATTCGCCATGGCTGGGCGTTGTGCTCATGAGGAAGATATGAATGATCCATACTTCATCAGCCAAAGTGATAATCCTGCTACCGTGTTGGTCACTCCACCGCTAGATGGAGAAAACTATTATTCGTGGAGTCGATCCATGAGAATCGCCTTAGGAGCGAAGAACAAGATGTCACTGCTCTTGGATGGAGCGGTCATACCTACTACAGAAGATCCTAACTATGCGGCATGGCAGAGGTGCAATTTTGATGATTCAATCTTGGATATTGAATTCTTGTACCAAGAAGATTTCACAATGTATTCTCTATTGTGAAACTGCAAAGGAATTGTGGAGAGTTTTAAGTGATCGATATTCTCAAAAGGTAACTTCCCTAGAATTTTTGAATTACAAAAGGAACTTTACTCTACATGTCAAGGATCTCTCTCTCATTACCGGATTATTTCAATACACTTTGGATTGCTTGCGGAAGGAATTACAATAGTATTCCCCTTTTCCTACTTGTCATTGTGGTGTCATGATCGCTTGCACATGTAATTGCCTCCAATCCTTCGTTGATCAGGAAGAAAGAAATATGTCTCTCAAATTTCTCATGAGTTTAAATGACTGTTTTTCTTCAATTAGAGGCCAAATTCTAGTGATGAAGCCTTTCCCTAAGATGGATCATATTTTTAGTCTTGTTGTGCAAGAGGAGAAACAACGCAGTCTCAGTATAATGCCCTCTGGATCAATGGATCCAATAGCTATGATGAGTCAAACTGTGGGAAATGTTGTCCATACTGAAGAAAGTATGGCTTGCTATGCTGGTTCTAGAGGACCTCCTTATCGTGGTTTTCCTAATCCTCCTCAACGAAGAGATGTTCCAATGTGTTCTCACTGTGGGAGAGCAGGTCATACTAAGGACAAATGCTATAGACTACACGGTTTTCCTCCCCGGTTTCAAGTTTAAACCTCGCATCTGGATCATGTTACTCCGTACAAAATTCATCTTATGTTCCTGCTGCAGCAAATATGGTTTCTGCTCCTCAGGAAAATAGTGAGAATCCCACATCTTCTTCATCCATTACCAATGATCAATACCAACATCTCCTAACTATGATTCAAAACCTAGCCGCTTCCTCCTCCATTACATCTGCTGAATGCCAAACTTCAGGTAAACTTGCATATTGTTATTATGTTGCTCATGTTAATGCAGTACCTGCACATATTCATGTTGGTTCATGGATTTTAGACACTGGTGTCACTGATCACATGGTGTGTCATACATCTTTTCTAATAAATCCCAAACCAGTCACTAACATGTTTGTTGTATTACCAACTGAAGACAAATTGCATGTCACACACATAGGCTCTACATCTCCATTCTCCACCTATACTTTCCATAACGTCCTCTGTGTTGTCAACTTCACTGTGAACCTTATCTCTGTCAGCTAACTCATTACCATTTCCAAACTTAAACTCATATTTTCTGGTGATTCATGTGACATACAGGATCCATTGCTGATGGAGAAGATTGGCATAGTTAGGCTGCATCATGGCCTTTTCCTGGTTGAACCTCCCAGAAGTGATGTTCCTCATTCTATTGCTTGTAATTCTGTTACTTCTTCTAGCCAATTGTGGCATTACAAATTTGGGCATATTTTTGATTCTAGACTAGCTTTGCTTTGCAAGATATGATACACGCCTCTTAAGGGTACATGTAATAGCACTTGTACTATCTGTCCTTTGGCAAAATATCATAGAAAACCTTTTCCCATCAGTTCTATCAAGAGTTTGGCTCCTTTTGACATGATCCACTACGATATATGGGGCCCTTTTCCGATCCCTACACAACACGGTCATCAATATTTCCTCACTATTGTTGATGACTTCACTAGAGTCACTTGGTGTTGCCTTATGAAACTCAAGTCAGAAACTTCCTCACACTTGCAGCATTTTCACAAAATGGTTTCTACACAGTTTTCCTACAATATTAAAACCATAAGAACAGACAATGGTGTTGAGTTCAATCTTCCTTCATTTTATTCCTCTCATGGGATTATACACCAGACTTCATGTGTGTACTCACCTCAGCAAAATAGGGTTGTAGAGCGCCGCCATCAATCCCTTCTTAACATTGCTAGAGCCTTGTTGTTTCAATCTCGTCTACCTCTCTCTTTTTGGGGAGATTGTTTGTTAACTGCTGCTCATATCCTTAATAGGGTTCCTACTCCTGTAGTTGAAAACAAGAGTCCATATGAGAAACTTTATTCCAAGACTCCTAACTTTTCTGATCTCAAAGTTTTTGGATGCTTGTGTTATGCTGCAAACCTTATTGGCCATAAACATAAGTTCACTCCTAGAGCTAGAAAATGTGTCTTCTTGGGCTATCCTCCCAACTGTAAAGGTTATAAGCTTTATGATCTCAACACTCATAATTTTCTTACTTCCAGAGATGTTACCTTTCATGAGGGCATCTTCCCTTTTGCTGATCCTTCTTCTCTAGATTACCCTTCTCCTGTTCTGCCAAATCCCATTCCTGAACCTCCCTTTTCCTTCTCTTCTCCTTCTGAAAATTATGTTACTACACACACAGGTTCCTCTTTATCCCCTGCGCCTTCTGCTTCATCTGACTCCTCTACTTCTGTATCCCCTTTAGATTCGCCCTCTACACAGCCAATTAGGCGCTCACTAGATAGAGACAAGCTCCCATCCATCTCAAGGACTATGCATGCTCTCATGTTCAAGCTCTAACTATGCCAGCCTCTGCTCCCATCATTTCTACCTCCACCAAAGTAAGTAGTACTTCTTACCCCCTATCTAATTATGTTTCCTATTCCCGTTTCTCCCCCTCCCATGCTGCATACTCAGCTGCTCTAATTTCCATTTCTGAGCCTACTTCCTACTCTCAAGCTGCTGCTAATCCCAATTGGAAACAAGCCATGCAGAATGAGATTACGACCTCGAGAGTAACCATACACGGATTCTCACTGATTTGCCTGAAGGAAAGGTTTCCATTGGCTGCAAATGGGTATATAAGGTGAAATATCATGCTAATGGCAGTATTGAAACTTGAAAGGTACAAGGCATGTTTGGTTGCAAAGGGGTTTACTCAACAAGAAGGCATTGACTACGAGGACACTTTCCCTCCAGTTGCTAAGCTCACCACAGTCCGTAGCCTTCTAGCCTTAGCAGCAGTTAAGGGTTGGTTTCTTGAGCAAATGGACGTCAATAATGCCTTCCTCCATGGGGATTTACATGAGGAAGTCTATATGACCATTCCTCAAGGGTTCAAAAAGGTTGGTTCCAACCAAGTCTGCAAACTACTCAAAAGTCTATACCGCTTAAAACAGGCGAGCAGACAATGGTTTTCTAAGCTTTCTCAAGCCCTCAAGTCTTATGGTTTTTCTCAATCTCAGGCTGATCACTCGCTCTTCACAATCCATAGTTCAGACTATGATCTCATCCTTCTAGTTTATGTGGATGACATCTTAGTAGCTAGTAATAACATGGATCAAGTTACCAAGATTAAGAAGTTTCTTGATGACTCTTTCAAGATTTTCTTGGCTTGGAAGTCGCTCGGTCATCCTCTGGTATTTCATTATGCCAGCGGAAATATGTCTTAGAACTCCTCCAAGAAACTGGCTATTCTGACTGCAAACCTGTGGCCTTTCCTATGGACAACAAACTTCGACTCTCTACACAAGATGATCACTATCTAAGTGATCCCTCTTCATACCGAAAGCTTATTGGCAAGCTTATGTACTTAACTGTCACACGGCCAGACATTAGTTTTGATGTTCACTCTCTAGCACAGTACATGCAAAAGCCTGGTCTCACTTATCTATCCGTTGCTCATAGAATACTTCGATATCTAAAACGATCTATCGGCTAAGGTCTATTCTATCCAAAGGTTTCTGATCTGCGATTGAAAGGATTTAGAAACTCTGATTAGGCTTCTTCTATCGATAACAGACGTTCTGTCACTGGTTACTGTATGTTCTTGGGTGATTCTCTCCTTTCTTGGCGCTCAAAGAAGCAGATCACGGTCTCCAAAAGCTCGGCCGAGGCAGAATATCGAGCTCTAGCATCTGCTTCTTCCGAGGTACTCTGGCTCATCACTTTGTTTAAAGATCTCGGTTTCTCCATCCCTACTGCCAATGTGTTTTCTGACAGCAAGTCTGCCCTTGCTCTTGCTGCCAATCCCGTTCATCATGAACGCACGAAACACATCGAGATAGATTGCCACTTCATTTGCTCTCACATTCAATCTGGTGTTCTTCATACTCTCTTTGTGCCTTCATCCCATCAGATAGCTGACCTCTTCACAAAACCTCTTGGTTAAACTCGGTTCCTGTTCCTCCTATCCAAGTTGAGTGTGCTTGAATTTGCACCCTCCACTTGAGGGGGGTGTCAAGGATCTCAATCCAAAGCAAAAGCTACTCCTACAACCACTGCTCACACGGCCGGCTTGGTAGTAATCCACGGGTCTAGCGGTTGCCAACTCACACTTCTAGATCCTTCCAAGTAGTTGAAGACGGTTAGAGCCATGTGCAATACACGTGCGTGATAAGAGACGTGTACATATGAAATTCTTGTAAATAGATTTGTATAAATTACATAGATAGAGGAGTGCTCCGTATTCGTTCGGATTCTATATTCTTTTCTCAATAAGAGATTTCTTCTTCTTCAATCTCTCTTTTACGTATTCGATCTCCTTTGATCGATTCATCATGTTTGTTCAATGTTCTAGTCACAAATCTCGTTATCGAGCTCCGCCCCGACGACGATGGCTCGTCACACCGGTGACAAACGGAGTTCTTTTTTGTTTGCCATGGCCATGTGTAAGAGATGGGGAAGAAACTGTCTTTGTGTGGGCTAGTGGGAGTGGCGCTTTTTCATAAATGGAGGTAAGAGGTTTGTAACATTTGTTTGTGAGTTTAATAGAGGTAAGAAGGTCTGTAACGTTTCTTCTAGCTCCTATTGATGTCGATGTCTCCGGATGACAACGGCGGAACTATCAAAGAAAGTCGATGAAGCATAGAGGGAGGTCGTCAGTAGATTTTTAGATTTAAAATATTTTGACCGAATTGATCCTCCAAGTTTTATTCCAAAAATACCCTTTTAATAATTTAATATATTTTTAAAAATTATATTGACTAATCATTGACTGATTGAAAAATTAACGGAATGATCAATTTTGCTATAATTTAAACTTTTGGAGACCAATTTGGCCAAGAAATTCGATTTGAGGAGCAATTTGGCCAAAAAACTCAAATTTGGAGACCATTTAGGACAATTTGCCTAAAAATTAAGATACTAAACCTATAATTTCATAAGAGAGCGTGAAATAATAATTTTTCAAAAAATTTACTACATTCTTCTCATTATTTATGTTCTATTATGACTTGGACGGAGATTAAGAAAGTGAGTTTAAAGAGGTATGTGGTGCAAATATATAAAGTGATGGAGATTGATTGTAAACTAGTGATGGAGATTTAATTTCTTATTTGATATGAGACATAAATAACAAGAGAGTTTAAAAAGGCAAATGAGACATTAATAATGAAGCAGAGAGAGTACATTGAATTTGGGATTATATACAAATTAGAGCACCTTTGCACATCCGTAAGTATAACTACGTAAGGTTAGTTTCTTATGTCACTACCAGAAAATACTAGATTAGAGATGGAAATGACAACGAAATTTAATTTTGGGTCTTTTTTACAGACGGATTCCTGTTGGTCCGGAGACGATAGTCAGGTGTAGAGGGGGGGGTGAATACACCTGATCACAGTTTCTTTTTCTCAAACTGAAGGACAGCTGAGCTGTTTAGTGCAACTGATGAACAGTGCCAAAAAGTAACCTTCGATCACTGGGTCAGAGTGGGTCAGCTACTGAGCTCTCCTACTGACTTTTGTCAATCGTTCGAAACTCAGTCGGATACGTTGTGCGGATAAGTGTGGGGCCCGGAGATTCGTCTCAGTTTTGAAAAACGCTTTTCACAAATCAAGTTCTTTTGGCTGTGCGCTTTTGAAACACGTTTTATGCAAACATATGATTTTGAACAGTTATGATATGCAATAAAACAGTAAAGAACACAAGCGATTTAACGTGGTTCGGATACGCAAGATCCTACGTCCACGGTCCTGACAATGGCAGGATAACTTGTTGATTATACTGAGCAAGCCTCAGCAGGTATCTGTGCACTGGACAGATCCTTCTAAGTTATAGTCCTTAGCGACTTTACAATTCAAACCGAAGTTCGAAAGGGATGGAATAATCTCCAACTAAGAAGGAGTTCTTACAATAAGAACAATTCACATAAAGTGAACTCCTTCGAATCTAAGCTATAAATATGGCAATGAGCTTAGTCTAGAGAAGAGAGGGATCTAAATACTCTAGAGTGAAGAACTAAGAATATTCTATGAAAGCAAGTTCTTCTCTGGATAATCTTTGAGTTTACTAGAGTGTTCAAAGCTTGAGCGTTTTTCCCTTTTTTTTTATTCCGTGCGTGGAGCTTCGAATTTCTTCTCTATTTATAGTTGTGAGATATGGCATATGTCCGTTGGAGACGACGATGCCACGTGTCACAAGCTTCCAAAGAAAATGGCCATAATTTCGAATTTGTTGCAGCAGGGCAGTTAATTACTGTACATGAGAGCAGCTTTACTGTATAGAGCAGATATAGCGCTGTCGGCTTCTCATTGGTCGAGGTTTGCGGTTGGTGAGAATGTGTCAGAGTCAAAGTTGACTATTCAAACAACCTCGTAAGATCTTCTCTCGAACTTCGAAAAGACTTGTGCGATCGGGTCGTTTTCTGTCGGACACAGTAGACTAGATAAGTCTTTGTCTTCTTCGACTGAGTCGGCTGACAAGGAATACATCTACTGAGTAGGTCAGCTGGCGACTGTGAAGGTACTGAGCTTTGCATTTGTTCTTCTGCTGATGGCTTATCAGCTGATGGGTTGTCTCCTACTGAGGTGAAGATCAGCTGCTGGCTGAAGAACGCAAGCTCTTACAAAGATGACGTGGGGTTCTGGAAAGTAACTTCGTCGGAAGATCAGTCCAACAGTTTACCCCGCACAGGACTTAGACAAAAGATAATCAAAATAAACAAGTCTAACCTATACATCATCTAATCCTATAGACACACTGCACGACTGATATCAGCTGGGTTTTAGGATCTTCAATTCTATAGTACTACTATGATTTCCCCCAATATTCTTTTAACCACTAGACAACTGAGTACCATCTACTGACTCATAACCCAACAATTTCCCCCTAATTGATGATGCCAAAACCTCTATTTCTAACTATCTAGCCTCTATTCTAAAATAAGGAACGGAGAGCTAATCTACTGACAACAATTTCCCCCTGATTCATCAGAAGACAATCAAGATGATCAATAAAACATCAAGTCAGTAGGCGAGATATAGGCAAAATCAGAGAACGATTATGTGAGTGTGTGTCAGATCACTTAGTGATCAGTTGTGATAAAACACAAACAAAAGCCATGAGACAATGAGTAATTGTCTGGCAAGCAATAGGAACCAATATATATATAGACAGAGAGTACATGGGCCCTATTACTATTACAACAAATATGAGATAAGAGATCAAGTCTGACTTCTGAAATTCTTCGTGCGTTTCTTAAAGTCAACAGACTTGTCAGCTGGAGGGTCCAGGTAGTAATACTTGTAGACTCTTGAGTGTAGAACCTGGATTTCCTCATAATCATCTGGATCGTACATATTCAGACATAGATGAACAGCAGATTCTCCTACTTCACTCTCAATCTCTTTTGTGCACAGCATGCCGCGAGTAGTCCTAGGAGGAGGGATTCGCCTGAAGGCTGGAGCTCTGAAGGGTATTTTCTCTTTCTCCATGATCTGGCGGATCTGATTTCTGAAATCCATATCGAATCGACTGATAAGTCCATCAAAGTGTTGATCAGCTGATTTGTCAGTCTCATAGATACCCCAAACATAGTATCCCTTAATAAAGTCTTCTTTCAGTTCCTCCCACTGCTCGTTGAGCTCGGCTGGCACCCATTTATCCACATGAGGTGTAGGCTCCTTCTTTATATAAGGTGCCCTTCTGAACTTGGATCCTCGTGGAATCTGTTTCCTTGGATCAGCTGTTGGCTTTGCGGATAGGCTAATCTTTTTAGCCATGTCAGCTATCCTCTTTTTCTCTCTGAGAGCCGCTGCCCTTGTATCTCCTCTCCTAAGATTTAGTCCCTGTAGCGTGGCTTCCCAAGTAGCTCTGCCTCTGCCTCCTGCTCGGGTGTGAGATTAGTCGGGTAATAACTCCGTGCGGTTAGGTGGGCCGCGAGCACACTAAGGCCTTGGCTAGCTCCTCCCGAGCTTTCTTCTCATCCTCAGCCTTCTTGGCCTTAGCCTTTCCAACAACTTTCTTTGGCTTCTTGCCTTTCTTAGCCTCTTCCAGCTGATGCTCATGATCAAGCTTATCCTGAAGCTGTTGAGCAATCTGAAGATCATAGGCTTCTTGCTCCGCTTTTGATTTGAACTTGTGAGCCGGGGAAGATGGAGAAATAGGTTCAGTGGCGATCTCCTTCCCCGATCTCTGCGGTGGCAATACCTGAGGCTCTTGTTTTTCTTCTTGATCTAAGAATTTTGCGATTTCGTCTATGTCTTTGGGCGAGATGAGATGGGAACCGTATTCCACTGGAGTACAGTCCGGTCCTGAGCGGTCGACCCTTCTCCTTGGTGTCTTTGGCCCCTTCCCCCCTTACTTCCTTCCTCCACCAATTCAACCACGGCCCGGTTCCGCCTCGGTTTCTTCCTTTACTTCTCCTTCCCCCTTTTTGGCATCATCCGCCTTAAAGAGGTGAGAGCGGATGGCTTTGATTTCTCGTTCAACATTGTAGACTGATTCTTTAATGAGAGTGGCAGTGGATTCGAAGTCTTTGACGAGGTCGCACTACATTGCCCAATCTTTTCCTTGATCACTACCGAATTGCTTAAGCCTGCGCGGTGACTCTGACAGGTTTCAAAAGAAAGCCCGATCGTGGGAATCAGTCATCTCTTTACGAATGGCCTTAAGGGCCTCCGCCTTCGTTGTTTTATAGCAGTTTGTAGGCAAGAGGTGGCCAATTTATTCCTTTCTTTCATTTCGGCCTTGGTCAAGCAAAGAGCTGAGCCAGTGCTCGAGAAAATCTTCTGCCGAGTTTGAAGGAGCCGCCGACTCGTGTTTCCAAATCTACCTTCGAGCCGCTAAGGCGGTCTCAATTATCTCCCGAATATTCAGGCGAGGAATAGGAGCTTCGAGACTTTCTTCACGCCTTCAGCCAGTCGGGCTACACTAGCCGTTTGGGCCTTAGTATACTGGGCCCATTTTATATGAACGTCTTATGGCCTTGTTCACCGACTTAGAGGTGACGGAACCGATTGGTTGTATCTGATACGAGCTTGTTCCGATCCTCTACTCAGAAATCCCGAGTAGTTTCTCTCGACTGCGCTTTGAGGCACCCGGGGCATCACTTGATGTGGACGGAGGTGGTGATTTGTCCTTCTCGCGGGGAGTGGGACCCTCAGCAGAGCCTCCCAACTCGCATCCTTGGGTGATGCCTCGTTCCATCTCCTCATCCTTATCTCCATTATTCTCATTATCGGGAGGAGATGGTGGCGAATGATCTGCCGCCGGCACCGAGGTGCGCAAGCTCAGCCAGATAGAGCATTGCCGCCCTCAAATCTTCGAATGTTGCCGGATCAGTCGGTTCCCCGAACCCAATTGCTGCGATCGCAACTCTTGCCCTTCAAAGCAAGTAATGAAAGAGTTGTGCCGAGTCCTTATGATCTCTTCGAGTATGTCCCAACTCGGGAACCTCGGCAACATTCGAACTCTAGCCCTTATGGCTATTTCCACCGATCTAAATGATCGGATATCTCGGGGGATCGTGAGTGGACTTCACTTGTGGCTTGGAGGCGAGTAGAGTGGATGGTCGTCCACTCGAGAGGAAGTCTCTTCGGTCGGAATCCCGACGTCCGACCGAGTCTTCTCGGAGCCGATCACTTGTACCTTATCCTTAAGTGTGGCTCCCTCCATTCCTGTGTCGGAGTCAAGAATGTGTTCTTCAGTAGGAGGAGGAGAGGCTGGTTTAGCTTGTTCTACTGGCACCTCAGCAGGTCCAGTTTTAGTCAGCCTTTTCCTTTTCGGAGGGTCGGCGCGAGGGGGCAAAACAACGTGATCTTTCTCTCTTCGATCAAAGTGGCCCTTGCCCAACAGACTTCTCAGCATCTGCTTTAGTTTTGAATTTTATTAGCTTGTTGTCGAAGAATTTGGCGTCGGCAAACGAAGAATTCCTCGCTACTGATTGCTCGATCAGTATGGACATCTTGGTCCCATACAGTAGCTTCCCAACGCTAATCATCTTCCGCTCACCAGTGGGTAAGGTGGTGAACTTTTGCGCCTGAGCCTTCAGCTCGGCTACGTAATAATCTGTCCAGTTCACTTGGACTCCGTCGTCTATAGCCATCATCAGCTGAATACGTGGCTTAGACAGCTGATCATAAGATCCTGCGGAGCTCGTCAGAATATGTGACACAATGTAGGCGAGCCCCTTGTACTGAGGTAGCAGCAAGTTCTTTGGTAGAGCAGTTTTGAAACTGATGTCCTGCCTCCCACAGAACTTCTGAACATACGTGTTCATCTCCTTCTCCTTGTATCCAATAGGAGAAACACCACTGTCTGGGAGATCAAACGCCAGTCCCAATGCATCTCGGATGTTGAAGACGCGCTGACTCACATCCCACGAGTTTGGGATAACCTCCTTCATATACGAGAAGGAAGATTCTTCTCCTCCGGACACGAGAGTCCTCCAGTTGAGGTATACTTCCGCAACTTGCCTCGGCAGATAAGCCCTAGGCTTCTTGGATACGAGCCATTCAAGTCCAAACAGTTCAAGCGCCTCGAAGACAGGCTCAAGGTATGGAAGATCCACTTGGTGAAGCGCCATGGTGGGTTCGAACTGAATCCGTGAGAGTATGATCTCGTTCATATCAGAGGGTTCATGAACATTCGCCATTAAAATCTGCAAAACAACTTGTTAGCACTTGAAAATAGAGTAAGTCAGTAGAGTTTTAAGCAGAATTTAATACATTACCAAGTAGTTTAGAGCTTGTGGATGCTAGAAATCAGATTGGTTTAGAGATTTGAAGAAAAGACTGATTTGCAGAAAGAGCTCTAAAGTTGGAAATGGCGGAAAATGAGTCGAGTAAAGAAATTGAAAGGTTTTGTAAGATCAAGCTTAATAACCATTTTGATTGAACGATCAGGATTTAATCTTTCAATGTTATCTGCGGCTGAGATTAAATGTTATAAACTGAATTATTACAAAGCCGCCTCTACTATAGACCCACGTAGGATGATGCGTAATAAGGGTAAGTGAGAAGACATGCATTAAATGTGTTGCAGGCAACATTAATTACCAAATCAATTTGAATGAGAACGGTATCTACTGACCATTCCTTAAAGAAATTGATGGCGGGAAATAAATGCTTCTTCACTACTGAATGCGAGCGACTGATATAATAAATGCAAGCATGTCAACAAAAACATTAAGTATTCAATACTACGCAAACCTCTTCAGCTAAACTTTTACGATCAGCTGGTTACCGTTAAGACTTAGGAGGATGGTTGACGTCTTTGAAGACCACGTTCCCCCTTGCTGTGTACAATATGATTCTCCCAACCGAATCATCAGACGATCATCTCGACTCGTCATACTAGTTCCTTCAGTCCGATACCAATTGTTGCCAATTGCGGTTATCGATGGTTGTCCTCTAACGACGTGACTCGGTAGGATCCGATGAGACCTAGCTCAACGGATAGTTCTCTGAATCTGTTCTCAGCTAGTGGTTTGGTCAGTATGTCTGCCCTTTGCTTGTCAGTATGGACTTTCTGTTGGGTTTGTATACTGAATGCAATCTACGTTTTTGATGTATTTACTTGTATACAATGTTTCCAAATACCACTATTATTATTCTCCTATCTGATTATTATAATTGCACATTTTAGTCCTTTATCTCACAAAAAGTTAGATCATACAGTGTGTAGTAGATCACAGAAGACTGTAGTGATTGGTTGAACTAGTGGGATATAAACAGTTATCACAGCTGAGGTAACTTTAGGACAAGTTACTGGTTTAAGCTGCAATATAGATAAGAAGTGGCTTGTCTCGGTCACTTGTCTATGTTGGTACATTTTATGTATTGATGGACCGCGGTGAGACGTGTTCTTCTATCTGACCCGTGTGAAGAACCAAGGTCCCGGAGACTCAGATATTCTTAAGCTTGATGAGATTTCAGATGAGTGCATATGACTAGTAATCACTTTGACTTACCATGGGTGAATGTCATCGCGATTGGATCTCCGTATCTTGGGTGATTGCTGTTGTGTGTAGCTCAGCCGGTTATCCGCATCATGCATCCGTATCTCTGTTACGGGGGTTGATGATATCCCCTTGAGGAGCTCGAAAGGTTTATTCATACTAAACCCTCGGAGTTGATTAAGTTCAAGTATGATAAACAAGGTCGAGTGGTACTACTCAAGGATAAGATATTAATTGTATTAAGTAGTCAAGAACTTAATCAATTAATGGATATTCGATATCTTAAATACGGGGATTAACGAAGTTAAAAATACAAGCCCGGACTCAACATTTGGGAATAAAGGGGTAGGTCGGCATGGATTCTTTAGTGGAATGTAATCTATGTTTGAGAATTAATATTACTCGTAGTGAGTATGGAAAATTAATTCTCTTGAGGCCCGACTTTATTTCTTGTATTAGGTCCCCGGATGGCCCGAACATATGCCGGGTTGATGTTGACATTCTATGACAAACTCACATGATACTTTCTTAGTTACTAATTTACCCGGAATTGTTTGGTTCTTAAACGGATCGAAACAATTGGTAATAGAGTAAGTTGGGCTTGTATATAATTGGCCCAATACTATTTGGCCCTTTGGCCCAATACTATTAGGCCCATTAAGGCCCATTACTATGCAACCCTTCCTCCTATATATAGGGGGCTTGGGATTCATTTCAGAGTGCACCCAAGTCTTCGATAACATCCGAACGACGTTTCTTCGAGCCATTGCTTGAGTGAAATATCGTAGGAAGTTTTTCGAACTTGAAAGTTTGTGAGTCGGTTATAGTGTGTCTAGAGCTTTCTAGCGTCTCCGTCCATCCGGAGTTGGGAGCTCGGGCAACGGGAACAGTTCAGAAGACCTTTTATGAACCGAGTCAAGAAGATCGTATTTTAGGACGATCTAAGGTATGGGACACTTTTCAGTATACAAACCCAACAATTCTCCCACTTATACTTAAAGCAAATCTTAAGTATACAATGTGTCACCGCGGTCCATCAATACATAAAATGTACCAACATAGACAAGTGACCAAGACAAGCCACTTCTTATCTATATTGCAGCTTAAACCAGTAATTTGTCCTAAAGTTACCTCAGCTGTGATAACTGTTTATATCCCACTAGTTCAACCAATCACTACAGTCTTCTGTGATCTACTACACACTGTATGATCTAACTTTTTGTGAGATAAAGGACTAAAATGTGCAATTATAATAATCAGATAGGAGAATAATAATAGTGGTATTTGGAAACATTGTATACAAGCAAATACATCAAATACGTAGATTGCTTTCAGTATACAAACCCAACAATTCTCCCACTTATACTTAAAGCAAATGTTAAGTATACAATGTGTCTCAACTACTAGCTTTTACAATCACTTTCTCCCACTTATACTAAGATTTCTGACTAAGTGGGGGGGCAGTCTACACAAACCGAAACCTCGAACATGAATGTCAAAGGACGCTTGTGGTAGACTCTTAGTGAATGGATCTGCTAGATTATCCCCTGTATCAATCTTCTCAATTACCACGTCTCCTCGGCGTACGAATTCTCGTATAATGTGGTACTTACGCTCTATGTGTTTAGACGCCTTATGTGATCTCGGTTCTTTAGAGTTTGCAACTGCACATGAGTTATCACAATATATCGTGATACACTTAGGCAAGCTAGGAACGATATCGAGATCCTGGAGGAAAGACTTGAGCCAAACTGCCTCCTTAGAGGCCTCGGGCAAGACAACATATACTCGCTTCCATGGTAGAATCAAGAATACACTTTTGCTTGATACTTCTCCATGAAATGGCTCCACCTCCAAAGGTAAACACATAGCCCGAGGTAGACTTCTTTTCGTCTCTATCTGCCTAGAAATCCGAATCTGTATAACCCACAGGTACTAGATCATCAGACTGGTAAACAAGACTATAATCTCGAGTCCGTTTCAGGTACTTGAGAATATACTTGACCGCAATCCAGTGAGCCTGTCCAGGGTTAGACTGATATCTCGAGACTATGCCAACGGCATAACAGATATCTGGCCTCGTACATAGCATAGGGTACATGAGACTCCCAATAGCGGAAGCATAAGGAACTAGTCTCATGTCCTCTATCTCCTTTGGTGTCCTGGGACACTGCTCCTTGGATAGAGAAACACCGTGTCTGAAAGGTAGCAATCCTTTCTTGGCGTTCTACATGCTAAAACGAGCCATTACAGTATCAATGTAGGATGCCTGAGACAAGCTTAACATCCGTTTCTGGCGATCTCGGAGAACCTTGATCCCTAGGATGTAAGCAACTTCTCCTAAATCCTTCATCTGAAACTGTTCGGATAACCATATCTTTATGTCTGATAACAACTTCAAATTGTTGCCAATAAGAAGAATGTCATCTACATAAAGCGCAAGAAAAACCACGAATCTATCGACACAATAACGGTACACACAACTTTCGCTTTCACACTGAACAAATCCAAAAGATTTGATCACGTCGTTGAAGCGAATGTTCCATGACCGGGAAGCTTGTTTAAGTCCATAAATAGACTTCTTAAGCTTCCACACAAGATGCTCTTCGCCTTGCTTCACATAACCTTCTGGTTGCCGCATATAGATGTCCCTACCTTCATCAAGGTAACCGTATAGAAAAGCGGTTTTAACATCCATTTGCCAAACCTCTAGGTTCATGTGAGCAGCTATGGCTAGCAGTGTTCTGATGGACTTGAGCATCGCTACAGGCGAAAAAGTTTCCTCATAATCGATACCCTCTTTCTGAGTAAATCCTTTTGCCACTAGCCTGGCTTTAAAAGCCGTGACCTCTCCATCAGGACCTCGCTTTCTCTTGTATACCCATTTACTACCAATAGTTGTACACCCAGCTGGTAGTTGAGTAATCTGGTATACATCCATAGCACTTATGGACTCATACTCTGAATCCATAGCGAATTGCCATGAATCGCATCTTGATCTCCCACCGCTTTGGGCGTAAGTCCAGGGGTCGACTACATCTTGTTCGTCTGCTGGGAGAAGATCCGAAGTCTCTCCCACGAACATGTATCGATCAGGTTGTAAAACAACCCTCCCACTACGCCTAGTGGTTAATGGCCCTGTGTCAACAAATTTTGCAGTTACTTGTGGTAACATTTCTTGCACACTTGGCTTATGGAGTGAAACTTGATCACCTTGAATTTCTTCAAAGATAATGTCAACTTTGGACTTGTGATTATTTACATAATCCTCTTCAAGGAATCTGGCGTTGGTGCTAATAACGACCTTCTGATCCTTAGGATTATAAAAATAACCACCTTTCGTTCCCTTAGGATACCCTACAAAGAGCATAGCCTCAGATCTTGCCTCCAACTTGTCAGATTGCTTGTTCAGCACGTATGCTGGACTACCCCAAATCCTTATGTGGTTGAAACTAGGCTTTCGCCCAAACCACAACTCATAAGGAGTCTGAGGCACTGACTTGGATGGCACTAGATTGAGCAAATATGCTGCTGTGTCCAAGGCATATCCCCAGAACGAAACTGGCAATGTTGCATAACTCATCATCGATCGAACCATAACCATTAAGGTTCGGTTCCTTCTTTCTGACACACCATTCTGCTGAGGCGTTCCTGGTGCTGCCAGCTGGGATGTAATCCCACATTCTTTCAAGTAACACTTGAACTCATGGCTGAGGTACTCGCCACCACGATCAGATCGTAGTGACTTGATATTGGCATCTAACTTCTTCTCCACTTCCGTCTTATATTCCTTGAATTTCTCGAAACATTCAGACTTGTGGCGAAGAAGATATATATTCCCAAATCTTGAGTAATCGTCAATAAAAGTGACGAAATACTCATAACCTCCACGAGCTTGTGTGGACATAGGTCCACACAAGTCAGAATGTATCAATCCCAACACATCTTTAGCTCTATTACCCTTTGCCTTAAAAGGCCTGGTCACCATATTGCCCTCCAAACAGGATTCGCAGGTTGGAAATGGTTCAACCTGGAGAGACTCCAATGAACCATCTTTTACCAACCTTTGGATCCTATTAAGGCTTATGTGACCTAGTCTAAGATGCCAAAGATATGTGGAATTCTCCTTAGAAGATTGTTTCCTCTTCTTAGGTGATGATGATGTAGTTGCAACATAAGAACAAGGTAAAGGTTCGCTAGATATAGTATAAAGATCTCCGTTTAATGTGCCTCCGCAGATGAAATCATCATTTCGCATGATAGAAACATTATCATCAAAAATAGATTTATACCCATCTTGCTTAAACAATTTACTGACAGAAACTATGTTCCGTCTAAATTCTGGCACATACAAAACGTTTTTCTTAATACTAATATTCTATCTAGAAAACACAATGATAAATCTCCAATGGCGATTGCAGGAACTCTCGATCCATCGCCCATTGAGATCATCACCTCGCCATCACTCAGATCCCTTATCCGCAGGAACCCCTGCATGGAGTAACAAACATGATCAGTTGCCCCCGAATCCACTACCCATTCATGGGTAGAAGAGGAAACCAATACGGCCTCAGCATTAGAGCGATGCGAGTACCTTTATTCTTTGCCTTGAGCATAGGGCATTTTGCCTTCCAATGCCCATCCTTGCCACAGTTAAAGCATTCACCCTTCCCCTTGGTCTTAGCCAAGTCTCTGGAGGGGCCTAAATGCTTTCTCCCACTAACTGTCTTGGACCCTTCACCCCTATAGCCCTTTTTTTCTCGTTCCCACCTTACGGTGGAAACTTTGAGCCCTTAGAGGTCAAAGTGTTCAAGACATGTGCACCTCCGCCCATCACACCCTCTCTGCCGTAGCCAAGTCATTGCGTAACTCATTAAGAGTATGTAACCTCTTTGACAAGCAAAATATTGATGCGAACGATCTCGAAAGACTTGGGCAAAGTGTGGAGGATGATATCGACCTTGTTTTCACCGTCGATACCTCCTCCTAGCATGTCAAGCCTTGTTAAACAGTCAATCATGTGCATGACATGCTCTTGCACGTAACGCCTTCAACCATTTTACATCTCATGATGTCACGCATGATGTTGAACTTGGCGGTTCTATCACCTCACCATACATTTCTGCGAGATTTATCCAAATATCGCGTGCATCGATGAAACCCCGATGCCGGTACTCGTAATGTAGGAGACATGAGCAACATAATCAAGGCTTTCGCCATGTTATTTGACCGCTCCCATGCTTTCACTACATCTCGCTCAAAGATCGGTGGACCGATCGGTGAGTTTGGCGGGTTTGTCCTCGGTAATGACAAACATATTTTCCTCAACGAATAAGAACATATTCCAAGTTTTGTTTCCACTCCAAATAATTATTACTCCCAGTTAAGGGTTTCTTGGTAAGAGATTGAACCATGGGGTTTAGAGACATATCTGAAAATTAATAAACGTATATAAGATACAATTGCACAGGTTATATTCGTTAACAAACAATATTGTAACCTTTTGATAAAACAATATTGACTTGAAAAACTCGAACAGCCCAAAAATCACACATGCAAGCCACGTGGGTGGACGTTTACACATGCAATTCCTGACCATGCTATTTACCTAGCACTTTAATTCTAATCCATGTCAAGTACCTATGACAAATAGAATTAATAGTCCGATATAACTAGACCATGTCACTATTAAACACGAGGGAAGGGACTTCGGAGAAGTGAATTGTACCCCCGGTGACATCTAAGCATTGACCACTCAATTTGACACAAGACAATCAAATTCTCGAAATTAGTACCTCACGAAGAACATACCGCTTTCAATTTGATTTCTTAGCCATCTTATTCCAATTCTATCTTCCAGAGTACTTATGAAAATCAAGCACGCAAGCCACGTGGGTGGACGTTTACGACCTGACTCCCACTACTCAATAGAATTGAAATATTTTTTATAGAAAACCTATCTGACAAACTTATGAATAAAGAAGATAGGCAAGCCACGTGGGTGGACGTTTACCTACGATCTCCATCACTTTGTCTAAGGTCCAATTGGTGGAGGTCTATTTTGATAATTTAAATAACCATAAAAAATATCAAAATTATATTTGCTTAGTCTTTTCTTACAAAAGGTTTTTCAAAACGGGCTCACAAAAGCTCGTAATCCATAAAGCATAATAATCTAAGCACATTTAATAAAACATGCTCGCAGAAAATTAACACATGCTTTAAATACGAGTAAAGCCCTAATTTCATGATTTCTAAGCACAATTAATAAAACAATTAATCATGCTAAAACATGAAATTAAACATCCATGACATAATAAAAGCAAGTAATAAATGTCGTCATCGGGCCCAAACACATAGAAAAATAAAATCTATCTATTACATGGCCCGAACAAATACATATCTTCGAAAACGGAGCTCGAGACGAAGAAACGGGACGAAACCGGGATCGCCTGAAAAAACAACGGACATGTCGGCGCCACGTCATCCGCCATGTCAGCACCACATCATCTACCGATCGCCACGTGGAAGTAACACGTGGCATGTACTACTCGCACGCCACGTAGGCGCCACGTATGCACCGTGCGCCATGTTGCAGCCACGCCATCGTCTTCAACATCAGCGGACCGACCGGACCGCCACCACCGTCCCGGCCGGTTTCCGGCCATCGACCTAAGCCCGCAGGGAGCGCCGGACGATGCTGAGACCAGAACCGGTCACCCCGGCCGGCGCCGCCGCTGCGGCGACGTAGATCGGTGTCGGCAGACAGCCCCCGACTCCGCCGCCGCAACTCCCCGCTTTGCCGTCGCCGCTGCGCTTTGCCCAAGACACCGCCGACGCCCGCGGGGATCGCACCGCCGCAGCGCTGCGAGATCTGCGCCATTTCGGCCGGATCCGTGCAGGCCGCCGCGCGCCAGCCGGGTTGTCACGCTGCCGTCGATTTCCACCGATGGAGCTTGCGAACAGCATACTCTCACTGCCACGAACCATCTCCCACTGTCCGAACACAATGGGTGGCTCCGATAGAGTCGAAAAACATCCGGTCAACCTACATAAAATGAGGGTTTTTACCGATCCAAATTCGTGCTCGTCACCATCAACGAACCAATCCGATTACATAATCAAGCAGATACATAACATTCACATTGGCCGTAGTCTACTCATGGATTTATCTCACGAGATTACATATCCGGGATCAAAACAATTGGCACACATGCCGTTCCATAAATACGAACCCGACGACGACGAACAAGAATTTAAATCATACATACAATCGTCCTATGCATGATACTACGAATCAAAAAGAGCGCAGAGCTAGGAATCTAGCTCGATACCAATGTGTGGGGGATAGTGTCCCATACCTTAGATCGTCCTAGAATACGATCTTCTTGACTCCGGTTCGAAAAGGTCTTACCGAACCGTTCCCGTTGCCCAAGCTCCCAACTCCGGATGGACGGAGACGCTAGAAAGCTCTAGACACACTATAACCGACTCACAAACTTTCAAGTTCGAAAAACTTCCTACGATATTGACGTTACTCTATGGCCCGAACATATGCCCGGTTGATGTTGACATTCTATGACAAACGCACATGATACTTTCTTAGTTACTAATTTACCTGGAATTGTTTGGTTCTTAAACGGATCGAAACAATTGGTAATAGAGTAAGTTGGGCTTGTATATAATTGGCCCAATACTATTTGGCCCTTTGGCCCAATACTATTAGGCCCATTAAGGCCCATTACTATGCAACCCTTCCTCCTATATATAGGGGGCTTGGGATTCATTTCAGAGTGCACCCAAGTCTTCGATAACATCCGAACGACGTTTCTTCGAGCCATTGCTTGAGTGAAATATCGTAGGAAGTTTTTCGAACTTGAAAGTTTGTGAGTCGGTTATAGTGTGTCTAGAGCTTTCTAGCATCTCCGTCCATCCGAAGTTGGGAGCTCAGGCAACGGGAACAGTTCAGAAGACCTTTTCTGAACCGAGTCAAGAAGATCGTATTCTAGGACGATCTAAGGTATGGGACACTATCCCCCTACACTTTCTCCATTTTGATATCCTTCTTCTCGACATGGTCTCTGATGAAGTGGTGTCGGATATCCACGTGCTTGCATCTCGTATGTAGAACTGGATTCTGAGTTATTGCAGAATAGCACTTGTGGAGTCACGGTAGATGGGCACTTCATTCGAATGATACCATAATCTCTCGGTTGTTGTCGAAGCCAAAGGATGCGGGCACAGCAACTTCCGGCGGCCATATACTCGGCCTCGGTAGTGGACGTTGCTATTGAGTCTTTGTTTCTTTGAAAACCATGATATCGGCTTGCCTTCTAGGAACCGACATGTTTCGGAAGTCGACTTTCGATCTATCCCGCATCTCGCATAATCAGGCATCGGAATAACTTGTCGGTATAAGATTATCATCGGCAGGATACCATAATCCAGCGTCAGTGTTCCTCTTAGATATCGCGAGAATCTTCTTTGCTTTGAGTCTAGATGACTTCGCTTGGGATCCGCTTGAAATCTTGCACATACACCTACGGATAAGTTATGTCAAGTCGGTCGGGTCATTAAATATAATAAGGAACCAATAATAGTTCTATAATCGGTAGAGTTAACGAAGCTCCCTCTTTGTCTAGATCGATTTTAAAATTTGTGTTCATGGGGATCTTGATCGGCTTGCTCGAATCGCAGGCCGAATCTTTTGAGAAGATCTCGAGTGGATTTAGCTTGATTGATGAAGATTCCTTCGGTGATTGCTTCACTTGAAATCCAAGGAAATAATTCATCTCTCCCATCATGGACATCTCGAACTTCTCCTTCATCATCTTCTCGAACTGCTGGCATATGGTCTCGTTTACTGCAGCCGAAAATGATGTCTTCCACGTAGATTTGCACCAGTAGGATGTCATCTCCGACTTTATGCTTTGAACAGGTGCGATCTACTATCCCCTTCGAAAACCGTTCTGAAGTAGAAAGTTTGATAGGGTATTGTACCAAGCCATGGGTGCTTGTTTTAACCCATACAGAACTTTCCGAAGTCTGTACACCTGATGTCCCTGCTGAAAGCCGGGCGGTTGTTCCACGTAGACTTCTTCCTTCGACGCCGTTCGTAAAAAGCCGACTTTACATCCATCTCGATATACTTTGAATCCTTGATGCGTTGCGTAGGCTAGGAAAAAGACGAATGGCTTCCAATCTTGCGACCGGGAGCGAAAGTTTCATCAAAGTCGATTCCTTCTGCTTGACTGTATCCCTTGGCAACTAGTCGAGCTTTGTTTCTGACGATGACGTTGTTTTCATCACGCTTGTTTTTGAAGACCCACTTAGTACCGATCACATGCTGATGTCTAGGTCCGTCAACAAGCTCCTAAACTTCGTTTCTGACGAACTGGTTCAGCTCTTCTTGCATGGCGATGATCCAGTCAGCATCGTTAAGTACGTCCTCTATCGGCCGAGGTTCTTCCAGAGACAAGAGACAAGAATAAAGTGAGCTTTCTCCTTGATTTAATCTCGATCTTGTTCTTATCGTTGCTGATGGATCTCCTATTATGAGATCCGAAGAATGAGCGTCAAGCCGCGAACGTCCGAGTCTGGCTTCTTCTTCCGATACTACTTACAGAGCGGTAGGAGTGTTAGGCATTTCAGTAGTATTGTTCTGAGATTGTAGTAGTTCAGTAAAAAGGTTAGGATCTACTGAGTTTCTAGGTTCAGGGGCATTTAGCTCGGGAACATTAATCGTTCCCCCGAGTTTATATTCTCGTAGATGTCTCGGTTACCACTGGGGCTTCCTCATCAACCGTTGTTACTGTTGTTGATTCTATTCGGTAGAATCAACCAGAGTCGCCTACATCGCCCGTTGGTTGAGTCCGAGTTTCTTCATCATCCGACTCATCATCCCAACAATGCTTGAATCTTTTCGGTTTTATCGGTCCGTCCGAGATCCCGTAGCTTCTTTGCCGACATCATCGATATTTGTCTCCGTAGTTTTCTCCGTTCTCGATTAACAAACTCATGAAAAACAACATGAGGGCTTTCCTCCACGCAAAGAGTCCGATAGTTAAAGACTCACGAAGGCTTTTTCCGACTCGGGAATATCCTAAGAATACCCCTTGATCAGATTTGCTATCAAAGACCTTCAACCGATCTTTCCCGTGATTGTGGATAAAGCACGGACAACCAAAAATATGAAAATGAGAAATAGAAGGAATTCTCCCTTTCCACAATTCGTATGGTGTCTTCATGTGTTGATGTGTAAGTAGTGAGCGATTCTGAGTGTAGCAGGCTGTGTTAGTAGCATCTACCCAGAACTTAGAGGGTATCCCAGAGTCTGCTAGGAGCGTCCTTGCTGCTTCTTTGAGTGTTCTGTTTTTGCGTTCAGCAAGTCCGTTCTATTGAGGAGTACGAGCAGCTGATGTCTCCTGCTGAATTCCCTCTTTCTCGCAGTACTCTTTAACTACTGAGTTGAGAAATTCTGTTCCTCTGTCTGAGCGAATTCTTTGTATCTTGATGTCCTTTTCCACACTGAGCTTTTTCAGTAGTTTAGACAACTCAGTCATGACATCAGATTTGTTGGCGATGAAGATTACCCATGTATATCTCGAGTAGTCGTCTATAACGACAAGGGTTCCCTTCTGACCTTCTTTAGGCAACTCAGTAGTTTAGGCAACTCAGTAGTTTCTGGCCATCTGACCTTCTTGGTTCCCCCTGAATTTGATTGCGGTGTCCTGGGGCTGGAACCTTTGGTCAGCTGCTTGTTGTTGCTTGGCTGAGGTGCAATCATTTTCTCGTTTGTTCTTCGCCCGAGGTGTGGTGTCGGCGGCTTGCACCTTTCCTCCGACAAACCTATCGGCCCGGCGCTTCGAGCTTTTCGAGGTAGAAGCTTCGTGGGTATAGCCAAGTCCTTCTTTCATGACAGTTGGCCGTTGTGCTCTGAGCATACTTTCTAGCTTCTCCTTAGCTTCAAGGTACTGTTCAGTCATCAGTCCTCGCCAGACCTCGTCACTCCTCCTGAGTGAGTCATAATCTTTCTGTACGTCTGAGAGCTTCGACCGAGCCGGGCTATTTCGGTCTCTTTCTCGAACTCGTCCTTAGTCGGACCGAGATCCGAGTCTCTTGAAGCCGAGACTTAGTCATAAGAGATTCGATCTCTTCCTTGAGTCTCGCAACTAGATTCTCCGACTCGCTAGAGACCTCGACAATCGAAGAAAGTCTCGATTTTCGGCCTTTACCATCTCCAGTTCTCGGATCGTTCGCCGAACTCTTTGCTCAACCGAATCTGTTCATCTAGCGGATCGTCGTATGCTTGTACCACATCCGAGAGGATCATACGTGACCGAGCACGTGTCGTGTGTCTGTGTGTGAAGAAGAGGTTATATTAAGTTTGGAGTTTACCTCGAGTCTCTTCTCCGGCCATCGACAGGTATTCGACTGTTCCTTCGGGAACCGTTTCTCCGACCTCAATCGCTACAAACGCAGCCTTCGTCCTCGGAGGGAATACATAAATGTATCATCCTCAAGTGAGTTGTCGGATATCTCTCCGGCGATGTAGGCCCGCCTTCTTTGGGCAAATTTTTCTCTTACGGCTCGCCGTTCGCTCGTTGAGCGGTACGAGAGTTCGGGACGATCATGCTGATAGTGTCCCTCCTTCTTACGGTTATAACGAGATGGATGTTCTCGTTGCTTTTTCCCACGAAGCTTTGGATGGACTCGCAGCGGGCTCGTGTTCCCGCATTCGGTAGAAGGATTAGATTCTTCCCTTTTCGATAATCTTTCTTACTCGAGGGAGAAACTCTTTTGTATTTCCTCGGCTTTCGACTCTCTCCTTTTCTCTCGATATTTGAGAGCCATCACGGCCAATGGTCGGTGCACGAAGTCTCACAAGATTTTGCTTCGATAGTGGCCTCTCGCCTTGCTTGAGGAAATCGGTTTGGATCCGGTTTTTGCGACGAGTTGCTTTAAAAGCATGATCGATACGTGTGTCACCGGAGCACCTGGAACACCTTTGGGGTAGACTATGCTCAAATTCCTCCGTCTTTAGTTCGAAAAATATAACATCGGGAGTTAGAGCATTTAGATCAGAGCGACGTAAATAAGTAGCAAATGGAAGCCACTTCTGTCGAGGTAGCGCTCTCAAGATCTTTGTGTTCATCTCTTTGTTGGTGAACACCTTCCCCAGCCCGTTGATGACATTGACTTGGTTTGTAAATCTGACACTGAGCTCGTCAATGGTCTCACTGGGCTCCATTGCAAAGGCTTCGAACTTCTGAAGCTCTAATTCGAGCTTGTTTTCATTGATGCATGGGGTTCCTTGGCTCGCATGACCAAAGCATCCCATAGCTCTTTTGCCATTTTGCGGTCCTTCACCCTCCCGAGATGAGAGTCACCGAGCGTTGTCGGAACATGTGCGTTTCGCGCAACTCCGGTCGAGGTTGTGCAGCTTTTTTTCTTCAGGCGTGAAGGCTGATTTGTCTTTGGGAACCTTAGCACCGATTTGTGCTCCTACACCTCCTGCAGTAGCGAACTGAACGCTGTCAATCATGGGAATGATGGGTCCAGTCTCCAGGACGTCCGTCATGCTGTCGTGCAGCGATGTGAGGTGTGCCTCCATTCTCACGCGCCATACCGTGAAGTTCTCTATTGAGAACATCGGCACCATCCTGATACCTGACATGTCAGACATTATGCGAACGGGTATAAGGATGAAAGAAGAGATGCTTGTGCAGTGAAAACGTTTTCAAGGATTTGTTCGAGAGAACCAGTAGTACAGAACCGGCGATCAGAAGAACACCGAAGCTCTGATACCAATTGTTGGTCCGGAGACGATAGTCAGGTGTAGAGGGGGGGTGAATACACTCGATCACGGTTTCTTTTCTCAAACCGGAGGATCGCTGAAGCGTTTAGTGCAACCGATGAATCGTGCCAAAAAGTAACCTTCGATCACCGGGTCGAGTGGGTCGGCTCACGAGCACTCCTACCGACTTTTGTCGGTCGTTCGAAACTTCCGGTCGGAGACGTTGTGCGGATAAGTGTGGGGCCCGGAGATTCATCTCGAGTTTTGAAAACGCTTTTCTCAAATCAAGTTCTTTTAGGCTGTGCGCTTTTGAAACACGTTTTATGCAAACATATGATTTTGAACAGTTATGATATGCAATAAAACAGTAAAGAACACAAGCGATTTAACGTGGTTCGGATACGCAAGATCCTACGTCCACGGTCCTGACAATGGCAGGATAACTTGTTGATTATATCGAGCAAGCCTCGGTATCTGTCTTGCACCGGACGAGATCCTTCTAAGTTATAGTCCTTAGCGACTTTACAATTCAAACCGAAGTTCGAAAGGGATGGAATAATCTCCAACTAAGAAGGAGTTCTTACAATAAGAACAATTCACAGAAAGTGAACTCCTTCGAATCTAAGCTATAAATATGGCAATGAGCTTAGTCTAGAGAAGAGAGGGATCTAAATACTCTGGAGAGTGAAGAACTAAGAATATTCTATGAAAGCAAGTTCTTCTCCTCGGATAATCTTTGAGTTTACTAGAGTGTTCAAAGCTTGAGCGTTTTTTCCTTTTTTTTTATTCCGTGCGTGGAGCTTCGAATTTCTTCTCTATTTATAGTTGTGAGCTATGGCATATGTCCGTTGGAGACGACGATGCCACGTGTCACAAGCTTCCAAAGAAAATGGCCATAATTTCGAATTTGTTGCAACGGGCGGTTAATTACCGTACATGAGAGCAAACTTTGCGTATAGAGCGAGATATGGCGTTGTCGGCTTCTCATTGGTCGAGGTTTGCGGTTGGTGAGAATGTGTCGAGTCAAAGTTGACTATTCAAACAACCTCGTAAGATCTTCTGCCGAACTTCGAAAAGACTTGTGCGACCGGGTCGTTTTACGTGGACGCGATAGACTAGATAAGTCTTTGTCTTCTTCGGAGTCGGGCGACAAGGAATACATCTACCGAGTAGGTCATGGGCGGCCGCGAAGGTCCTACCGAGGTGAAGATCATCGTGGGCCGAAGAACGCAAGCTCTTACAAAGATGACGTGGGGTTACGAAAGTAACTTCGTCGAAAGATTAGTCCAACAGTTTACCCCGTACAGACTTAGACAAAAGATAATCAAAATAAACAAGTCTAACCTATACATCATCTAATCCTATAGACACACTGCACGACTGATATCAGCTGGGTTTTGGGATCTTCAATTCCATAGTACTACTATGATTTCCCCCAATATTCTTTTAACCACTAGACAGCTGAGTACCATCTACTGACTCATAACCCAACAATTCCCGATCGAACCATTAATTTAGATTTACTGACGAAGTAGCGACGAAATGTAGTCGTTAAGATTTTCAACGGATTTTATCAGTCGACAAAGCTTTATTATTTTTTTTTTAAAAAGGTTAGATTTGGTGACATAACTATCGACGGATTTTGTGAGTTACTTTTCTCGACAGATTTATTCCGTTGTAAAATATTATTTATTATTTTTTAATTTTTTTTTGTCGATGGATAATTTTCGTCGTTAAACTTTAGTTATTAATTTATTTATTTATTAAATTATTTGTTGTAGACGGATATTTCCGTCGCTTCTTTTGCGTTTTACTTATTATTTTACCTACTTGAATTCATAAGTTCAATAAACCTAATTCTTCCATCCTTCAATTCGCGATTCCCTAGCCGCGTCGAATCTTCCGGTGAGGCTCGAGTCGTTGGTTGTTCCGGCTCGCGTGGCTTTTCTTGCTTTCCTCCGCGTCCACATTGTTAATGTTGGAAAAATCGAAAATGGAAATTTAATTAGCATTAAATGTTAATTTAACTTGGACAAAATTCAGCCCGTTTAATCGTATTTTCGAGTCTCGATATTTATCCGATTTATGAATTGAGATATATGACGTCGATCTACGTTTCGAGTAGATAATTATAGTGTGCTTAATTTCTCGATTCCGATTTTTGGTGAGTGAGAAATAGTGGCTTGAAGTTTGAGGGGACAAAACTAATATGTTACCTAAAGTGGAGAAACTTACCTAATTCGGGTTTTGGAGAGTTACTACATTAATCAATGTTCCACATTGGTTAATGTGTAATATTTTGTGTGGTATTTAAGTCTCTACCATTTAGTAGGAGATAACAAAGTGACATGTGGTGGGCTTGGACCACACATGCTCATGCGCGCGAGCCTTTTCGCCGACCGCCTCACACGCGGCGCGGCGCGCCGCGCCCTTGTCGGCCCCGGCTCCGATCCTTGTCCTTGTCCTTGGATCTTGGCAATTGGTCCTTTTGGTGGTCCGTGGGCTTGGCTGTTGGACTTGTGCGGACTCATGTGGACTGTCCCAGTTCAACATTGGTGGCCTGATCCAATTCGTGGTGCAGTGCACCTGCTGCACCAGAGTAACTCTTTTTGAAAGTCTCTGGAATGAGACTGTTTAGGAGTCTCCACCTCTCCACTTACTATCCCCATGTCCTCCTGCCATAATTGGCACAACAACTCTTCACCTGGGGGAAGCAGCCTATAAATAGACAGGTCTGCATGCATTTCGAAACACACCAACATCTGCATTCTCTCTGCATCCTATTGTCCATCAGCTTTTGTCCTTGTCGGAAAAGTCCAGTTCGTCGGAGCTCGAAGATCTTGCGGTGCTGCAATCCTCGAGACATCGTCGTTTCATCTTTGGGGACGATACGCCAACACCAAGAGCACTACCGGGGCGTAATTCGTCTTGCGGAGAGAGGGTTCCTCGACTCGACGGTTTCTTTGTTTATTTCTTTTTTTTTAGATTTACCGGTTTACTTTGTAATAGCAGTTTGTAATCCAACAGTTCAGCCGCATTTTCGATCTTCCTCCGTCTCCATCCACCTTTTTCGGCAGCGTGTCCGAGCAAATTGGAAGCATCCTTGATCAGATACGAACTATCTAGCTCAATTTTCTGTTTGTGAACTTCGTGAGCCAATTTCTTCTGTTTGCCCTTAGTTTGGTTGTCAATTTTTGTTATCATTGAGCATTTTGATATTCAATTTGAACTCCTACAGTGCTAAAATTTGTCTTTATTTGCGAAAACTATTTTCCTTAAGCATTTTGATATTCAATTTGAACTCATGCAGTGCTAAAATTTGCCTTTATCCAATTTAATATTCAATTTCGGTGTCAATCTTTTATTGAGCAATTCGTGAATAAGTAGTTTTGGTTAGGCAAACTGGCCTAAATGATCCATAATCTTTGCATGTTTGGCCAAACTGGTCCCTTATCTTTTTTTTTTTTGTCCCAAAACTATTAAAATTTGGCTAAATTGGTCCTTCCGTCAAATTAATAATCAGTCAGCCGTTAGTCAATGTATTATGAATTAATTAATAAAATATTTAAAGGGTATTTTTGGTATTAATATTTTCAAGAACCAATTCCGCCAAAGTTACAAAGTTTGAGGATCAATTTCACCAAAATAAATTTATTCGTAATACAAACAAATACATTTTCTTGTTTCTTGATCCAATCTCAAGCCCCACTCCCTATATCATGCCTACCACCTCCCAATGCGATGTCCTATTTTTTGGGCCAAGGTAATCCATGAGCTTCAGGAGTTAACCCGGAAGCCACCAGCTCTCACACGCTCCTAACCTACCTCACCTAACATGGGACAGGATCATGAAAAAGCACTGATTGAACCGGGTTCACCAATCCTACTTCAAATTAAATTTCAAAAACTACGGACCGGCGGCGGCAGACCGGTGGTCGGCATCTCCACCTCCTTCTTCCGGCGCATCTCCAACACCTTCCGGTAGTTATTCAAATGCACCTCGCTCGAGAAAGTAGGGCTGCAAGCGGGTCGGTACTCGGGTAGCAGCCGACCCGACTTGTACCTCACACCACAAGCATTGCACAGTGTCTTCGAGCCGAGTGGGCTCGCCTGGCACTGCGGCGTCTTCGTCACTCCGCAGTGGCTGCACCTCCTCGGCCGCTGAACCGCCCCTCCGCCGCCGCCGTTGTGGAACTTCCTCTTCTTCTTCGCCGGTGCGGCGCTCTCGAGAGAAGAGGCCGGAGGTGAAACTGAAAACGACGTCATGGAGGAGGTTGAAGAAAGTGGGGAGGCGGAATGGTCCAAGGAAGGGGATAAGACGGGCCACACGCGGAACCCGGCCCAGGCCCGCTTCGTTCGCGCTTTGGTTTGAATCGAATTGTTGAACTACGGACGCTGCTCCGCCGCCTTGTCCGGCAACTTTCCGGCGAGGGAGTAGTCGGGAAACGAGTCTTCCATGAAATGCGAAACCCATTCTAAACTCTCCGCCTATCAAAATAGCGCCATTTTTGTCAGTTCTCCAATTTTCCACCCAAATTTCCACAACCGCCATTAATTTAATAATTTTTCGCCACCATCAATTTCATACTAAAAATTGAAAAAAATTAGGTTTACCTGAGCGCAGAGCTCCGCCGAGAGAATCGAAAACGCCTCCTTCTCTCTCCTCGACGGCAGAAGCTTCAATTTTCGTCTTCGCCGCTTCGATTTCCCGCTGCTCTTCCAATATCTCTTCCATTTTTGAGTTGTCATTCGAAAAGTCGAGAAGCTCGTCAACAGTAAAATCATCCCCTCCGCCGCCGACGCCGTAAAATTCGCCCATCTCCGCCGCCGTCTCCACTCCAAAACCGCTACCGCACTCCTCCTGCCATGCTTTGTTTTACGAATAAATTTATTTTGGTTAATTGGTCCTCAAACTTTGTAAGTTTGGCAGAATTGATCCTCGAAAATATCACTACCGAAAATACCCTCTAAATATTTTATTAATTTATTTAAATACGTTGTCTAACGGTTGATCGACGGAAAATTTAAACGAAATGATAAATTTCGCCAAATTTTGATAGTTTTGGGACAAAAAACTTTAAAAAAAATTAGGGATTAATTTGGCCAAAGATGCAGATTGAGAATTATTTAGGCTTTTTAGTTATTATCCAAGTGTTTGTATTTGTTATGACTTATTCTTATTATTGCTAGTTCCATTTTGTACGAGCTGGGCAGGTGCATGCGTGTATGAGTAATGTTCTTGGCTCATTTGTTATCATTCTTATTCAATTAAAATTTTCCTTTGTTGGGTTTTGCCTCATCTGATCTTCATTAGCTTATGTAATGTTAGTGTACTGCACTTGTGTTTTTCATTGTTTTTGTATGTAAAATTGCAATTTCATTGATTTGGGACCGTTGATGTTGTAACGCCCCAAAATTTTTAATATAAAATGCATTTCATATTTATTCATGCATGTTATCAAGTGTGTTTTAGTTCTGTAAGTCGCGCCTTAGAATTTAAATGAAAATTAAAGCATATATCTTATTTGTCATTAAATTATTTTTATTATATAAATTTATTTTGAACTTTGAATATGTTTATTTATATCATATTATGATTATATTGTTTATTTATTTATTTAGAAATCATGTTAGAATTATTAGGCAAGAATAATAATTATGTATTTTGGATTTCCTAAACCTACTAGGATTCATAAAAGGATATAATATTTATTATTATATTAAAATTATTAGGAGATAATTTTATATTATGTTTTATGATTAAAATAGATATTTTATGTGTGATATAAATATTTTAGAATAAAATCTAGTTGTGGTTATCCATATCCTAATTTATCTAGGATTGAATCTCTTATATGGTAAGTGATAGAATAAATTCTATATAAAATAGATATGGACGAAAATAAATATGGATAAAATATATTTGATACCTTATAGGATTAGGAATCTTTATATAATGATTTCTAGGCCTATAAATAACCCTTAGTCGCTCATAATAAAGCATTCCATAAATTTTCGGAAATCCTCGTCAGCATCCTCGCGAACTGTTTAAAGAATTATTTACACATCTTCCCGTCGTTCTATCATCGTGAAAATTTAAGGTCATCTTCCTCGGTATGTCTATTATACTCAATTAGTTTTGTATAATTTTTCAAGCATGATAAATATTTGTTTAAAATTGTTCTTCATAACCTGCCAGTTTCGACAGCATGTTCATGATCTTGAAAGGAAAATTGTTTTTCATGTTTTCTTTGAGTTTTTTTCGACCATGCTGAATATTAATAGGATATACTATATGTTAGGTCATTCATGTTAAAAATATAGAATTTTTAGGATACGTTTATTATTATTATTTGTTAATTTATTTCTTGATGTGCCAAATTCTTTTGTCAACATGAATGTAGATTGAAACACAAAAAAAAATTGGAAAATGGCATGTTAATATGTATATTATGTATAATATACATTGTTCGATTATTATGATCTATTTTTATTATTTGAATTATTGATGCATGCATGACATTCCATGTAGAGTTATTAAGATAAATTTCAATGTATAGGATCGGCGCAAAGACTTAAACATCCGATATCCATAATTTTTCATCAAGTCAATGTTAAGGTGGGGAATTCTTGATGTTTATCCTTATTATATTCTTTACTTGAGTTTTTCATGTGACTATAGTACAGGATCAATGAAACTATGAACGAGGGATATAAGGTCGACGGACCTATATCAACGAGGGACCTTCGGGTCAAGCCTACGGGCGCTATGTCTATGGATCTTCGGATCGGCCGAGGGACCTTCGGGTCAAGCCTACGGGCTGCTATGTCTATGGATCTTCGGATCAACCATGCTATGTTACCATGTCTATGTTATCATGTTTAAATTTGGTATCGTTTATAATCTGGATAAATGCATTCCCCTACTGAGTAGTCGTACTCAATCCACTATTTTAACATTTTTCAGGAAATGGTTCGGCCGATGCGTAGAGGTGTTGGTGGTGATGGTCACACGAGGAAGGATTTATGAAATTTATTATTGCATTAAAACTAGTTTTAACATGAACTGTGCATTTTATTTTCGAGAACTAATAGTCGTAATTATTTTTATTTAAGACTTCCGCTGAGTATGAAAATAAATTGTATTTTTAAATGATTATTTTCCATGAAAATGTTTTGAAAGGTTGAAATATGCATGTTAAGTATGAAGTAGCGTCCCTAGTTAAGTTTTGAAAATTGGGGCGTTACAGAGTGGTATTAGAGCATGTCTACTTTCCTGTAGACTTGTTTCATGTTATGCAGGAAATTGACCATCATCACTACCACTGCATCGACCCGATGAGGTAAGTAAAGTTTTAAAGTCATGCAAAGTTTTTAAAATTCATATATTGCACGATTTTGAAAAAGGCACGGTTTTTCATGAAAGTACATGCATTCATGTTTTTAAGCTAAACAAATTTTCGAGGACGAAAATTCTTCAAGTGGGGTAGATTGTAACGCCCCAAAATTTTCAATATAAAATGCATTTCATATTTATTCATGCATGTTATCAAGTGTGTTTTAGTTCTGTAAGTCGCGCCTTAGAATTTAAATGAAAATTAAAGCATATATCTTATTTGTTATTAAATTATTTTTATTATATAAATTTATTTTGAACTTTGAATATGTTTATTTTATCATATTATGATTATATTGTTTATTTATTTATTTAGAAATCATGTTAGAATTATTAGGCAAGAATAATAATTATGTATTTTGGATTTCCTAAACCTACTAGGATTCATAAAAGGATATAATATTTATTATTATATTAAAATTATTAGGAGATAATTTTATATTATGTTTTATGATTAAATTATATATTTTATGTGTGATATAAATATTTTAGAATAAAATCTAGTTGTGGTTATCCATATCCTAATTTATCTAGGATTGAATCTCTTATATGGTAAGTGATAGAATAAATTCTATATAAAATAGATATGGACGAAAATAAATATGGATAAAATATATTTGATACCTTATAGGATTAGGAATCTTTATATAATGATTTCTAGGCCTATAAATAACCCTTAGTCGCTCATAATAAAGCATTCCATAAATTTTCGGAAATCCTGTCAGCATCCCTGCGAACTGTTTAAAGAATTATTTACACATCTTCCAGTCGTTCTATCATCGTGAAAATTTAAGGTCATCTTCCTCGGTATGTCTATTATACTCAATTAGTTTTGTATAATTTTTCAAGCATGATAAATATTTGTTTAAAATTGTTCTTCATAACCTGCCAGTTTCTGACAGCATGTTCATGATCTTGAAAGGAAAATTGTTTTTCATGTTTTCTTTGAGTTTTTTTCGACCATGCTGAATATTAATAGGATATACTATATGTTAGGTCATTCATGTTAAAAATATAGAATTTTTAGGATACGTTTATTATTATTATTTGTTAATTTATTTCTTGATGTGCCAAATTCTTTTGTCAACATGAATGTAGATTGAAACACAAAAAAAATTGGAAAATGGCATGTTAATATGTAGATTATGTATAATATACATTGTTCGATTATTATGATCTATTTTTATTATTTGAATTATTGATGCATGCATGACATTCCATGTAGAGTTATTAAGATAAATTTCAATGTATAGGATCGGCGCGCAAGACTTAAACATCTGATATCCATAATTTTTCATCAAGTCAATGTTAAGGTGGGGAATTCTTGATGTTTATCCTTATTATATTCTTTACTTGAGTTTTTCATGTGACTATAGTACAGGATCAATGAAACTATGAACGAGGGATATAAGGTCGACGGACCTATATCAACGAGGGACCTTCGGGTCAAGCCTACGGTCGCTATGTCTATGGATCTTCGGATCAGCGAGGGACCTTCGGGTCAAGCCTACGGGCTGCTATGTCTATGGATCTTCGGATCAACCATGCTATGTTACCATGTCTATGTTATCATGTTTAAATTTGGTATCGTTTATAATCTGGATAAATGCATTCCCCTACTGAGTAGTCGTACTCAACCCACTATTTTAACATTTTTCAGGAAATGGTTCGGCCAATGCGTAGAGGTGTTGGTTGTGATGGTCACACGAGGAAGGATTTATGAAATTTATTATTGCATTAATACTAGTTTTAACATGAACTGTGCATTTTATTTTCGAGAACTAATAGTCGTAATTATTTTTATTTAAGACTTCCGCTGAGTATTAAAATAAATTGAGTTTTTTTTATGATTCTTTTCCATGGAAATGTTTTGAAAGAATTGAAATAAGCATGTTAAGTATGTAGTAACGTCTCTAGTTAAGTTTTGAAAATTGGGGCGTTACAGATGTAGTGATGATCTTAGGAATTGAGTTCATTTGCCAACCGTTCTTGAAAACCTCTCCAATTTTGGGAGTGATGCTTCAAAAATTAAGTGCTGAAGTACAGTAGTTCGATTATTTAAGACCCCAAAAATACAAGAATGCATATTTTGAAGAATCGACTCGATTTTATTGTATATCTTTTAACTATTTATATATTTTTTTTCAGTTTGTTTTAACAATCATATTTCTTATAATTTAAAGAAACATTTTGACAGGCCCCCTTCATGGGATGATGATGTGAAGGTATTGTGGGAGACGACCGCAAAAGTAAGATTTAAGGAGTAGATACATGGCCGAAAGAAGAGTAAGTTTGAACTTAAATTCGGTATTTCAAATCTTCTAATTATAAACTAACAAGTAAATTTCAGGCCGCCACGAGGGGAAGCCGGAGTGGATGTCTGAGATGTGGTGGAACAATCTCTGCAACCATTGGGACCATCCGGATACAAGCTCTTGTATCCGGATGGTCCCTATCGTACTCGAGTACGATAGGTCTATCCGCAGGAGAGCAGCAGCTACAAAATGATCTAGATGAGCTTCGTCAGCAGGTACGGACTTATCGGATTGCTTTGCGTGCAGAGCTAGAGGCAAAAATAACACAAAGGGTAAAGGCTGAGACTTTAAAGACGGATGATAGCCTTCCAAAAGCAGTTCGCGGATCAGGCTCTACTATTGCAGCATGTACTAGCTCAGTAGACGAGGAGTGTTGATGACCGCACTGTCGATGTGGTTTTTGAATGTATTTTGTATTGGCTTTATGTGACTTTTGGTTGTTGAATTTATTTTGGTCATCATTGTTCTTGAATTTGACAGGTTTTTGGTTTTTAAAGAAAAAAAATTACTTAGGATTAGCAACAGATATTCTATTGCTAATTAAAATTTTAAAAACTTAGCTACGGATTTGGAGACGGTATATCCGTTGCTAAATCTCAAAACATAAATTTTTCCTACCAATTTAGAGACGAGAGATTCGTTGCTACAGATCACAAAATTTCTCGACCGAAATATCCGTCGCCAAAGATTCGAGTCAAGCGTGCAACAGATTTTCGTGACTAACATTTTGCAACAAAATTTTCATCGGAAAGTCCATTGAGAAATTTAGCAACGGATTTTTTCCATCGAGAAAAATTAGCAACTGCCGTATTTTGACAGATATTTCCGTCGCCAATCTGTCGATACGGTTGTTTCTCGACCGAATTCTTTGTTATAGCAACGAAAAACCGGTCGTGAATTTGGAAAAATCTTGTAACATGTCACTTATCCATCGCGCATATCGAATAGGTGATGCGGGTTTCTTCTTCACAAATAACAATAATAAAGTTAGTATGCAAGTCCTAGGGGTGATATCTTTGTGTAATATAATTATAATTGAGTGAATAATCATTGTGGTCTCTAAACTTTTACCTTTTTTTAGTTTGGGGGTATTTACTTCAAAACTTGCAAATTTAGTTCCTAAATTTAAGAAATACTTGCAATTTTGGTGTCTTTTATTATTTTAATGATTAAGTAATTTTAATGGTAATTTAAAGGAGGGTGAAATTGTAAAAGTATGTGATTTTTTTAAAATTAATTTTTATATTATAGTTTATTTTAATAATTATAATAATTTTAAACTATTAAAAGCATAGTTACAATAATTTAATAGTTTATGTTAATTCTATTTGGAATTTTAATAATTTATATCTTTATTTTCAACGTTTAAAATAATTTAATAGTTTATTTCAATGTGTTATTATTATAAATCTACCCAAATCAAGTAACAAATACAAAACTGCCTAATCTTATACTCCCTTCGTTCCATTATTTATGTCTCCTTGAGATTGGATACATATATTAAAACAATGGGTGTAAAATGATAAATTGGTGGTGAAAAAGTATAAAGTGGTGGGGTGTACTTATTTAAATTGATTGAGTTCCACTTATTTATAATTTTATTTGGGTATGAGACATAAATAATGAGACGGGCGAAAATGATATCGGGACATAAATAATGAGATCGATGAAATAAAAATTATCCCTAATATACCCAAGATATCCAAAATGCCTTCACTTTTTCATTATTCTCACTTGAAAGTGTGTCCTATCAATCGGACACGTGATATGACATACTGCAAAAGGTGATAGGTCACACTCATCCATTGATCATGAGAAAGTGTGCCTTATCGATCAAACACATAGTCGAACATGATAGGGGCACGTGCCCTATCAATCACACACATGGTCGGACATGATATGACATGTGCCGATCAATCGGGCATTGATCGAGCACGTAATTGTATAATTTTATTTCAAAAAGTAATGTGAGAATGATTGAGATGAATGACAATTTTTAAAAAGTAAGGATACTTATGTCATTTTGAGTAGCTAGTATAGTAAAATATAATGAGTGAGCATAAATATGTTTTACTTTTATCCATTTGGGTAGTACACCAATTACTCCTATTTCAATTTATGTTTTTTTTTTAATAATACTCTTTTATGTTACAGAAATATTACAATACTAAAATGAGGTCTAAAAATTGTCTTTATATAAAATTGAACCATATACATAAATATTTTGTTCTTCTCCAACTTCAATATAATGAATAGTAAAAATATTATATTACGAAAATCTTAGCGGTATTTAATTTTTAATTCTTAAGAATACTCAACTGCTAATTATATTTAATTATAAATTATCAAAACAAAATTATTTAGAAAAAATATTATGCGCGACTTTACAATTTTACCCTTCTCTAAATCATCATTGATATTATTCAATCATTATATTAATAGGAGACGATACCAAAGTAGAAAACATTTTTTTAAGTTTTAAGAACCAAATTTACAATTTTTAAAGTAAAGAGATCAAAATTTAATTTTTTTTTAATAATTTAACCATTCACTCGATTATACTTATTACGCGCCTGATATTAATATTATATACGGCGTATCCACTTAATGTGCTGATATGTTATTCTTATTGGGCCCCCTACCTAATCACATGGGCCATTCCCGGATAGTTCTTATAGGGTTCAAGAGGTTTAATTTCATTATAGTTCTTATAATTCTTAGGCCCCGTTTGGTTGGAGAGAAGGAATGGAATGTGGAATTAAATGAAAAGAATTATTTCATTCTCGGTGTTTGTTTCGTTAAATTTCGAAATGGAATGAAATCGGAACCCCCCCTTCATCCCCCTCTTGGGACTTTCCTCAAACCCTCAAAATTGAGGGGTTGGAGATTTTCATTCACCCCGCCCGCTCTCGCCGCCGTCACCCCGCCGCTCGCCCGCCGCGCGCGCCGTCTCGCCCGCCGTCACCGCGCCCGTCTCGCCCGCCGCCGCGCCCGCGTCTCGCCGCCGTCACCGCGCCCGTCTCGCCGTCGCCCGCCTCGCGCGCGCGCTCGCGCATTACTTCTGTATTTTGTTGCTTTTGAAACTTGCTGGATTTTGTTTGCTGAATTTGAGCTTCTGGATTTTGTTTGCCGACTGGATTTTGCTTGCCGACTGGATTTTGCTTGCCGACTGAAACTTGCTGGATTTTGCTTGCCGACTGGATTTACGCTTCTGTATTTTGTTGTTGCTCTGAATTATGTAGAAGCTTTGGTTTATTGTTGCTTTTTGAGCATATAAGATATGTAATGTATTTCTTTTTCTACATATATGGTATTTTTTCACAATATTTAATTATAATATAACATAAAAAAATATTTAATTAAAAAAATAATTTATTTCATTTCTTACGGTAAACCAAACAGGGAATGGAATTAAGTTCATTCCTTCAGCAAACCAAACAGATGATTCAGGTATCATTCCTTTCATTCCATTCCTTCAGGTTTGATTCCTGATTCTGATTCCATTCCTTTCTGTAAACCAAACGGGGCCTTAGATAGTTCTTATAGTTCTTATAGGGTTTAAGAGGTTTACCCTGTGCGCACTAAAGGTAGCGGCTACGGGTTCCTCGTCAACAAAAAAAAAAAGAGGTTTAATTTCATTATTTTGAATAGAAAGGAATATATAGTGTGAATAAAACCGCTGCATTTTTCTATTTTTTTCCTTCCTCAAAAGCAAATTAAATCATTTTCTTCTTCCATGAAAAGAAATAAGCAGCAAGTTGGAGATGTGGTAATAGTCAGCAAGTACGTAATCCAGATATGGGTAATGTATCATTTAATATCCAGAAGCATGGATGGCAATGGACCGAATTTGGATCGGATCCTCCTCGGTCCAGATCCAGAATCGGAATTTTTTACTTTGGTCCAAATTCGGTCCAGATTCATTGGATCTCAAAAAATGAGATCCAGACCCAGATCCATTGGATCCACAGGGTCTCGGGTCTAGACCCGGATCCATAAATTTTTTTAGCTAAAATTAAAAAATTCTAAATCAATTAAAATTTAACTAATTTAATTAGTTCTATGATAACACGATAATCTTTAAGAGCATTACTATCATTAAAAAAAAATCAAACTACTCATGATATTATAAAAATATTACAATCATCTATAAAACTATGATCTTCTCTCTAAAAAAAACTTCCAAATTCGTGGACAGTGAGTACTCAATCTCCTCCCTCTTTTCTATTTATTAGATTACTAGTTAAGTATTTCAAGTTCAACAAATAATGTAACGTGATATTTTAAGTAGAATAATATAAATATAATATTTTAGATATGATAATAAAATAATATTTTAGTTATAAAAATGGCGGATCTGGACCGGATCCGGATCTCAGATCATAAAGTCCAGATCCAGATCCTTAATTTCTAAAATCACCCGCATCCGATCCAGATCCAATGGGTCCAATTTTTTAAGATCCAAATCCATAAAAATGGATCTGGATCCACGGATCTGGACCGAGTCCAAGATCCATTGCCATCTCTATCCAGAAGGTGAGACGTTCGTCGTTTTGTCAGTAAAATCCATAAAAAATGTAACATGATTTGGTTATCGACGTAATGACAATAAATGTATCGATTCTATTTCATTCATGTATTTTGTAGAGAAAATTAATCTGTCAGGTCTTGAACTATTCATCACAAACAATATTTGTAATGTTACTTTTACCAAAATAATTGTCCTTGCAAATTATAGGATTATTAGCATGTAAATACACGAACTTTAGGTAAAATCTTATTTTGCACATGAATTTCAAAACGCTTTTCTAAGCACACAACTTTTCAATTTGTTAAAATCTACATACTGAGGAAAATTTTGGCATGATGTCGTTTTGACACAAAAATTACGTATATCAATGTACGATCTACTGGACTAAGTTTTTAATAATATACAAATTTTAACAAATTTAAAGGTAGTATATGTACAAAATCATAATTAACTCAAAATTCATATATTTATATTTACATGCAAATACACCTAAATTATATACACACACTATGCGAAAGTATGTTAATAGGGTTGGAGTTCAAAGATTGGGCCAATGTCATTTCAACCTGGCTCATGCACCGGCCCAAAGGCCTGCTTCTTGCCCTCGAATTCAGAGTATATAATCTTTTTGTTCCGATAAAATCAAAAAATATATTACAAATAAATAAATTCTGGAAAAATAGAGTGCGATATGGTGAACGTATTACAAATTTACAATAAATGTAATTTATTTATTTTATCTTTTTTACTGGCAAAGTTAATCTACTATACTTAGAATGATTCATCGTAATTATATTGAATGAATCATGAATATTTGTAATAACTTGCTTTCTACCTAAATTCGACACACTTATTAAATCTTGACGTTCTTAAATTTTTCTCCACAAGATTATATATTTTGGGCATAATACGATTTTACTACTGATGATATAAAACTATTTACATATATTCTTCCTGATCATCATCTTATCCCCTGGTAAGTCAAACCATTAGAAATGGTATAACCTTTTATTTTATTTGTTCATGAAATATAGTTAGCTTATATTATATTCTTAATCAATCGTACTGAGCTACCCCCACCTCTCTCTCTCTCTCTCTCTGCTCAGAACCCATGTAAGCCTCAACAAGTATACATGTCTCTCATTTTGTCCTTGCACTGCACTGCACATTGTCTTAAAAACTAGACGCTAACCCCCAAAACATGTCTTTGTTCAATTTTCTCAGAGCTTCCCTATAAAGCACCTGTCCCTCTGCTTCTCTAACTCGAAGGGACTAGTTTTCAATTTGCATGCTACACCATCGACACCCTTTAGCTAATTACCATGAATATATGCTGAGAGCCAGAGGGCTGCTTATATTCTCTTCTACTTGCATGTTCTTTGTTTCTATGGCTTCTTCATGATCATAGGCCTTCAATCTTGCCTTCTCACAAATGGGTGCCAGTTATTTTCGAGTTTTCTTGATTTATTGCTGTTGTTCTTCGAATTAGTTGATTATTTAGGTATTGATTCGATTGGGTTTTTTTGTTGTTGGAGTTATGGCGCCTTTGAGAGGTAGAAAGAAACGGAAAATTGAGAACCAGGAGGAAGATAAACCTTTGGTTTCTGGGTCTCCGCAAGAGGGTTTTGCTGAATGGTGGGATGTTCTCTCAAAGAAAATTGCGGGTAATGTTAAATAAAGTCATGTGTTTATTTTGTCTTTCAGTTGCTCATTTGTGTGTTTTCGATGTTAAAGGCGTAATCTTTATGATATTTTGGATGTTTGTTTCGGGAATGTTGATCACTTGAGTTTTGGTGGGAGTGTTTGATATTCTGCTGTTTCTTTCTTGGATTGAGAATTCGTTTGCTCCATTTAGTTATTCTGAGTCTTGGAATTGATGATTTATATGTTCAAGTAGGATCCCTAATTGACTTTCTTGAATCTAATTCTTGAGTATTTTTTACAGTGGATATACTTGCTATGCTTATAAGAAAAAAAGATGTGGTTATTCTACTTTTATCATAATATGATTTTTACCTCCCTGTATCAGAATTCAATCAAAATTATATAATTATTTGGAAATGAAGTTCTGTATCTTTTGAGTATTCATTCATAATGGTGGTAGAGAATATGCTGAGGTTGATCTACTCTGGTAAATTGTACATGGAGTCAGAATAATCTTCAGTGTTTGCTAAAAATCTTTGATTGAGGACAATATTGGAATATCCGCAATTCTAATCGAGATTAGATCTAAATTATATAATGTTTGATGCATTAGCAAATTCAGTGGAGGAATGACTCTTCAAAAGGAAGTTTTTGAATTTCTTTTTTCAGTGAGAGAGTTTGAGAGGATTTCAGAGTTTCATGTTTTCCAATGGTAATGCATCATGATTTCATATATTAGTTGTAGGTATATGAAGTTTTTTCTGATCGAAAGCTCTGATATAGAAACTGTATTCTAGATTATCCTTGTGTGCACAGTGAAAGTTGTAAGTTTTGAATAAACACCCGATTCATTCCCATCACTCTACAAATAGAGGGTGGGGGACTAGTCACTGCTGCACTGAAAAATAACCTTCTTTCTGGTAAATATGCTGATACTATACTAGTGAAGTAGCAGAAGCTCATCAGATCATAATAACATATGGGCTTCCTCGTTTGAGTTCTGGGCAATTTTCTCAAAGTCATCACAGGAAGGATGTTCCTCACCCCAAAATTCTCTTACAGAAGAAAGGTTACTTAATCTAGTGTTTCACGACTCAGATAGAAGTTGAAGTCAAACTAAACAGTTGTTTTGTTCTCAGTATACGATGTTCTAGTGATATACATTCTAGAAATTGCTGATCGGAAGTTCTGAGTCTTTCGGATTTGAGAAATACTTGGAACAGATTCAATCTGATAGGTTCCTATTGCTTGGTCCTTGTGAACATATTCTTCATACATTTAAGCTGCATGCATTATGTGAGGAAATAATAATGAAGTGGAGAAAAAAAAATTGCATTCAGGAATTTAATATTTATATATCAAACTTTTTTCCAGTGTCGATGGACATCCTAAGTGAGCCGTCATGTCTTGGATATAGAACATGAATTTTAATCCTTCTTTAGGTTTGCAGTTCCCTTTTCATTCAAAAGCTAGGCTGCAAAACTGTTAGCAAATTGGTTTTGAATGGATTTATGCCAAAGTAGCAACCCAGCTTTTTTATTATTTTTAGTGTTGACTTAGTATTTCTGTTGGCTCTTGGAGGAATACCACATGCCACAGAATGTTGTGGGTGAAGGATTAATATTAAAGCTCATTTTTATCTTGGATTACTGTCTATTTTCCGATTTCTTAGAATGCATTAGCTTATTGTGGTTATTTTTACGAACATGCATTAACCATAAGGAACGTGGTGAATATTATTAGCTATTTGTATCTGTTCTCTGGAGTGGGATGCATCACCATTGCAGGATGAATCTTTGAAAATGGAGACGTTTTATGCACAATAAGAAAATATGGCATAATAAGCATTTTCTGGGAACTCTTTTTCAAAGGGTTTTGTCTAGCTGATGATAGTGGTATAACATAATAAGTTGATGAAGTATATGTATGAGCAGCTCTACTCGAGTAGTTTGATTCACCCTTAATATGGTGGCTCTTAAACACGATCACCATTTGCCATCACGTCCACATAAAAACCGAGTGAAGTGCCTTAAAAGGATCTTTATAGGAAAGAAGCATGTTCTCGACAGGACATAAAACGACATGTTATCTGCTGATTGTATTCTGATTGAACTCAGATTTACATGTCTACATATACTATACACCTGATGAACTTTTCTTTGAACAAATTTATCCTAATGAATTTGCCTCATTCAGTCTAATTGATATTGTTGAGTATTTTCCGACTGTTCAAATGGTGAAGTTCGAATCACATTTCATTGTTCCTTGCTGATAGACAGACAGCTTATTCCATATTCTCTTCTCTTTCTTTTGCACTTATACTACGGAAGTGAAAGGTTCTTCGTACATGTACTAGGAAAAGCATAGCAATGAAGAGTGATTTTCCTTTATAGAATCTAGCAACTTAGAGAGGTGCTTATGTTTTACTGATGTATCACAGCACATGAAAACAAGATTTTCAGCATAATCTTTGATCTGTTATTTGTTCAACTCTCTCTCTCCATTTTGCTCCAATGATGAATTACACTTGCAAGAAAATAGTCAATGCATTGGAGATGGTCTAAGCGTTTTCATTCTTTGTGTATTTCTTGCTTCATTTAGCAGTAAGAAGCCCTCTTGGCTCTTGCAATTAAGCACCATTGATAACGCTTTTCGTTTATCCTGCAGGCAATCCTTCCACGTCCCGGCCACTCGACCCATTCAAATCTACTTTCGGAATGTCCCGTAAAACATTCTACTACATATGCTCACTAGTAAAGGATCACATGATATCCAAAACACATTTCACCTTCACAAATGGTATCCCCATGTCACTCAACGACCAGGTGGCCCTGGCTCTAACAAGGCTCGGCTCCGGCAACTCCCTCATCTCCGTCGGGGAATCGTTTGGGGCGCACCACTCCACCGTCTCCCAAGCCACATGGCGCTTCGTGGAGGCCATCGAAGAACACGGGCTCCACCACCTCCGTTGGCCTTCCACGGATGAAGCATCCGAGATCAAACGCAAGTTCGAGAAGATCAGAGGGCTCCCCAACTGCTGCGGTGCAATCGAGACGACTCACATCACAATGCTGCTCACCTCATCCGATCAAGAAGCAGACTACTGGCTCGACCGGAGCGAGAAACACAGCATGATCCTGCAGGCTGTCGTCGACCCGGACATGAAGTTCCGAAGCATCGTCACTGGATGGCCGGGCAAGATGAGTGATTCCTCGGTTCTCCAAAGCTCGAGCTTGTTCAGACAATGCCAGAACAGAGAGAAGATCAAGGGGCCGATCATATCCTTAAAGGAAGAAACGGAGTTAGGTGAATACATCATAGGCGACACGGGGTATCCGCTACTGCCTTGGCTGCTAACTCCATATCAAGGTGGGCAGCTTGAAGAATGGAAGGCGGAGTTCAACAAGAGGCTTCTTGCAAGTCATGTGGTGGCGCATAAGGCGCTGGCGAGGCTGAAGGAAGTGTGGAAGATGATCAAAGGCGAGATGTGGAGGCCGGATCGCCACAAGCTGCCCAGGTTTATTCTTGTCTGCTGCATTCTTCACAACATTGTTATAGAGATGGAGAAGGATGAAGATTTCTGTGGTGTTGCACATGATGCCGGATATACGGCGGAGATGTGCGAAGGTGTCGATGGAGAGGGTGCCGCCGCGAGGGACAAGCTGGCCAACTATTTCTCCGGGAGGTAGTAGTGTTTGAATGGGTGAGGAGATAGATATAGATAGATATAATTCATTCTCTGTGTCATGTATAAGCTTCATGGCCAATATTTACAAGTCTTAGAACCATTATTGGAATTCAGACTTCAAATCACATAGTGGTGTTGGTCCCGGGCCACCCATCTTCACAATCACAACTACGCCATCCCATGAGGACGGATCTCTTATCTTCTTTTCATGAGGAGGGATAGCACATAGCTGCTACTTAATGTTTGCAGTACATAGACCATAAAAGATATAAATCATAATTTCACACTTCCATAATACTTCCTCCGTCTCAATTATAATGTTCACTTTATTTTTTTTACGATTTTCAAGGAGAGTTGTTAGTTGTTAATAGAGATGTGTAAAGGTGTGAGTCTTATAAAAAAGTTTTGTTTAATAATTTGCTAAAAGGAAGATTGGACATTATACTTGTGACAATCTTAAATAAAAAACTGGATATTATAATTGGGATACAGGAAGTAAAAACTTAGGGTCAGTTACTACTAGATTAATTTTGATTAAACACTACTATCAAACCACAAATAGTATTCCATCCGTCCTATTTGAAACGATTTGTTTTTTTTTTTCGGGACGTCCTATTTGAAACGACCCCATTTTCAAAAAAGGAAATAACTTTTCTCATACTTCATTTCTTTCACCTATTTTATTTACTCTGATTATATTAATCATTTTTCCTTTCATATTTTATTATCTACTTTCTCACTATCTCATCCATATTCATTCTCTTATTTTATCATTTAGAACTCTCTCATATTTTAACATCAACTTTCTAAATTCTCGTGGGGTCGTTTCAAATGGGAAGAAGGGAATACAAAATATTGAACCAATACAAGTACTTAGTTATTAAATCAAAAGATAATAATGGATACATAAATTGTAATTAAGTTAATTTTTTATAAACATTTTAAATAACATAAAATATCGTTTAAAATTATGTAAAAAATATTAAATCACAAAGAAATTAACCATGAAAAAAGAAGGAAAAATAAATAAAATAGATGAGCGTAATCCGTCTGGTAAAAGATAGAAAGTTGACCGTAAGATTGATCCAACGGCTGGAAAGCGTAGTCTAACTGAACTCCCGGTTGCGATTTATTATTCGAGGGCAAAAATCAAGTGTACCTCAGGCACAATATGATCACGCTCTTTCAACCTATAAAACCCTAATTTTTTTACTTAAATTAACGAAAATCATCAACGGAAAGTTCGTCGGAGAGACTGTAATCACAGGTGCACTCTTTCTTTTATTAATTTTCCGGATTATTACTCGAATCTGAGAATTTCTGATTCCCTTACAAAGTACCAGTTTTCTGAATTTAGTTTTAGCAAGTATTTAATCGATCAATTTTGTGATATAGTATGTGTTCCAATTGCAGGACTTAACATTTAGCCAAGTTGAAGCGGCCAAATGGTAAGGTTTTTGTGTAGTTCCTGCCAATGTCACTGTTTATCTAACTGAGCATTGCATAAATATTAAGTTTTCCCGCTTTTCGTATTGATTTATTTTTGTGCTGGGGTATTGAATTCTTACAATTTTAGTAATTGAAGATTATGGTGTAATGGATCTATTTGACAGACCATGTGTTATATTCATTTCGTTCTAGTTTTGTAGTATTGCTTGATGTGATGAATGATGAATGATGATTGATATGTGTTTATACAGGACAAAGGATTTTGGATACCAAAGGGGAGTGGTCATGTAACTGATGGAGATGCAGTTTTTGATAACTCATCTAGATTGGAATCCAAGCGTGCCCGCCAGTGGTTCTTAGATTTTGGTGAGCCTGACTTATTCCCTAGCAAAAAGCAGGCTGTTGAAGGTCCGAGTGGCAAGTTGGAATCTGCAATTCCAAGCTCTCTTCCATGGGAAACTTCGTCTGGGTTTCCATCAGCAGTGCCAAGCCAATTTATGGATCGGCTATTTGGATCTGAGACAACTATGCCCATAAATTTGGCCGAGAGAGATACTCCCATTTCCGGGATAGACGATATGAATGTGAGGAAAAAGGTTGCTGGTGAGCAGTTTGAGAACGATTCATCAGTCGGTTTATCCATCTCTTATGCTATGGAGGATCCGTCTCTAAGTTACGGTGGACTTAGAAAGGTCAAAGTTAATCAAGTTAAGGATCCTGATATTGGACATGGCATAGGGATCTCCACGGAGCAGACGTACCACAATGGAAATGAAAACACCTTCATGTCCATGGCCCAACCTTATGGTAAGGAAAGTGGGAGTGTCACATTGATGGGCCACTCATATGACATTGGAGAAGCAAATAATAGGTCTATGGAATCAACATTTGGGAAAGGCCTTGATAGTACCATTTCGATGACTCACTATAACAAAGCAGAAAATAGCAGTATATCTTTTGGCAGCTTCCATGATGATCCTGTTTCAACTAGGCCGCTCAATAGCTATAGCTTATTATACGAACAATCTTCTGCTCAACTTTCCGAACCTCCTAGCAAAGAGGAGGTGGATGTGCTAAATGGTAATGCCAACCTTAGCACCATTCAGACACCTAAAACCAAAGTTGATTCTACACCGAAGAGTAAGTCAGAGTCGAAACCTGCTAGGAAAGAAGCACCAAACAGCTTCCCTTCCAATGTAAGGAGTTTGATAGCCACGGGCATGCTTGATGGGGTTCCAGTTAGATATGTTTCTGTCTCCAGAGAGGTACTTTCTTGTCACTTTGGTATTCCTATGGCTCTTTTAATGGCTTACCAAAGTATCCATCCTTGTAATAAAGGAGCTTCGCGGAATCATCAAAGGCTCTGGTTATCTCTGCGGCTGTCAATCTTGTAACTACTCTAAGGTATCTATGTATGCATGTGTATTTTGTCCTTGCAACGTGAAACTGATTGTTAAGTAACCTTTTCTTCTCAAAGGCATTGAATGCATATGAGTTTGAGCGCCATGCGGGTTGCAAGACGAAGCACCCGAACAACCACATATACTTTGAGAATGGCAAGACCATCTATCAGATAGTTCAGGAGTTGAGAAGCACCCCGGAGAGTATGCTATTCGATGCAATCCAGACTGTGATTGGCTCTCCTATAAATCAAAAAGCCTTCCGCACTTGGAAAGGTAGTTATCATCATATCCTACCCTGCTTCCCCCAATTGAAAGTTCTGCATTTCCTTATTCCTTATGTTGTTTTCATTGTAATAGAATCATTCCAAGCGGCGACCCGCGAGCTTCGACGTATCTATGGGAAGGAACATCTTAATCTATGAGACTACTTTTTCATTCAGGCGGCTTTGTTTAAATTATAGGATGGTTTTGTAGCTCTTTTATGTGGAGGACAAGTAGCAAGCTGTAAAATTGTACATGTATTTGCCTACTCGAATGGCCTAAATTTATATATTCTGGGTAAATTTTGTTTCTCATGTTGCATTAACCAATTATCTCGTTTTATATGTTTGAACAAATCATCTTGTCATACATATATATAGTAAGTACGTATGTAGATAGATAGATAGATAGATACAATATGATCATAAAAATACTAACGTACAACAAAAGCTTCCCCATGGAAGAGGCCAATTTACATAAATTAAAGGATGATTCCCCCTGACGAGTCACAGTAGCTTTTTTTCTTTTCAGGGAATGAAGTTTGCACAAAATATGAAACGTGCGATAAACTTGAAAGCACAGAATACTCAGATTCTCATACCTCAAATCAACAGGAACCTATATCATTACCACATAAGACCAATTTCCGGAAGCGAAAATTACGAGGACCAACAAATATTGCACCATGATCATAGAAATTCTTCCCTTTGTTTCTTGTTCAGGGAGCGACACCGACTTGAGTGTCATTGTATTCATGCTTTCTGTTTGTTCAAGAGCCACAGCATGCCGACTTCTGAGCAAGTTGCCCGCCTCCAGCAGATCCATCTGGTTGATTGATTTTGATAGTAGTCGGCTGCAATCAAGACAATGATAGGTCATCAACATGATGTCTGAGCGCAGAAGCTTATCAACCAGGTTAACATCAGACAAAGGTGACATTACCTCTGCTTTCGTGTCTGTGTCTGAAAGCCTTTGCTTTATATCCCTGGCTATTGAAAAGAAAACTTCTTCCACATTAAGGTTTGTTTTGGCACTCTGCAGCAAATGGTACATCTTTAGATGAAGGGGCACCGAGCATAGTTTTTTCCCCATCCATTGAAAATACACAAGTACTTACAGTTTCAAAGAATTTGATTCCATACTCATCAGCGAGTGCCTGGCCCTTGGAAGTTGGCACAGCCTACATCATATGCAGAGCAAGAAAGTCCATTCAGAAAAAACTTAGTAAATCATAGGACCATAAATGCCCAGGACTTTTGTGACTGGGTATACACCAAACACAAATGGAGGACAAGCCAAAACACACTTTACTCTTACCGAGGTACTCCCAAGTCGAAAGGATCTAGTTATCACAAAGAAGAAATGAAGTTACATGAAGGAGAATTACCCTTTTGCTTTCATCCATGTCAGCCTTATTTCCTACCAATATCTTGTTAACATTGTCAGAAGCATGCTGTTCGATGTTTCTAATCCAGTTCCTAATATCTGCAAAAAAGCGTGGCTTTTAACAGTAATATAGATATAGAGTAAAAGGGAAAATTGAAAAGAAAGAAACCTTACTGTTAAAAGACGATTCATCTGTAACATCATAAACCAACAATATACCCATGGCACCACGATAATAAGCTGGGGTGGGAAACAAAAAAAAAAGGATATTAGAGTCAGAATATTATAAATAAGCAGTTTATGGAATGCTCCAAACTCTACTTGAGCATGATTAATGACATTGGGTTAGCCCTTCATGTCAAGCAGCATCAATGGAAATGATTCTCCTCGTAATCCCGTTCCCTAGTACTATCACCCCAACCAAGATCTCTCAGACTTTATGAGAAGCAGATCAAGATTAAGTTCCAGGGGTTCAACAGAAGCCTGGGAGTAAACAGAAGTACCACTCATAGCATAACTTGTTTTTTTCCTATCTTGACGTCAAGCAAGACCATTGAAAAAGTAGATTGTTGGGACATACAGGAAAATATAAAATTAACCCATGACTTTTATAAGAAGGCCAATCATTTTTCACTGCCTTCTCAATTTCTTCCGATATCCCGACTAGAACACTACAACAACAAGCCCCCAAGGTCATATGGGAATCATCTCAATAAATTAAGCCTTTCTTCAAGAACAACAAAACAAAAGCTGCTATTATGGGACTGATACGATCCAATTTTACCTGTGGTTATAGTACGGAATCGTTCTTGTCCAGCTGTATCCCAAATTTGAAGCTTGATTCGCTTTCCATCCAGCTCAACAGTTCTTATCTTGAAGTCAATTCTACAAATGAAGGTCACACCTCAACTTAAAATACAATTTCATAATCCAAAGACGGCGTCACAATTCAAATCTTACCCTATGGTGGTAATGAAACTAGTCGTGAAGGAACCATCAGAGAATCGCAAAAGGAGACAACTCTTACCCACACCTGCAGGAAAAATGATGAAAATAGAATAACTTCTTAGTGCATTTACTTATTCCCACAATTTATCTCAAGAGAACTGGAACAAAGTTGTCTATAACGCTCTGTTTGGAGTAGTTAGGTGGCAATGCAAAACGAAACAATGTCACCACAAAAGCACCTTCAGTGTATTCTGTCCAAAAACAAATTTTCAACAACAAAACAGCACAAAAGGCCACTAGAAACTCATTCTTAATACTCAAAAATGACATATTCATAACTAACAACAATCTAACGTTAAAGGTATCCGCGGACATCATGCGAGCAAAATAACCCAGGAATACAATCACTAAAGCACATTATTGTATAATCATTAATTCAAGCTACTTTTCGACGTATTCTCCGCAGCCAATTCATAAATCAGGACTCCCCAAAGTTAAATTGATATCAAATAATACCGTCTTCCATCACCAGATCAGCACCAAAGAGACGGATTTTTCAAAACGAAAAATTGAATTACCGCATTAGCCCAAAGGCGGAATAATGAGACGACTGAAAAAAAACGATAGAGACTAGAGAAATGAGACTAACCGCTGTCGCCGATGAGGAGAAGCTTGATGAGGTAATCATAATCTGCTCTCGCCCTCGCCGGTGGTGCGGCCATTGACTAATAGGTTTAATACCTCACAAATGCCTCAAATCAGCTTGTCTTTGCTCAATCTCAAGCCTCGAGTAGGTTCTGATGACAAATAACTCACAGATCTAAATCAAACTAGATCACCAGAGACACAGAGACGGAGTCAGAAAGAGAGGGGGAAGGACACTTGCAAATACGTATATCGTATACAGAATAATACGATAGGCAGTATTTTAGAGACAGGACAGCGGCAACTTTTGTATTTTAATAATAATTCTAGAGAGAGAAATAGAGAACCAGTTGGAAGACGGTGGTTGACTGGTTCGCCGACCGATGGTTGCTAACATGCGCATCTTGTTTTGTTAGGGAGTGTTTGCAAGCTTATAACTTACTGCTTATAACTTAATTTAAGAAATATTACAAAAAAATCTCTTAAATTATATTGAAGAATCTCTTAAATCAACTTCTCCTCCTTAATGTTATATTTGTAATTTTAAATAAATTTTGATTTGATATTTTTATTCTAATTTTAATATAAGTCACTACAATATAAAATTTGTAAGTACTATTAATCTTGACATTTTTTACTTTTAAATAATATCTGCAAACACCATATTAATTTTCTAAATAACAACTTTATCAACTTCACTTTAAATTAAGAATTTTAAAAAAGTTAAGTTATTGCAAACACCTTCTTACCGAGTAATCTCATAACATGTCTACATCGGTTATCTTTTCCTTCTGTCTCAAAATAAGTCCTTCGACTCGCAGAGGCGACTCCTCATTGAAAGCCTTTGATTCTCAGCTCTCAGGAGTTCCATCTCCTGAAGTGTTCTACTGAACTGATTGCACATCTGAATCTGTTCCTCCAACAGTTCTTCATATGTAAGAACAACATCCAAGGGTTCACCTGCAATAGAGCTTGTGTCGTGTGTGCACGGTGAAGAGGGGCATGTATTAGAATTAGAGTTTATATCAGCCTCTTCTCCAGCCATAAGGCACAGTTCAGTATCCTTTTCAGCTTCGATTACCATGAATGCTGCTTCATAATCGGATGACTCAATGAACAACTCTTCATCACTCAATCAATCGGATAATTCTTCGGCTATGTAGGCTTGCCTCTTTCTGATGAACTTGTCTCGCCTGACTTGCCTTCCTGCTCTTTCATTCTTGTGAGCTCTAAAAATTCATATTGATAATGCCAGTCTTTTTGCAGTTGTAACACATTAAGCTTCTACCTTCTTTTCTTGGTGTCTCATTCAGTCCAGTGGAGGCAGTCTCCGTGTTCCTGCATTTAGGTAGATATTTAGATTCACCTTTCGGATGAACATTTTCTCTCTTACCTTGATTGCTTTTTGAAGCTCTTTTCAATTTCATTCTTCTGAACTTCTCCTTTTGGTATTTAACGGCAAGGAGAGCGTATTTCTCAGCTAAGTTATCAGCAGTTGGGATCGTCATGGAACTTCCAGCTTATTGACTTGTTACTGAGGGACTTGCTCCAGGTTTGCTGATTGCTGCCTTATAAGCATGATCTATTGACACTTCAGTCTCAGCACTTTGGTGTGTGGAAGATTGAACTCAAACTCCTTTTCCTTCAGTTCTGAAAATATATAATCAGGAGTAACATAGTTTAAGTCAGTTCTTCGCAAACAAGTAACAAATGAATACTACTTGGGCCTAGAAAGAGCCCTTAAAATTTTAATGTTGGTCTCCTTGTAGCTGAATATTTTTCCCAGTCCATTGATTATGTTGTTTGATTCTTGAATCGAACGCTGAAATCATCAATCGACTCTCTGGGTATCATAGCAAACATCTCAAGCTTCTGCAGCTCCAACTCCAATTTATTTTCTTTGATTCGCGGAGTTCCTTGGCTCAGTACTGCGAGAGCATCCCAGAGCTCTTTTGCATTCTTGCAGTCGTGCACCCTACCGAGGTATGAATCACTAAGCGTAGTCAGTATTGCGTTGCGTGCAACTCGGTCAAGATTATGCAGCTTTCTCTCTTCTAGTGTAAAGAGACTTTTATCCTTGGGAACCTTCTGGCCAGTTTTGACACATATTGCTTCTACGGTGTAAGCTTGACATTGTCAACCATCGGAACAATGGGTCCTTTCTCCAAGACTTCAGTCATGCTGTCATGCAGCGACGTTAAGTGTGCCTCCATCCTTACACGCCATACCGTATAGTTTTCTACCAAAAATATGGGTACCATCCTTATACATGAAATATCAGACATTTTGAAAAGTATGGTATATGATGCTATGAAGAGATGCAAGTGCAAAGAAAACGGTTTTTCAGGATCTGTTCGAGTAGACCGGTTTTTAGAAAACGATGATCAAAAGAACACCACTCTGATACCAATTGTTGGTCCAAAGACGAGCCTTCAGGTGTAGAGGGGGGGTGTGAATACACCTAAATGCAAATTTCAACTCAAACACGAAAGTCAGCACAACTGAATGTTGCTACTGAACTAGTCAGTTGGCCAAATAAACTTTCTGGATCGTGTGGGCAGAGAAACCTTCTATTGAGTCCTATCTACTGACTTTAGTTATTGAACAATAGATCAGTATTATATATTGTGTGCGGAAGTGTAGGCCCAAAAATATGTTCGTCTCAGTTTGAAAAACCTGTTTTATGTTGATTGTTTAAAAGTCAGTTTTATGCAATATGAATAGTAAACAATGCAACAGTAAAATTGACACAAATTTTTTAAAGTGGTTCAGATACACAGGATCCTACGTCCACTGTCCTGAACAAAGCAGGAATACTTGAATTAATTTATACTGAGCAAGTCTCAGTTGATCTGTGAATTGGACAGATACAATCTTGTTTGCTTATACTGAGCTGAGCAAGTCTCAGTAAATCTGTGTGCTGGACAGATATCTACTTATAGTCGTAGTGACTTTACAATTTCAACCGTGAAGGTTGGGTTTCTCCAACTATGAAGGAGTTCTTACAATAAGAACAGTTCATAAAGCTGAACTCCTTCGAGTTTTCTAAGCTAATGATTTTACAATAAGCTTGCTTAGAATAGAGAAAGGGAACGGATATAACTCTAGACTGAAGAACTAGAAAGGATCTATATGTATGCAAGTTCTCCGCTGGGTTTGACTTTGAGTTTGCTAGAGTGTTGGTTCGCTTGAATGATTGTGTTCCCGTTGATTATCTTCTCTTCGTGAAGACTCTTCTCTATTTATAGTCTCGACGTATGAATAAGTCCTTTGGAGGGAGTCTAGACACGTGTTGAAAACGATACGAAAAACGGTCATCTTTATTTTGAATGATACTGTAGAGATTCTCTTTTTTTTAGTATAGGAGCAGCTTTACGCCAGAGCAGGTACAATGTTGGCGGCTTCTCATTGGTCGAGATTAGCGAGTAGGTTAGGGTTGTTCAAACTCCAATATCATGTTGAGTTGACTTCCTCTGATTTCTCGGACCTTTTACTTAATTGTCTCGTACTTCCATTCTTCTGAGATTTCAGCTTGTGACTCGAATTCCTGTTCAGATTTAGTGGGTTGTAGCAGTCCCAACTGAGTTCTTGATCTTTGAGTTCTTCGTCGAACGGTAGATGATCTACTGAACCCTATCAGCTACTAAACTCTAGCTAGCCTACATAGTTCCTAACATGTTGAACTCAACTAAGCTATTACATTATACAAGGTTCATCATTCAGCTAGGGTTTTGAGATCTTCAAATCTTATCATATTGAATTTCATCACACAAAACTCATAATTTTATTTCTACCTGTCTTGATGGAAGAAGTCTTGCAGTCCAAGGCTCGATTTCCTTAACCCCAACATCAAACCGAGGACTAATAACACCACATTTGTTAAATCTGCCATTCAACTCAACCACAATCTTTCCAGATCTGTGGTCATCCACATACTCAAACTCTCCAGTGTACCCTGTTAAGCCAATTCATACAAAAAACTTGTAGCAAAAAGTGGAAGAAATGGATAAGAAAATTTGGTATTCGGTTACCATGCTTCTGCATAACCAAAACAAACTTGATAATCACTTTGGACGAAGGTCGAGATCATGACCGTCGTTTACCCCCTCTTCTCGGCTTTATACACGCTCTTCAGAGCATCATTCAACACACTTTAGGGGTCGTTTGGTACGAATTCGGGAATGGCAATGACAATGGGTATGATAGTAGGGTGATTGGGTATGTGTGTGACAGATTCCTTTAATGGTGTTTGGTATGGGTATGATAACCAAATTTGATGTTTGGTTATTTTAGCCTCAATGAGAATGAAAATTTTGATATTAGTAATTCATATATAAAATTCAAATAAGTAACTATAGCGAACTAGGAACGAAACATTCATAAAAGTTTCAAGTCAGATATTCATCAAAAACCATAGTTCATTGTTCAAATCAGATATTCATCAAAAACCATCCATAATCAAAAAGGAAAAAATCATAGTTCATTGTTCAAGAAGCTCTTTGCTTCGACCATTCAAATAGTAAAGAGATGATATAACCATATTTGTCTCCCTCTTCAAGTTGAGAGAAGATTTCCAATTTGTGGCCATGTAGTGCAAGAAGATCTGCTGCTGCCCATATTTGCTCTCGAGAAAGGCCAATACCACCAAGACTTGCAATGATGGTTTTCTTTCTATTTGACAACTCGGACTCTCGTGCTTCCTCGCTCTCCATCACACTAGCAATGGTCTTGACATGGCTTGACAGTCCAGATATGCAAGAACTGAACTATTTTGTAGCATCCGCCAATTGTACCTATGTAGCTCATGCATATACTTACTCATAAAACCAGAATATGTCTTCCACATAGGATCACTAGAAATTTCTTGGAGCTCCCTAATCAACATCATTAGCTCATCATCGTTCCAATAGTTTTTGTTCCTTCCTCTACCTCTAGTAGTTTTCAAGTTTGTTTGATTATCAACATTCATTTCAAATGATTCTTCCATTTCTCTGCAATAAGCAACAACTAAACAACCTAGAGTTCAAATGAAGTAATTCACAAAGTAAGAGGGATATAACAGAGCTTAATAATGTCATGGATCCTTCCATTTCTCTGCAAACAGAGCTTATATTGCACAAAGTAATTCACAAAGTAAGAGGGAGAAAACAGAGCTAAACAACCTAGAGTTCAAAGGATCCTTCCATTTCTCTACTTTACTAATTTGTCAGAAGTACTTCATAATATTTTTTTGAAATAACAAACTGAAAGAACAAAAACTAGCATTGAAAAGTTCTAAGTCCATTTCAAACCTCTAATCTCCAGCTAAATTCTTCCTAAATCTGGCATGTAAGAGGTAACATCTTAACACTAATAAAAAACAAATACACAAGAAGACCAGGAATAAGTTTTCGAACAAATGTATTTATGTTGTGGTACATGAGGATATTCAAAATCTGGCAAACATTTTGAAGCATCCTGCTCCCTCTATTTCATTTGAATAGTATGCTAATCAGATGATAATCACAACATAGTACACTGGGATCTATCCCAAGAAACTACTGCCCAACTCAACACCCTAAAAACACTCGCATTGAATAATTACAAACATAGTTCAGAATCGACAATTACAAACGTAACAAGCCTGAAGAAATTCGAGAAATCACAACAAGAAATTCGAGCAGAAGAATTTTAAAATTGAAAGAAAAAACAAACCTGAAGAAATTCGTCTTAAACCTTGACAAATAGTTGACGAAGAAGAAGAGAAGAAGAAACCGGTTTTGAACGGCGCCAAACAATTGATTCCCGCATGGGTTTCAGAAATGAAACCCTAGTTCTACTTGGGTTTCAAAAAAATCATACCCATATGGGTTTGATACCCATAGTAGGGCATCGATACCCACGTACCAAACACGATATATGGGTATCAAACCCGGGTGATTCCCATAGTAGGGTAGGATACCCATGAACCAAACACCCCTAAAAATGAGATCATTATTATACAACAGTTATATCAGCTCCATAAACTATGTACTTTGTTACAAAACCAAAAGGATCATCATAAAACAACAAAATCATAATAATACAAACTAAACATGCGTCATTATCATAATCTTAATAACAATGATAATTACACACAAATCCACACACGAAACATAGTCAGAATAATCATAAAGGAAACACATGATCTTTCTGAACCATAATCCCTACACGCTACACCCAAAATAATAATAATAGTAATAACTTTTATCCCCAAATACAAATAGCAGCCAGAAACTCAATAAGCGCCTCTTGAGCCATTGCAACAGGAACTGGCGAAAAGCAATTTGAAAAATGCCGTAAGAATTTCTTAACGCCCAAGGAAGCTGTCATGAAACTTGACCAAATTACCTGCAGAACGAGCGACGGCACGCGGGGCGATAGAGGCTGGCGGTTTACAGTCGCGAGCTGCGAGTGACAAAAAAAGATATAAAGTATAGTATAAGCTTTATAATTTAATACTCAATTAATAACCTTTTAAGATGATATTTTTCTCATACCCCGACTCTAGTCAGTGTAAAAAATTATCAAATTTGATAAGATAATAAAATAATATTTTTTTGAAAACTTCAATATAAGTACGGTCCCATCAATAATAAAAAGTAATAATTATTTTTTTTCTTAAAACTTAAATCTAATTGAATCTCGTCTCTAACTTTTCTAATTGCATCAAAAAGTTTTGGTGTTACTTTTACAAAATGATTCTTGCGCGTTACTGATCTCAAAAGAATTGTATTAATATCTTCAGTATTTTTAGTATTCTCAGTGAATGTTAACTATATCATTGTACTTCTTTTTATAAATAAATTTATTATTTCTTAAAAAGTTAATACTCATAATTTACTGTTTCTATATAGTAATAGTAACATAACATTTAATCTGTGCAATAATTAAAATTATAACTTATTATATTCATCTAATAAAAAGTCTTTTTCATTAAAGTTCGAAAACTTTTCCTCT